>JRHT02000082.1:101287-160390 GCA_011800875.2 Suillus brevipes Sb2
TAGATTGAGCCACGTTCTTCATACAAGTCCAAGTTGTAGACTAGCTTCGAATGTCCAGAGCATATAAAACCTACCTTCTTTCAGTAATACAGATAGGTATGATATTTGTTTCAGACCTGCGTCATTACAAATCCCAAGTCTGAATTGAGAGGCATCGCGTAAGCTACTTTGGTACTGGCATGGCAAACTTTTCTAGGCAAGGCAATAAGCAAGATAATAGTTCTGCTCGATTAATAGGATCTCCTGGATGGGTTTGATCTCCTATGCGATATATTTTGATTGCAAAATTGAGATCGTTCCAGAGAAACTTGACGATTGCTGTTGACATTGCGATGGCTTGTTGAGAAGTGTCCAATGTCTCTGTCTTTTTCTTGCCAGAGCCAGCAGCGATATACTTTTTGGACTCTAGGACCATGGCGCATAGAGCATTGAGGGACCTACTATATAAGGCTTTGAATGTTGTTAGATGCTACTGACGTATGACGATGATGTACTAATGTACCACTTACTGACTGCGCTAGGTAGGTATGGTAGGTTAATAATCATTCGTTGGAAAGTGGCGATTGAATGTTCATGGATTTGATTAGTGAAGAATGTACCCTTTGTATGGTCTGCATAACGTGAAAGCTCTGTTAAATGCATGTACTGGTGGTTGTAGAAATGACCACCAGTAGCAAACGTTGCCACAGGCGTATAAACTGCATGAAATTGTCCAGGCGGTTGGATACTTGCCAATGTAAGCTTAAACTAATACAATGTATAGAACTGTAACTCACAGCAGATCTCCAGGCAAGATGGTGACTACTTCAAAATCCCATTTGGATTCTATCTTGTTGCGGTTCTTCTTAAGATCGGCGAAGAGTGCAAAATTTGCAATAAGGGTGGTCCGAGAAATTGCATGTCCATCTTTTGGAAAAGCCAGACACCAAAATTTTACGCCATTATGGTTCTCCACCTTAATATAAGTATTTCCTCCATCCGCGTCATGGTGAAAATATGTGAGGAACCCTGCATGATGAAGTAAAGCCCAGGCTTTTACAAGAAAGTTGTCAGGATGAACGGATTGCATTTTGCACGTTGAAGTCAAATTCCACCCATAGACCATGCCATGATCAAGAGTACTAAGGAACAGCATTTTAGAGAGACAAATGAGCGTGCTGCCAGCTTGGTAACTTACCTGAAGAAGAATGGTAGACCGCCCTGAGAAAATGGAAGATCGAGGACGCATTGAATCACGTTTGTGTTGTTGACATTATCAATAAACTGTTGTATTGTACTGTCTGTATGAGGATATGTAAAGTTTGCCACTCGCTCTTTGGCGTCTTTTAAAATAATGAGGCTGACTGCATTGCAATGTGAAATAACAGACTTACCATGGGCAACAATAGGCCTCATAGACGACATTCCATAGCTTTCCAAGTAGTCAATGTCTAGCATGACTGGAGCAGGTTTAGGAAGCCCATGAAGAAGGAAGCATTTTCCTTGACGAAGTGTTGCGTTAACAAGTTCACGTAACTCCATTGGTTTGGAACTCCAATCGCAATACTGCACGTGGATAACATTATTCGAATTTGGAAGAGATGATGGAAGCTGAGCAAGAAATTTGACAAATGTAACGTCCTCCTGGCATATATTTACTCCATCCTCCCAGACACATGGCAGAACCGTGGTACGTCCATCTGACCATTCAATAGTCTCTGATTGTTGGGGAACTTGAACTCCAATGATATCAGATGCTAGGTCCATATCAAGCTCTGGGAGGTTGTTGGGGAGCAAATATAAATTTGCAGAAGGAGTTTCTGTCATAATGGGTACGTCACAGGCATGAGGGGTTTCGGCCACTGCGACGTCTTCAACATCATTGAATGATTGCGGTAAGAGAACAGGATCAATGGGGATTGGAATAGGTTGCAGAGAGACGCTGGAGGGTTGGGAGCTTGCTACATTGTTCTTTTCTCGTTTGAGTTTCCGGTTTTTCCGTTTATTTTCGGCATTGCGCTTCTGCAGTCTGGCCTTTTTGATTGGGTCTGCGTTTTGCTGTTGAATCCATCGCTTGACACGAGCCTTTTGCCTCTCTTCTGGAGACAGTCCAACCAATTCAGGGTATTTCAAGTTGCCTGGGGGCATGATATGAGAATATAGATGTAATGTGGCAAAGTATACTGAGTCGCTCAATGTGCGTTGTTTGCAAAGCTGAACCGTTCGCGGAGTTTGCTGAGAATATCTCATGATCAGACTCCCTGGGTATAGTATTGTAGAACTCCGCATTTTGTTCTTGTCCCTCCCTACATTCCAAAGCAAAATTTATTGAGATGCATCCACTTAAAAATGTGAGTTATGATTTAATTGTTTTCATTTCAAGACTTGATGTTTGATATCATTAGGAAAGAATCAAATTGGAGTTCTTCCTAACTCCTCAACAGCTGGTGGAAGTATGGCGAAATGATGCTATCGCCTCCCCAGCTGGAATGGCTTTTTTAAACAAATTGGAAGATCATATTTCCACTCAAAGTCGCTATGAAGAAGTATGTCTTCAACTGGAATGGGAGAGAAATAGACGTCAAGAACTAGAGGAGACGGTCAGAAGGCAGATTCTTGCTTTGGAGGAGCTTATGAAATTATCCCTTGCAAATGTGCGAAGATTTGCTGACGCTACCAAAGTAAGCCCGTTTATTTTTAATTGTTCAATACTAATGTTTCTTGCTACTTGCTGTTGGTAGTACTCTTAAATACCACTATTAAATATCTTGTATCTTTGACACTTTTCAGCGCCATCATCCTACTTTCATTGAGTTATTGTATATCTTATTGTTTTGTGTTCTTCTTTTTGTTTTATTTTGGAGCTCTTGCCTAGTATACTTCCATTGGACTTTTATTGCAGAATTTCCATGAGACGTCCTAGGTATTTAGAATGTGGCTTGTTGAGTTTATTGAATGTCATCATTATATTTGCTGCTGATCTTAGCTAAGTCTATTTAAATATCACCAGTTGTGTAAGGTAGTTACTTAGATGATTTAAGGACACTTTAAGGACGCGTTAAGGACACTTTAAGGACGCTTTAAGGACGCGTTAAGGACACTTTAAGGACACTTGAAGGACACATTAAGGACAAATATTACAAATGCTCTCTTACATAATACTTTTACCTTCAGCATGCAGACCAACGTCCATCCTGCGCAAATGCAACCCCCCGATGAAGACTTACCTGCTATACAAGTCTCTCTAAAAGAATTTGTCTCTGCTGCAGAAAGAATATTCACAGTTGCAGACCAATCAAATGATCAACAAGAGGCTTTTCTTCGCTTTGTGCTTGCAGGACGGCTACATCGGAATAATCAGCTTGCTCGTATATTCATAAACGCCAGACAAGGAGTTTATGCCCCGCCCATTTCTGAGTATAAACTGTATAGAGACATTGACTCAGTCATAGGCATCACGAGGGATTTACCATTCAAATTGTCTATGGCTATATTTCCCTTGCCACCATTCCGCGATACCCTTACACAAGACAATCATTTGAAATGCCCTCAATCATGTCCCAAGGTATGCATATGGAGTCATATCAAATATCCAGTATTCTAAAAGAAATATATTTATCAGAACGTTATTGATATCCCCCTCCATAGAATTCCTAATATGGCATTAGGAAAAGTTGATCGACGCCATATAACACGGATCTTCTTCCCTGGACTGTATTGCAAAGATCGGAATCCAGCTATTTCACCACAGATAATGACTCTGATCTATGAAGAATGTCTTCGTCCTGCTATTGTCAGTCTTAACCCTGTTGATCGGAGTCGATGGCCAATTACATATTCAACTGCTATGACTTTGTATCGCGATCAAAAGGGACAATTTCACTTCGGCACACTTGATTTCCCCTCCCATCTCCTATACAAGCTGGGTTCCAAACTTCTGGAATTGTTTCAGAAACAAGACGGGCTACAGGATGCATTTTTTGTTCATGAGCTTCGGGGAACAAAAGGGGTATCTCACCACAATCCACACGATGCGCAACAAAGACGTGCCGCAATGGAAAACGTGTTTCATCTTTTTGACATGTCCCTCATCAGGCCAGAAGATTGGGTGGTTGACGTTGCATTGGAAATCCAATATGAAGGCCACGTATTGCAGTGGCTCACCAAAGGGCATCGTCGTTTACTGCAATTCCTCTTACCATCCACGCCAGAATCCAAGATCGATTCTATTCTGGCTTCTCAATCTCAATATCATTGCGACCTCTCAGCTCAATTGAAGGATATTGGAGGATTTCGAGCCCTTCCAGGCTCCCGTGGAAAGGACGATAATGTTTACTATATAAACATTTATACCACCGACAAAACTGCAACTTATCAACTTCACAAAGGCATATTTATGCGTCGTCAGGCATGGCATTTATTCCCTGCAAGCATAGGAAGGCTCATAAAGGATCTTGAGCGCATTGTAGAGATATTTTGTCTTTGTGGCAATTCTCCGCGAGTAGGGGGACAAGAAGGCAATGCTAGGCTGGAGATTCGAGTACCGTTCAGTCTGGCAGACAAAGTTCTCTTGAAAATGCCAGATAGCTTGGTGCAAGACTCACTTGTTGCCTTTGATTGCAAGTTATTTTGGTAAGAATTTCTTTTGCCGCAGTCAGGTTTCAATAGTGTGCTAATATAAAATTTGATTAAAGGTACTTCAAGTACTATCGTATGGCAGCGCTTTACTACATGGTCAAAAACCTCAAAAGCTCTCCCACAGCTATGCGTCTCCTACCTGCATCATTAATGTTGGGCGCTCTGGTTATTTACCAGATCAATGGTCTGATTTACCGACCAGCAGAGGGTCGAGCAGAAAAAATCTTGTTGGAAGCTTCTTGCCAGCATTTACCGGCTAGTACGGACTCGGATAATGGAAACACTCATCCAATCATGTATGGACGAGGAGCGTACTTTTGGTCAGATGTTGTCAACAACAAGGGAGCTTATCAGCTTCCCAACAACCGACAAATTGATGTTGGCAGCATGCTGGCTCTTTATAGGAGAGATTTCATAGAGGATGTTGAAGTGGAGTTTTCCGACTCTTACAGATCATGCCAGACTGGACGTTCAAAGTCTAGCCACCTATCAAAGAAGCGCAAGACTACTCATAGACTCAATTACAGCAGCGATGACACAAGCTGCAGCCGGGTTGATGAAGAAGAAGAAGAAGAAGAAGAAGAAGAAGAAGATGGTGACATTGAAGCGCCTTCCTCGAAGCCTGCAGATTCAATAATGTTTTCTGAGCTATCAGCTATTCAGCGCCAGTTTGCATCTGATATCTTTCAGCTTGCGCCTTTTCCAAAACTAGCACCAAGTTTGCCTTGGATACTACTAGATCCAGTGCAGAGGAGGCACACCAAGATCGATATCTTTCACTCACTGGATTTCAGCGGCATTTTTAGTCAAATTCAATATCGTGTCATCTTCAAGGACGATTGGGACAACATTGTGTTCAAACGCTATTTTCCAGAAAAAGGAACTGTAACGGCCAAGGCTCTTCAGCAATTTCCCTCTGCATCTTACTATCGACAATGGCAAGCTCTTATGGACAGGCTTGATGAAGATACCGCAAAGGTTACTCGAGACCATCTGTTGACTCAGTGGTTCAAAAAACTCTGCTGGGTACCCCACCCTGACAGCGATCGTATGTGGGCAACAAGAAAAGGCAATAAAGAATGGATCATGTTGCCTCCTGGAGAGCAGAGAAATTGCCCACGCATAGCTATCAATTCAAGATTTGATGACCAAGGGGCTAAAGTAGTGCTAATTGCCGAAACTTCTTGAATAAATTCTAGCCAAGTTACAAATTTTTTATACCGTTTCTAACCTACTAGCAAGTTCTGCAGCGCTCATCTAACAAATTAACTTTCCTACAAGTACAGATAGATGCGACTGTAGCAGTAGCACTAAAAATAATAGGTTTTGGTTTTCACTAGCTATATTACTGCGAATGTATCTCCATCTTTTAATATGCAGGGTCAACTTTTATTTGATTTGGAAGTTTAATTACAACAACAACTTGAATGGCAAGATGCCAATAAAATGTGATTAGTCTAAAAGACACCTTGAAGTTCTTCTAGAGCTCTTTATGTTATCTCGCATTCAACATTAGTTTTCTTATTAAACAACAACTGAAATTTGATCCTTTGATTTTCACTTTTTGTTAGCAACCCTGGCTTTACGTAGGTACTATTCTAGATAGGTAAAAATATTAAGTTAAAAAGAACAATTAAATGTCCCTAATGCTATTTGGAGATATTAAAAAATCTATGAACTTCTATCAGAAAGGATATCTTCTGAAGGAATTTAATATTTATATTCTACAGCAATTGCAACCTCTTTGGAAAACAACCGCCTACATCTCACAGAAAATGCCTACTATCACTATGCCTGGTGCTCTTTTGGCCTTCAGCGCCCCGTCTCATGCAGAATGCGTAGAAGTGGATTCTCTTATGGATACTACACTGGCTACAAAAACTTGCAGTATTCCTTGGTGCTGGCCTGCTTGGCAACAGCGCACTGGGCTTATTTCAGCGCCCTTCTCCATCACAATCACAGAGGACACTCCTGATGTGTGGCGATTACCTGAGGATAATCAGGCAGTCTGGACATTTGTTTCCAATTTCTGGGCTGTTGAAGATATTGCTCAGGTAGATTATATCAAAAAAGAGCGTCCTGACAATGATACCAAAGGTCAGAAGCTGTTGTTCATATTGAAATAGAGCATTCTAATGACAATACAAAAGGTCGGGAACTATGGCTAGACTATTTTCACTGCAAATGGTCAGAATGGAAAGTTAATGGTACCATTGATGCTGTTCTGGTTGAACGAGGACTGGATCCGTACGCTGTCATGAGACGAGCAAAATCTGCAAATGTAAGAGATATTTATATTCTTTTGCATAATTCATGCCTAATAAATCTTAGCTGCCTGATCTGGGCGCCTCTCAGGTGGCACTGGCCTATCCTAGCCTTGCAGAAGCGCTTTTTGGCACCGATGCTTTTACTGAGGATGGTGTTGCTCTTAAAGAGCCAGTCAGACGTTTCCTTGATACTCTTATAGTGCACCATTGGGCAAGGAATAGAAAGTCTATTATGCGAGAAAGGGGCAGGCTTGTGAAGTTGAATAAAAAAACAGATAATGTTTGGCGTCGTAAGCTTGTCTTTTTCTTACTATAATTTCCTAATAACCTGAACTACTTACCTAGAATTCTTGACCTTTGCGGAGGAAAAGAAAAATCTTGATGCTGAAAGCATTAGAACGTGGCTGAGGGACGTTGAAGGACTTACAAAAATTTTGGTTCGATATGGCGATCAAGAGTCTCTGCAGCAGCTTTCAGAAAAGCGAGATACCCTCAGAGACCTTCTTCAAGGATTAGGAGTAGATGTTAAAGATGGAAATAAATTGCGTGAGTCTACTATGTAATATTTTCCTCTGCGCGCTCTCATTTTTTGCACATGATAGGTTTGCCTAAGTCTCTACGTCAAGCGCTTTCATTCCTAGCTACTGAGCATGATATCACTCTACTTGCCGCCTCAATCCAGGATCAGTTAAAGCTTTGCGATCCGAATGCTACTTCAGAGGATTCAATACCAGAATTTGACCCAGAGTCCACTGATGCTTGCGACTTTCAGTGGTCCGAAGGCGTAGAGGAATTCAATGGTATGTCGGAAGATCAACTTTGGACCATTCTTGGACTTCCAGAAAAGAGAATACCATTCTTCAACCTCGTACAAGACCCCTATGGCAACTGCGATCCTTGGACTGAGGAGGGTCAAAAGTGGTTGAAAGATCCTGCAAATGGCGAGCCTCTTGCTCTCCATTGGCATCAACTTGTTGGCGTAGCTAAGATGATGAAGAACGCATTTTTGGGAATTCCTATTCTGCTTATGGACGACGTTGGGCTAGGCAAGACTATTCAAGTTACTGCCTTAATTGCCTTGCTAGCGTTCTACCGGGAGTTCTACATAGTGCATAACCGCTTTCCTGGGAAAATAGGTAAGTTTCTCAAGTCAAAATCTCAATCCCAATAGCGACGCAGAGCTGATCTCTTTTCTTTTTAATCCAATTAGCTTCCAAGGAGTGGAGGCGAAACTCCTGTAACATTCCTAATTTTCCAGTCATACTCGTCATCCCAGCAAATCTTGTCGGCCAGTTTACGTCTGAGTTGCATCGCTTTCTTCAAAAAGGATCCTTTGACGTTCTACCATATCTAGCGACTTGGCAGAGTCGACAATCCTGGTGGCAAGATATATGGTGTAGGTCAATCCAGCCAGAAGGCCGTCGGATTATCATCACCACGCCCAAGGTATGAAGAGATTTCTAATATTTGTCCCCGCCAACTGAACATTATTTGAGGCTTTGGCATCAGACTTTGATCGTATTTTTGAGGCAAATAATCTGAGCCCAACAAAGAGTCCACGACAAAAAGCGAACTATGCCAGAGACGTATCAAAAACTGCATACAGCCAATATTTCTTAATAGGGTCTGTCGATGAGGCCCATAACCAAAGAAATATCCGAAAGGGTTACTGGGCAATTTTTTCCCTTCGTGAACGATCACAGACAATGGTTGCAATGACTGCTACCCCTATTACCTCTGGACCGCTTGTGAGCAAGCCAAAGCTATATAATAGACTGTTAATACTAACTCTCTTTCTTTATTTGCCTAGGATGCATGGAACATTGGACGCTACCTTGGCCTTGAGCAATTTGGCAGCGCCCATGATACTGACGCTCTGAAAATGCAGCGTCAGCTTCGAACAACTGCAGCCAAGGATCGCAAGCGTCTCAAACAAGGAGATCGTATCACCAAAGTAATCATTGGAATGATCAAGGGCAACACTGATAATGAGGTTCCAAGTCTTTACCGTACTGCGATGCTGACATGGGTCAATGAGATTCGCAAGAGATTTTCTGGAGTGGTCATACGTCGCACTATTTGGTCTGTTGACAATCATGGATCTAGGATCTCTGGCTTGGGCCCATTCATGGAGCATAATCTCCTTGTGACGCTATACAACCATGAAGTAGACAATCTTGAACTCATCGCCAAGGATTTAGTAGAGGAAGGCGGCGCTAAAGCAGCAAAATTTGCCGCAGGCTCAGTGCGTATTTTCTTTATACAATTGTATCATTTACAAACTGAATTGTCCAAGGATTTCTATGTGCGCATCCGCAGAGCTTTGTTACATCCAAGTTGCAATGCAGGATACCCATGGACGAATCCCTCTAATTTGGATGAGTGGAGGAAGGACCCCTCTCGAAAATTAGATGTTCTTGTGCAAGTAATTCAATGGCATCAAGTGCATGATAATCGTCAGCCACTATGTATAGTGGATGATCAACTTGTAGTATCAACCTCAAATTCTGCCTTCGTCCCTGGCCCTTCCAATTCTGTCCTTTGCGACAAAATCCTTGTCTACTGCGCATTCCCGTCTAGCTATATTCAGGTGACCAAGGTACGCAATTCCTATAATTCACTTTCTAGCAATTGTGCGATGCGAACTTTTCAAACCACAGGTTCTAGAGCTTCACAGCATCCAGTCTTTACAAATCCATGGTAAATTACCACCTTCAGCAAGAATGGATATTATCGCAAAATTCAAAGCTAGTGGTCGTGATGGACCACGCGTCCTAATCATCTCTAACGTTGGACTAACTGGTCTCAATTTGCCTTGTGCCAATATATTGATCATCGTTGTGAGTATTTGCTTTAGTTCGGTGTTTTCTCTTTCAGCTGATGGGTCTTTGCGCTTAGGACTCTCTTTGGTCTGCTACTGATGAAGGGCAATTGATTGGACGCATCTATCGGCCCCCTCAATCAAAGACCGTCCACATTTACCGAATTATAGCAGCTAACACTCAGGACGTCTTTCTCAATAACATCTCTTTCAGCAAGGCTGCCATTCTGGATGCATTCACTGGCGCACCACCCAGTTTACGTAGGTATCCACGTGCAAAGCTAGCATTTAGAAACTAATTTAACGTTATCCAGGCTCTCTATTCAATAATGATGAGGAAGAGGAGGAGATGGCTAGAATTTCTGAAATTGATGATGTCCCTACTCAGCTGGCGAATACTAAGGCAAAGCAGCCAAGACCTAGTAGCTCAAAGAAAGGCAGCAGAGTCAAAGGTACCAAAGTAGACAAGCGTTCAAAACAGGCATCAGAGCAACAGACCCAAGCGAAGTCTTTAGTTGCTTCCAAGCCCATTGTCAACAACGCTAATGCGCAAGAGAGCTCTAACCTGGTAAGAGCTAAATTATCTCAAGTTCGTTACTCTAAATTAGACAAGCGTTCAAAACAGGCATCAGAGCAGCAGACCCAAGAGAAGTCTTTAGTTGCTTCCAAGCCCGTTGTCAACAACACTAATGCGCAAGAGAGCTCTAACCTGGTAAGACCTAAATTATCTCAAGTTCGTTACTCTAACTTAGCATGGAATGCTCAGATGGATGCCAATAGCAGTTGTCAGAGCCTAGCTATCTCTGACCGCCAAGAGAAGTCTCCAGTTGCTTCCAAGCCTGTTGTAAACAATGCTAACGTGCAAGAGAGCTCTAACCTGGTAAGAGCTGAATTACCTTGAGTTCATTGCTCTAACTTAGTGTAGAATGCTCAGACAGATGCCAATAGCAGACGTCAGAGCCCAGCTAACTCTAACCATGCAGCAGAAGAAGATCATCCTCAAATTGAAATGCAAGTTGATACTGTAACTTCATCTCTCAAGCGAACGGCAGATCCAAGCCAAGGTAGACAAGGGACAAAAGCTCAAAAAACAAATTCCGGTGATGATGTCTCTGCCGTTTTCACCCAGCTTATGGAACAAAGTGGTGTGGGCCTTGACCAATTCGTCGCTTTCCTTAAATCTCTACCTAGTGAGTATTGCCTTTTGTAGCTCAAGGAAGATTGGCTTAATAGACGCATTCAATTGCAGATTCATCTGCTCAGAATGGTAGCCATGCCTTAGAGTCTTTTCTTCCTGGATTGGGAGCAGACTCAGAGCTTTCAAGGCCTGCTCCATTGAACCCTCATAGTAGAAAGTAGGAGACCTGATTGCGTCTTCAATAATTATGTTTTCCATATTACTCAAACGCGTCCTGGGTCTGATTATTACTTAATACATCCTCAAAATTCACGCGTCCTTAAAGTTTGTTCTTAAAATGGTTACCTTAAGTCCTCAAAATGCGTCCTCAAAGTTTGTCCTCAATGCAGAGGTCCTCAAAGTGAATGCATCCTTAATTTATTGTCCTCAAAGTGAACGCATCCTTAAATTTATGCGCGTCCTGAGAGTTGTCTGACACATTCGCGGTATCTGTCAAGGGTGAATCAGGGCGTGAGGGGTCTGTAAGAAACGCAAGTGGGCTGAATTCTGAGAGATCCCGTAAGATGAGAGATGGAACGCCGGATCCCGTCAAGTGAATATCCGCGATTGAGTCCAAGACCACTACAAGACTATAGCGCTCAGTAACTGCTGAACGTTCACTTACGGGCAGAAAACTATCAATGTCTGCGCGGTAATGTCGAGTTTGGATAAGTAAGACCGCCTACGCATGATTTAGGAAAAGGAACAGCGACGGAACGATAGAAACGTACCCTTGTGGGTTTCCATCAGATGATTGAGACGCTGAAGCGGCCATTCCTTCTTCATCTGGGTCAGACCAATGGAACATGTGCTCCATATCACATCTCTCCTGCGTAAATGCACGGTGGGGTTGCGTCGTATTCGTACGGAGAGGGAGCAGAGATCCACATGATCATGGGCGAGAACATCACAGAGAATATATACTTAGATCATAGACTCAGTATTTCCCAGGATGGTGATTACGAACAACTTACTTCATTGCGTCAGGCGTAGACAAGACAGCGTCAAATCCACTGATGAAGTGGAGAAATTGTGCAAAACGCAATTGAAAGGCGAATTCGAGCTGCGTGTGAGTCGGATATAAACACCTTTTGAGTGCGCAGATATATCTTTGGAATAGAGTTGAGTCCACACATACGCGACCGCTGATCAGGCGTCAGGGACAGGCTAGAAACGCAGGATAATTGTCAGATAATCCGTTGCATTGAAAGAACATTTGATGGAGTGAACGTACAACTTACCTAGCGAGGTCAGCATCAGTTAATCTCGAGTAGCTCTATCAGCATGCTCCCAGGTTGGTAGAAGCTTGCAATGCTTTGGCGTTCAAGACATAATCTGCGTTCTGTAAAGCTTCTAAAACACCACACCAGCTCTCTCCTAGGCGTCCGGCAAGAAAAAGGGCGCTAGATACCAACGCTTTGCGTCATGCTAGATTTCGCTCAGAAAGTCCTAGACCTTGGATAGGCGCTGTCAACCCTAGGTTTTATGCGAAGGAAGTAGGCGTCCGGGGCGTGGGAGGTCCAACGTAAAACTCCAAGCTCGACACGACGGAAGGCATCGCAAATTAAGAAAGTGAGTCGAATATTGCGTCGCGAGGAGTACTGCCAGTGAGGGCGAGCATCCCAGCAATGCTCATCAAAGCTTGATAGTTGCTAAGAACATCTATTTGTCGAATTAATGAAGGAGAGGGCAGCGAAAAGCGCAGGCCAACCGCCCCCGGCCATAGAGGAGATGCTGAGTTGTGGGATTGTCCTGCGGGAGTGCGGAGAGGTCAAGAGCGGCAGGTGCACGAATAGCAGGCTCATCGGCCGCCCACGGACGTTGAACCATGATGGACATGTACAGCGGGCCAGCGATCTACAGGAAGCCTTCACATGGGGAAACAATACGCTGCACAGCGAGAAGGTGAATATATACTTCAGGAATTCGCGGCGAATCCGCTTTGTCCGATTGATCGATTCTGGTTAGGAAAGATGTATCAGGGTAATTCGCGAGATGTGAAATGAGGACTGTACCATCGGAGCTTCATGGCCGAGTTCTGGCCGCCCACGCTCAGCGACTATGATTCAATGCGTCAGAATCTTCTGAGATCATGCTCATTAGAAGCATTAGGAATGCTTCAGCTTCCTTCTCCAGCTCGGATAAGAACTGCTTCAGGTTCAAGAATGCAACTCGTGTGCATCTTTGCATCGACGGAAAGAGAGTTCAGAATGAGTGGACGAAAATGGTGTTGCAGCAACATCAAAGGGTCCGTTTGCTGCGATGCGTATCAGTATGAACTAGTGTAAATAAACATTAAGCTTTTGAGCACACGCTGCCAATTAATGGGTCAATTTCTCCTCGCTCATTCTTATCTTTACAAGCTGCGTGAGATTGATTGCCCCTGTATGAGTGGAGTGGAAACAGACATAACTTGCAGGGACAAAGTAACTAACCCGTTCAAGGTGGGGAATAATCGAGCGTCATCGAGATCACTGTGAGTGGTGCTAGTGATGGAGAATGAGGTGCAGAGCAATACTCTTGCTACCCTGAAGGTACTACTACGAATGTTGTCGGCTCCATGATCGTCAAAGACAAAGCCGTAAGGCTATTCAGCGCATTTATTGTTTTTCGTCTTAAGGACCTGCAGATAGGACTGCCTTGGGGAAATGCCTTCGATGACCTAAGCCAAGTTTTGATTCAAAAACTATCTGTAGGATGATCAACAAACAGAAAGGACTTGTCAATCTACTACCTCTCGTCTATATTCTCCGTCGTGCTCCTTGAATCAGGCTGAGGAGATGGTAGCAAAGCCATTGGCTGAACAAGGCGCTGATAATAGCACCTCGCACGCTCCTGCTGCTCTCGACGCAGCAATTGAAATTGTCGATTCCCACTTCCGGCGGAGCAATCGTTTGGACCATTTGTACGTACCCTCTTCTCTCTCTCGAGCTCATCGGACTCAATTGATGCCTGTGCACCAGGGTGCAGAAATTGTGCAGCTAGTACTAGACCACGACAAACTTCAGTCGCCAGACATCATTTCATGATTGTCAATTCAAAACCCAAAAAGTCGGGAAATTTCTTCTGATCTGTAACCGTTGCTAATGGCGCACCCAGGTTCAAGCCTATACACGCAAACATTATACACGCTCATATCCAGCCCGTATCTTAAGCCTTCCGCATCACTCTCATATCGCTCACCCAGGGACAAACGTATCAAATACGAAGCAGAAGAGAAAGCTAAAATAGCGGGTTTCCCTACAGCGAAGGAGTTGCGAGAGGCTCAAGAGACTGCGGAGGCGCGGCTGAACGGGAGGAAGAAGCAGCAGAGAGCGTGGGCTTGGTGAGTTGCCGCGCACCTATCAGTCCCGATATCTGTGAGCAAACGCAGAATCATAGAAGCGGAAGCCGAAAGATCTGATCAGCCGCATCGGTCATCCAAGGTGAGCAAACTCCAGCAATTATTGTTTTCGGTGGGTACTAAATGGCTCATAGAAAAAGCAACAGAAGAGGACATGGTTGACGTGAGTTCAACAATCAGCGTACTAGTCAGCTGTTTCAATTCAAATTTCTAGGATGATGTCTACTTTCGGGTGAATTTTGACAAATTCAATGCCCATATCCGTAAGTCAGTATCTGCTTCCCGTTCTTGGCTTCATACTGATGTTATTTGCCAGCTCATCGAGATGGCTGTAGGAGAGCGTTTTAATCAAAGTGCTGCTCTTGTCATGCGAGCCACGCTAAAGGCGAGTGACGCCAGACAAACGAGTGCGTCTGATGCAAGATCAGGTAAGATACACTAAATCGCGCGTTCTTCTTATGCTAATGGTGAAATAGATCCTACACCAACTGCTGCAATTGCCATGCTTATTTCCGATGACATGACCTTTCGACAGGTCTCGTCTCGTCAACCAAAAAAGCCTCTAGTGCTCACTTGTCAAGGATTATCTCGGTCTAATGCCCGCCGTAGACAATCCGACGCCAGCTGGTAAAGCGGCGTCGTTCATAAGTCTAGCCGACAACAAAGTACACGTTGAGTTCGAAATGGTTAGCATACGCCTGCGAATGCGCGTGCTGGAGGCAGCGGCTCGGGAACGACACGGAGATGACGGCGTGAGGATAGTGCGTCTACTCCTCGATATTGGAAAGATGGATGAGAAGCAGGTGCTTCCCTTGTTGGTTTCGTCTTAACACGTCTCTGATACCGAACAGATAGCAATGGTGGCCATGATGCCAAACAACGTTGTCCGGCCACTTCTTGCGGCACTGTCGTCCGACTTTTTGATTTTGACTCAAGAGGTACCCAGAAGCACCGATCGTAATTCCACGCGGACAATTTATCTATGGCGCTTGGTGTTTTCAATTTGTCGGGATCATTGTCGCAATCAGATACCAAGGCACGTTGATCTACCAAAAGCATATTCTGTGCTGTTGGGACGCCTGTACAAGACGCTGTATAATATAGGCCTTCGGTTCAAGATCGCTTTCGCCGATACGCTGACTCGCCTCTTACACCTCATTGGAAAGGTATTTCCTATCCCCTGGTTGGTACTGATACGCGCTAACATGACCTCAAGACGGCGCAGGCCGAACTCAATCATCCGCAATGGGAAAAGGCGATCGAAAAGATCTATCCTCGAGCTAAGGAGATGATGAGTAAGCCCAGGTATTGGCATATCGCCTATCCATTGGCTGTCACGAGCCTTTGTGTTGCGCCTCACCAATACTTCCTCCGCGACTGGACAGCTTGTTTTGAGTACGAGCTGTCAAAAATGAAGGTTCGAATTCAATCAATTAAACGCTTTTCTTACTGACTCCTAATTTAGGAGAAGCTTCATCGGATTCCCGTTTTGAATGGAATCGTTCGATTGATCTGGACATACCTGTATCGATGCCAGGAGCCGTTGGCGACGAGCACCACCAAGTTGGACTCCCTCCTCAAGCGCATATTCCCTGCTGGACGGTCATCAATTTTCCACCACGAGGAGCATCTTGAGCTCTTTATCTGCATCATGCATTTTATCTTGTCGCGTTTCTTTGACTATGGGTTGGGATTCTAAACACCGACGGCGGGAAGAGGAGCTTCGACGTTGGCTCCATCGACGGAAGGCACGGCCGCTTCCAATATTGAACCATCGTTTACGGGAGCTGCAAGCTCTTCGACAGTAGGCTCAGCTTCGTCAACAACAGCCTCTTCAGCTGGCGGTTCGATTGGAGCAGCTGATTCGATAGGAGCGATATCCTCAATTAAAGTGACCTCTTCGGCTGGTGCACGTGCTTCGATTGCTACAACCTCGACTGAGGGAACCTCCTCGATTGGTGCGGGCTCTCCTGTAGCAACGTCGACTGGGACAACTTCTTCAGCAGGTTTGGTTTCTTCAACAGCTCAACAGCGGCGGCGTCCTGAACCGGGACAGTCTCTTCAACTGCTGCAGACTCTTCAACCAAGAATTCCTCGACCGTTACAATCCCTTCAACCACTACAACTTCCTCCGCTGCAACTTCTTCCTCGACTGATGGAGGTCCTCCTGTAGGAGTAACGACGTCGATTGGAATGACCTCCACAGTCTCTTCAACAAACAACTCTTCTACCTGCACCTCGGACTCCATACCATTGGCGTCCAATACAGGCCCCTTGAGCGCTGATGTCCCCTCAGCTAGAGGTGTCTGCGGCTTGTCATCATCCGTGAAATCTACCCTCAATGAATGACGCGTTGGAGCTGGGTGGCGTGGCTCGATATCGATCTGAACAGTCTCTATTACTAGAGACTCGACTATAGGTTCTGTGAGCTCAGCATCCACTGCTGCAGGCGCTCCCGACTCGAAGGCGGTAGGTTCGTGTCCTGCTGTCGGAACAGAATCCGTCTCGGTGGCAGCAATGGGTTCGGGGTCAGGGACTGTGACTTGTTCTGAGTCAGCTGTAATGGAGTCGTGCGCATCAACCGACTCTGCTTCGGCAGCGACGACAGATCCGAGAGGGATCCCGAGCGCTGTATCTAGCGCAATGACAGCTTCCTTTGATTCAGTTGACAGGAAATCGATATCCACCCTTGTCGCAGCCTTAGCTAGAGCTGCCGCAAACGCGGAAACATTTCCCTCCGAAAATTCTGGTGCGGTGGGAATAGCTGGCTCCTCTTCAGAATCAATAGCGCCCTGCGACTCTTCATTAGCCTCTTTTTCCGCTGTAATGGGCACATCAACCTCTGTAGCGGATTCCTCCGCCTCTGCACTTGATATCTCAGCTGCCGCAGCAGTGGCTACTGCTTCCGACACCGGTACAATTTCTTCAGTCGGATCCGACTCGCCAACCTCTGTGACAGGCTCCACAGCTGCTGTAGCGTCTTCAACCAGTTCCCCCTCGGTATCTTGTGGGGCGGGCTCCAAAGTTACCGCGGGTTCAGCGTCAGGCTCACAGACTGGACTCTCTTCTACGACAACTTCGCGCATTGTTGATTTAAATGGTGCGGCTTCAAGCGTCGTTGGTGTGCTCCCTGGCTCGGGCTGTGGAAGGTTGTATTATAACCAGCGCAGATTCCGTTTCAACTACCACGGATTCTTGTTCGTCCAATACGTTTTCACCTGCAGGAGCGGTCTCTGGTACAGAATTGACGGACGCTGGAACCACGGTCTCGGTGACCGCAGGTTCATCTCCGACGCACGAAGCCTCCCCTTCCGTTGGGCTTGCTTCTGCTTCAATCGGGTCGCATGCGTCTTCTACGACCGCTGGTTCAGGTTCTCCAGCCATGGGAGATATTTCCTGCAATGTCATCAAGATGAGGGAGAAACGTCGTACTAAAAGTACAACGACTCACCTCTACTTCAAGGTAGGCGGGACAACAACCTCTTCCAACATATCAGCAGCTGAGCTCATTTCGGTACTCGGGCGTCTCGTCCTGACAGTGAGAAGGCTCTGCATCAGTAGTGCTCCCGACGCCGTTTATGGAAGTTGTAACAAGGTCTGATAGGGACATATCAGGGCCGGTGCTAGCAGCGTCAGGAGGCTCTCCGTCATCTAAGGAGGCTTTAGAAGCTTCCAAAACGATTGTGGCATCGTCGAGACAGGGTGTTTCCGTGTCTATGCTGTCAGTGATTGGCAATTCGTCCTCCAGGCCGGAACGCTCAATCGCGTCCTCTTGGACGAGCTTTGCGAGACGACTCGCAGGTTTGTCGCATTGTGAAAGTTGTAAGCTGCTCAACCTCTCACAGCCATGATATTAATAAGTTCTTGTACTACTACTAGGGCTCGACTTCTTGGTGACCAATCGAGGCACAACACTCGATCATGATTCCCCTCCCACGACTAGCGCTGACCCACCAAACTCCCCTCCTCTATCTTCCACAGTCGTACTCTGCCACATCTCCGCATTTACCTACGACCATCAATCCATCTGGAGACACTGCTATTGCGTCTAGATCACTATTGTTGAAAGGCTTTCCCACCGGCTTTCCAGCTCTTGTCCACTGGTGCCTAACCAGGCGAGGTCTCTGCTCAAACACGAGCTGCCATATTTGATGATGCACTCCGGCGTCAAACACCTTGCTGTATATTCTGGCCTCAGTTTCTTCCACGATGTGGTCCGACGTTGACAAAGTAGGACCGACTAAGTGGCAAGATGCGCCATTCGCATCCAAGAATGAGATTCCAGGGACAATCTATGGTCTATTGTGAGTGCCTCGCTCTCATTCCACTTTCATTGCTCACCTTGTCGCACTCCTGGTAAAGGTCTGTGTACTGTATGCATGAAAAGCGCGTCGTCCCAATATAACGATTGGCCATCTCGGTCCACCCTATTCTTTTTCCACGTAGGAGGGAGCGCCTCATTCCCTCCTGCTTGATATTGAGTTGCGTCCTGGCGGTGCTGTGCACCATAACGCGACGGTTACTTTTCGCTCTTTTGGGGAGCAACTATTCTTGATGAGTCTTCTGGCTCCTCGGAGGGCATGATATACTGTACGATTGGCGTCAAGAGCGTAGGCCAGGCCACCATCATTGCATTAGCATCAAGCGGTATACAGGAAAGATCAAGAAACATACCCGAGGGTTCCCATCAATGATCCTACGCAATGCGTTCAGTCCATCAGCGAAACCGCTCAGGCGTTATGAGGCCTGGCCGATTGTGCAAGGCTCGCAGCGCCGTGAACGGAAATACTCCCGTCGAAGAATGCGACGTGAGGCTCAAAGGAGATGCTATTGTAGGCATGCAAGGCTTGAGAGGCTCATTTCGGAGACTTAGGGCGCATGCATGGTTGAACGAGCCGGGTAGTACATTGCAAGGCGATCCAGGCCAATCTATTAGCTCCAGTATGATACTAAAATACAAACAAGTCCGAAGAACATCATCTAAGCGGATGACGCTCCAGACACTGTCATCGATGCACACAACCCGCACGTCGGGAAAGTCGTGCTCGATCAAGTTTATGACGAAACGTATCGGATAGTTCGTCATACCAACAAACGCGAGAAAGGGAGGAATTCCGAGACGAAATTGCTATGAAGGAACGCATCAATACTGCTGGTTCTTCTTGTCAATAACGGACATTACCAACTCACGTTTATGAAAAGAAGAACGTCCTCTGCAGGCGGTACCACAGCCTCCATGGTGAGCGCACGAAGACTTCGCGGAATCAGCCACCCTGCTAACGAAGGAGAAAGATCTGTACGATAAGTGGTAACAAGACTGCGGAGGTTTGATAGAGAAGGTAGTACACCCCACGCAGATGCGTCAAAACCGATGCGACGATGGTCTGCGCCGCGTACAATGAGGTGGAAGGAATGAATATGTTTGCGATCTCTCAGAAATTCAGAGATAGCAGGTACGAGGTCACGGTCCGTGACATATCGATGCAGACTGATAACCTTGAGAGCAAAGTGCGTCAGAAACGGAAGCGAGGACCTATACAAGCGGAATGTCGCTGATGGTGTACATTCCAGTATACCTGTCAATGTCAGCGACCCCAGTTGGTGGCCGGTGGACAAGATCTCTGAGAAGACTTGGCCGTCTGCGGAGAAACAGCCTTCTAACTCGATGGTCGTCAAGTGGCGGACGGAGATGACATCCGTTGGGAATTTCCAGTGTGCTTCTCGATGACCAGCAAGCGCAGGTTGTCGTGACTCTGGGATATAAAGTCGTGGGTAGATGCACTATTCCCTCCCTTGCCTGTGATGGAGAAATGGGTAATGCGCTTGAATGGTGGGATGTCAATGTCCCCTGAATGATGAACGGGACTGTACGGAATGTGAATAAACCGGTCGTATGATGGAAAGGAAGCATAAAACGGCGCACTTGATGGACAGGCTGTAAAGACGATGATTTGAGGTACACGAGGAAGATTGAATGAGTGAGTGAGAATATATCTTATCGCTCATACCAGAAAGACGGCACCAGGTACCAGTTTCTTGGAAGTCCGACAGATTTAGAACTATCGGTGACAAGCAACTCAGGGTGAATGAATGTGTAATTCAGTGATGAGTAATCTAAATTGTTTCTTGGAATCCATCATGGCTGTCATAAGTAGGAATGAGAGAAGAACATACATGCTGCGCGTTGAAGCGCTGATGCCAGGCACCATACAAGAACCGAATTAAAGAAAGTACAACGAGACTGGGGAAGAGGGTCAGTTAGAGACATCGAATCAAACATAGTTAGTTAGTTAGGGTTAGTTAGGGTTAGTTAGTTAGGGTTAGTTAGTTAGGGTTAGTTAGTTAGGGTTAGGTTAGTTAGGGTTAGTTAGTTAGTTAGTTAGGGTTAGTTAGGGTTAGTTAGGGTTAGGTTAGTTAGGGTTAGTTAGTTAGGGTTAGTTAGGGTTAGTTAGGGTTAGTTAGTTAGTTAGTTAGGGTTAGTTAGGGTTAGTTAGTTAGGGTAGTTAGGTTAGTTAGGGTTAATTAGCGTTACAATGGCGGTCTTCAGCGTAAGCAGCATGTCTATCAATCACTTGTTTTGCCGATGGCGCTTCCCGCAACCTCAGTCGGCCAACGATCTTCCTATCGACAGAAGGACTGACTTTCTCATGAAGGGAGCGAAATGAGATTGATGCACACGGACTCGGATGTCCTTCGTGTACCGAATCCCTTGATCAGATATGAACTGGAATTGATCTGTTGTCGAGCAAGCGTAGAATCCATCCTTGATAAGTCGAAGCACCTTCGGATCGGGCGTGGAGGGATGAAAGACAAAGGACTAAATCGTATACAGTGCCAGCTGCTCCGCGTTGGGTTTCTGCATCGTTGGCCACGCGTCCTTGACTTTGCCCATCTCAGAATCATAGGGCACCCTCGCCAAAAAGCCTTGCCTGTCGTTTGAGGTGTACTTTGCCCCTGTCATGTACATGAGATAATTTGAGATAACCCCGGCCAACATATGAGGTACAGACGAAGAAGAGTCGAGCGGGATGTTCTCTGAGCGAATTCCAATCGCGGACAAAGTCAAGGCTTGAGGATCATGGAAGATGCTTCCAAATTCTGGATTGTTGACTTCTGCTCGTCCTTACTGAATTGTGCATAGTGAATATAGAACTACAGTGAACATCAAGATCGCTTAGAAGTCTCTTTCCTCGGCTCCCAGGCCGGTACTTGCTATTCCGATAATACTCAAGCGCAAGCAAGTCAAAACATCATTTACTCATTTCAATTCCACCACCGCCAGCTGGATAAATGATAAATTGAGAATGTATGCGAACCAAGAAACAGGGGAATCGCACTAGGCGCTAAGGTAACTACTAGTGGACTGAGGCGCATTTATCAGTTGTAATCTATAGCAAGAAAGGGAGACGCGGTGGAATGAGGTGATTGAAATGAAGACCATTGCGACGAAACAAGTATCAACTTGAGGATTCATACCGGCTTAAACCAATCTACGTTTGGAACGCGTGGGTGCTCCCAGGGAGCTAAGCGTTGCCAAACTCTTGCTGTCTTTTGGCCACATCGCAAGTCTGGCAGCGATTCTGGCACTTCCGAGCGCTCGAGGGCTGTAATGCATTTTGAGTACGATATTCTCAGACAAATCCTGTCTCACTTACCACGAGAGTATGCATCGACGAATTCCCACTTTAAGATTTCATGTTCTGAGACCTCGCGGAATCCATACCGCGATGACGGGCGGGGATCCATCAACTACCACGGTAAAGATAAATAATAGTGTTGGAAAATGAATAAGAACTTACACCAGAAATCAAATCACCGAAGATTGGAGGAAAACCTTTAAAGATAGGGAACTCCTTGTGTGTTCTATTAGGGCCTCTGCACCAAGCAGCATAGAACATTGTATGATGCTCAGTTTCAAAGAGCGTCTGGAAAAATTGTATCAGTAGGATAGCAGCAAAGGAAGATGCAAAACGCGCCTTATGTTTGTGCGACATAAGCTGGAAGATAATACAGCCTAATGCCCACCAGTCGACGGGTGGTCCGTAGGTCGTAGAACCGGGTTTGGATATGTTGTAAACAATCTCCGGCGCCATGCAGTATGGCGTTCCGACCACATTTGTCGAATACGTTCCCTGTCGATTCAAGGGCCTCGCGTCTACAGCCATATAGCTCAAACCAAAGTCCGCGATCCGCACGTTTTCTCGAACGTCGATAAGGATGTTTTCCGCCTTGATATCCCGGTGGATGATTCCAATCTCGTGCAGAGCGTTGATGCCGAGGGCCTTCAAAGTCGGAGGCGTGAGACGTTATAAGCCAGGAAAGACAACCACTTACTATTTGTACCGTCCACCTGAAAGCATGTTGGAAACAGTATGAAGAACGAGATATCATAAGATGGCATAAGTCGTTCGCCATTAAATCCTATAGATGTCCAATGGAGTCAAATTACTCGAATGGCTCGCAGGGGAAAAGGACATACCATGGCAAAACATATTTCAAGTTTGGTCTGAAACGATAACTCAAGCCCCATGAGGAATTGAGTGGCCGGACATGGCATCGCTGATGCAAGACGTTTATATGCTCCAAGTTCCTTCAAGATAGACTCTCCGGTAGACTTGTGCTTCAGATCGTCCTTTTGAAACACCTTGATGCACATCAGGCGATTTGACGGTATGTCTTCCACCGCCACTGCTTTGCCATACCCACCCTCGCCCAAAGTGCGCAGAACGCGAAAGGGGCCGTAGGGGAATGATGCTTGAGGAATTCGGGGCGCCTCACTAGTATGGGTAGCGATAGACATCATGTTGAGGGCGTCGGATTAAGCAATGTAATGGGTCCTGAAGAAGATGAAGGAGAGATCAACTTTCGAGTGACCTTATGATGAGAATGAGAAGGAACAGTAAGGTGAAGGAGCAAATCGATGAGCGATTTAAAGGCGACCACACACTCACTACCAGCTGCCAAGCGTCCAATAATACTTGTGATGTCGAAGCAATGAGGTGTTTGGATATATCTGCTACGTAGTACCTTCACACTCTGAGAACAAGCCGAGGTCCTAGAAGTGAGACGAGTGTATAACGAAGATAATGGTCGATGCCGACTAGGTGTCCGCGTTGGAGAGCGGCGCCATGAACACAATCGTCGCTACCCATGCAGGCAAAGACCTGATCTCGAGTTTGGCAAGCGGCTTGTTGACCATCGGGAGTCGGTTCGGTGGAGCGCTCGACGAGGCTGCTAGCATGTTCAGCGGGGCTCGGGATATGGGGTTGACGCCAAGGGAGTTTGTGAATTCATTCCCGGAAGGCGAACAAGCTCTAGTGAGAGTGGCGCGATCTGTTTGAGTGGTGGAATATCGTAGCGGCCAGCATCCCATCCGGTTGGAATTTGACCAGCAAGAACCTTGAACGCTTTCGACAGCTTCTCAGCCTCCGAGTCGTCGACGATTGTCTGGTTGTTTGAGACCTAGACGGAGCAGTCGAGACGCACATTGTGGAGCGGCGATGGTATCTGCAAATGCGAAACTTCTATAGGCTGGTTCTGCGGGTCGTTTGTGGGGGTTAGTTCGGGTCATATCATTCAACTGTATAGTGAAGTGTCAGCTTGTACATACTATGAGAATAGAGCGCTCTGTCCCATAAATCTAAGGGTTCCAGACAGATGGATGTACTCGTCAAAGCGGCGTATGTCTTTTTTGCTCTTATGAGGGCGAAGGAAGTGATGTAAGACTTGGGAGGCGTATAGAGCGTCCTTCACAATATCGGGCTGTGCGAATTATGAGTATGTGATTTAAGATCACAAGAAACACTAACCGGAATGCCGTCAAAGGCTAATTTAACAGAGTCATTATTCTTCGCTCTCTTCAGATCGTATAAGGAGCAACCATGTTGCGACGGAGCTCTGGGACTGCCGATGTAAAATGTATTACGAGGTTTGTTGGGAGTAATGACTCTGTTGGAAAAGTATGCCGCAAGTAAATTTCCGTCTTCATCAGTATACTTGGCTGAGAAGGCATTGGGTTCCCAGTCCTCCATTTCCTCCATAATCTGAGCGGAATGAGCCTTGTCTGCTTTGCTCGGCTTAGACCGCTCTGAGAGCTGGTTAATATTCACCCCTGGAATGCGAAATGTAGGTGCATTTTCCACCCAGTACTTGCAGTTGTGAGCAGCGGTGCTCTTCAACATAGACTCCTTACGCTGTTTCGCTGGTCCAAACTGTCTTTTAGGAAGGGGGACCGACGTTGCGTTTAGAAGTCTGGTCTTGGCTGGACCCTGTAACATTGAAGCATGTTTTGCTACCTCATCTGCGTCTGTTACAGGGAGCCTCTGAAAGATCGTGAGCAAATGATGTTAGAAAAAATATTGCCTAGTACTCACCCTCTTCCTTGAGGTTTGCGCTTTTTTTTTATTGACAGCCATATTTACACAATACATGAACAACAGTATGCTATTAATAGTAAGATCATTTCCTTTCTAATATTAGAGCTTTCAACGCTGCAAATTCTAACCTCATAGCCGAAATACTCTCATTCACGAGCTCGCGAACTTTTTCAGTGGTGGCCGCGCTATTCTGAGTCAACTTGAAGGTGGCATCTAAGGTGGCCCCCTGCGCCGACACTTTGTCTGAAAGGTCAGAGACGCTGGTCCCCTGCGTTGACACTTCGCCTATAAGGCCGTCGACAGTCGCCTTCAGGCCTGCCACATCCGCCTTCAGGCTTGTCAAATTGGCCTCCATATGCCTGACATTGTCTCTGTGATCCTGGTAGGTGTCTATGCGACGTCAAGATCATTTAGTTGATTCAATAATGCAACACATACTGGCATCTATTGCGATCAGAGTATGGAACTCGCTGAGGGAGATACTATGATCCGTGCGCTCAGAGTGCGGTATGCTAAACGTGAAGCTGCTAGTCGGTGCTATTGCCATCGAGTGTCAGTGTAAAACAGTGCCAATGAAGGAATATATACGAACAGGATGCGATGTGAGCACTAGCCATGATGACTGGTGAATCTGGTGTACAGTGGCTTGGCGAGCACGTAGCGACCACGTACATTCATCATTGACTTATATATCATGACGTGTGACAGCAGTCTATATTTAGTTCAAAGGCGGAACCGCACATGTAATGATCCAAAAACTTATGGAGGTATCTAGACACTCTCCATCGCATTGTTCACCCGATATGATACTATCTTCAAGCCACGAGGCACCACTGCATTAGCTCCTGATCGCCGTGCACACTTCCAGATGGCATAGTCCCTGGCATTTACCGAAAGAAGAATCCCTTGACAGACAACTGCGACCCGGGATACTCAGCCCTGCCAGGCTCCCGTGCACGATGCTTTCCTCTGGCTCCATCAGGCAAGCACATGTAGGGAATGGCGTGCTTGATCAGAAAGATAAGGCATTGATATGAACGGCGAACACAACACGAGGAAGACAACAAGAATATGAGCAAGGAAAGGCAACTTGAGCTATCGGGACTGGAACGTTAATACGGGAACGGACCGTCCACACTCGGAACCATAAAAGTGCCTCTTGCAGGAATCAAGTCTCACATACCTAAACAACATTAATCAAGAGATGCACACATTTTAAGAGTTGGGATACACACATTTTGAAACAAACAGGGCGTTAAGATCTTGCTAGCAATCCGTCTTTGGAACACATAAATGTGCCGTTAAGTTGGCCAAGTTGATTTAAGACGGGTTTCTGTCCCAGAATATGAGCATGCGACCTCACAAGATGAGAAGAAGACTTACAAACAACGGATCATCCTTCATCTTGCCAAAGGCTGTCTTCGTTTGTTTGGCGTCGCGTTTTTCGAGGTCTTCCCTGATGCTTAAGCGATAAACGGAGGTATCCTGGGTGCGGTATGAGTGGACCGTGAGGGTTCACGGGTCCTGGAAATGGAGCTGATGGGGAGGGGGGATACAGGGGGGAGCAGATGGGTATTGTGGGGGAGGATTACCACCCGAGACATCGGCCGCTGGAGGTGGGGGAGAATTACCACCCGAGACATCAGCCGCTGGAGGTGGGGGAGAATTACCCTCCAAGACATCGGCCACTGGAGGAGGGAAATGTCCATCTGGTCCCGCTTTGGACGCGTGACCGTGAACTCCAGCACCCAACATCAGACAAAGATGCGAGTGAAATGCAATGACATTGTGTACTGACCCAGACATTGCTGAAGATATCAGCCCCACGAGCAGCGATGTCGATGGAGGAAATTGTGTATCGACAAGGTCTTCCAGAAGATACATTCCAGCACCTCTTTCTTCTACTTCTTTGTTGTGAGACAATTCTCGAGAACGGTATGAGGTGTCGAGCATCTTCGTCGAAGCCACTGCTTCTGGCTTGCGCACGGTTGCGCCACAACAAGGATCTTGCGCGCTCCAAAACATAAATTCGCCTGTCCCACTCCTGAACTGGAGACCGTCCGTGACACTGTTTGGTTTTGACTTCAAGATGCTCGGCAGGGGATTTGGCATGCAGGAGCATTGCTGGGGTGAAGAGCAGGGAGAAGGTGTGAGCGGTGCCACTTGCGAATGGAGGAATTGTAGACTTAGAAACGTACATCATGTAGCCACTACACACAGACGCATGAAGCCCGAACGAAGCGAGTGTACTGTGTAGGGAAGCCATCGAAGTTGGGCGAGCTTGTCTTGTCGAGTTCCTCGGCATCCCGAGTGCGCACTCTATCTCTGCCGTAGATCTCATCTGGTGGCGTACGGCGAGTATCCTACTGGTTATACAAATACCAGCCTCTAGATTGACGTCTATTCGACGAGTACGGTGCCTGTGGCTGCGGCCAGCAAAGAAAATCATGCGAGCATAATTACGACTTGGAGCCAGAGTAAGGATGACCGAAGAGGCGAGAGTTAATGATCTAGGTGGCATATCGGCACTAAGCTGCACAGGATCGTTCAGGCGAAACCTACTTGCTTGTCACCCGCTGTGCATGGCCCGCATGTGGGCAATCTCGCAATTGACAATCTTTGAACTAAAGTTCGAGTGCCGTCAGGATAAGCCGATAGGATGAAGACTGACGCAGCTCACCTCAAAGAGTGCATCGTCCTAACTGCCGGCATGTACGACTATGGCCTTCAGCACGAGGGAAGGGTAAACGAATGGGAAGGACAAAACTAAGAGAAGTAAATAGATATGCACAAATGTGAAACAGACGACTGACCGAAGGGTTCGCTTCCATGATAAAGCTGCTCATTTCAAAGTATGCTGATTCCTTTTCCACACCCCAGGCACTCGGCAACCCCAAAGGATGTCCTGATTGCCAATGACAATGTAGAAAATTCATCTGGCCAGCGATCTGTAAGTAGACAAGTGAGTACCAGATTGAACATGACCGTAAGTTTCTGTGGCACGTTGACCGGGAGGATGGAGAATGGGCTGGGTAGTGTGGAATTAGTATTCGATAGGACAAGATGGAAGTCGGGGTCGAAGTTGAGGAGCCTGTCCAAGGTGAAAACGACAATGGACATCGAGTGTGTGACGGAAAAGTGATCCGGAGTGCAATTGAGCTAATGACGTGATGCATATGGAAGATGTCTGAGAGTGTCGCCAAAAGAAAGCTTTGCCAGATGTGCAAGAGTATGAGCAGCTGACCGACTGCAAGAGGTTCGCCCAGGCTGTAGTAAATTCGGATGAATTTGATTTTCGGTGTTCGCCGAGGAGTGTGCCAAGGCTGCCGAATCTTTCAAGTTCGTGCTTCTCCCAAGCTTCTTCCCTGTACCTCTTTCAAGTTCATCCTAAATCTGCGCGTTATCTCTATGACATTAATGCCCTCTGCTCGCCTTCACTATACAAGCCGTATAACCTTGCAGTCGGGCCTCCATCTCATCAGGGAGTCGTCCTCATTCTCGAAGGTGGCTCAGCGCGGCTTGGAGGGCCGATCTTCCTGACTCGAGCCTCGAGGGTTCTTCAACATTTGACTTTTGCTGAATTTCTCCAACTCAAATTAATATTATCAGTGTCAATCCCCAAGTCCTTCCGCACCCCACAGGCATATCCATGCCCTTTTGAAAGACGATGAGCCAGTTAGCCATGCCAGCCTCGCCGCACAGGTTCTCGCACTCCACTCCACTCCAGCATTTTAGCCAGGGTGACCCGTACGACTGAAGGGGCAGGCCACCAACATCCCTTTCTGCGGCCAGCGATCATTTTCGGTTTATTGCTAGTGTTCAACTAGAATAATCGATATCATCGCACTCTTTCAGCCAAGCACCCCAGTTGGATTTTCATCTTCCAATATTTTCGAACCAACATGGGTATCGCTGTCCTCATCCCATCCACAAGTCTGCATCGTCTGCACAGACGGGTCATAAGTCCTAGCAGCGACCATCCGGCATTGACAAAGCTATCGACTTCGATGGGTTTGTGTCTGCGCGGGTGAGTTGGGTGAAAAATGCTTCTAACATGACAGTTGATTCTATTGGCAGTAGTCAGTCGAGGTTCCGCGGCGCAGAAGGATTTGAATGCTTGGAGCATGGAGGATGGGCGGTATGACTTGGAAGGCACGAGTCAGCTTGACTGGCCCGGCTCACAAGTACTCAAGCAGAAGACGAGCTTGCAAACGAGTTGAGTACACAAGAACTTCGGTGAAGATTCTATTCGACAACTTACAACACGAGAGTACATGAAAATAAAGTGCAATAATATCAGAGTCAGTTTTACAAACAACAGGGTGAAAGAGGATCGCAGATCAAGAACTTGTGAATATATACCAGATGACAGCAATACTACGAAGAGCTATACACCAATATGAATGAAAACCATCCTCTGCTCGAGCGGCACTTTCGTCTTCACGGCGTGTGTAGCACAGTTGAGTGCCCAGGCCCCCTTCGTACAGTCCATGACGCCCTCCAGTTGAGTGCCCAGGCCCCCTTCGTACAGTTCATGACGCCCTCCTCCTTTGATTAGAGGCCAGCTGCGAGATGAATGACATCGTCAGGCGTCTCTTTATCCCCGACGGCGGTATGACGCGCCGACAAAAACGCGAACTCGGGCGTGCGGAATATCTGTGTCTATGATATCGAGCAGCGTCAAACGTTCATCTCTCATCACGAAATGCGAATCGTAAGGCTGCGTAGGGTCCTGCTTGTCATGACAAGCAAGATGCACCCAGGCGTTCTCTTGCAAAGCTTGAAGTGCACCTGTGCGCGTGGCTGCATCGCCAGAAATAGTGCTACGGTTGGCCGTCGCAGGGACGAGCTTGTGGACAAGCTCGAGCTCGCTGTCCACGGCAAACAGCGCCTTGCCTTTTCCTGCACCCGGTTGACCTTGTCCGATCGCCACAAAGGAAGGAGCGACGCGCCGTTCAACTTGTGATCTGTCTAGACCTGACCAGAGCCGAAAGTGTGGGTGCGTAAGAACATACATAGAGATCCCCTAAGCACGGCTCCTTAGAGCGATCTGCCTTTGTTAGAAATGGGTTGGCAGCATGGAGAGGAATAGATGTAAAAGCTGCAGTTGGACACAGCCAGATGCGAGAGCGCCGCTTGAGTTTGAGGACGTTCAGAGTATGTTGACGATGGGTAGCATGATCTCCTCCCATACTATCAGTAAGAGCACTATTAGATCCTTCCTCGTCTCCGCTCGGTTCATCCGAGACGCGTGTCAAATTGCGATGGTGAAGTGATCCTTAAAGAATCATCAGAACTGCGAGAGCGATAGATTGTAAGGGAACATGATGGGGCTCTCCTGACGTCGGGACAATGATGGTACTGCACGAGTATTTACTGGCAATGAGGATGACAACTGGGCGCTGACGCGCTGCTGTTTGCAAGTCTTCGTATGCAGGTGGGAGCAGGAACCGCGAGAACGCTGGAAGATTACGTATCTCAGTCACTGCAGCCTCCCATTGCCTCGTAAGCCTCCTGTACTTGGTTTCTGCACGATCAGCAGCAGCTCTGTCAGTCATGGTCGCAGAACTCTGAGCGGCATTTGAAACACGCTTGCTCGGCTCCAAATAGTCATGCGCCAGTTTCGGATTTGCTGACTCGAGGTCTTCAACCGGAGTTTTGAGTCGAGAAGACAGTGACCATTGCTGGCTGCGGCCTTGCTCCATGAGTTCGACTGCCCGTCGTAGATTGTCATGACGTATAGCACATGAGGCTGCATCTACAGGAAGTGATTGTGCACTGCGAAAGGCACTTGCAGCCTCACGCAGTGAGATAATCGACGATCGCGTCATGACGTGGCTATTGAAAAGCTCAAAACACGTGTGGTATGCTTCGAGATCAGATTCATGTTGATATGCCTCTGCTTGGCGAGCCTAGACAATATTCTCCTTGATACGTCTAGGAAACCCTTGAGTAGGACGTCCTGATGCGAGTCTGAAGTTCTCTATCGCGCGAGGTTGGTGAGAGCTGCTGCATGGATTGTGAAGAGTTTTATGGCGCTCTGGATCGTCAAGCTGCGCTAACCGAAGGGATTCGCGATACCGATCAATGGCCTCGTTTAGATCATCGCTGACATGCATTTTGTCATATCTGGTGTCGAGCGAGAGGGCAAGGTTGTTAAGCGTGGTGTCACGACTTGAATGCCCAAGTGGGCGCAATGTCAGTGCATCACGATGAAGGCTGATAGCTCGGGTGATATCATCAATGTCACCGCGTTTGTGAAAACGGGTGACGAGGGCGAGCATGAGAAATCACGATATTTGTGCCCAACACGGCGCAGGCGCACTGCTTCTTCAGGCAAAGAGATGCATTCATCGAGGTCACTAGGTTTGCCTTGGTGATAAAAGCGAATATTGAGCGACAAGGCCAAGTTATTCAGGTATTCACCACGGCCAGGGTGTCGCTCGGGGCACAGAGACACGGCTTCACGGAGAAATTGTGCGCCTTCGTCCAAATCATCAATGCTGCCGCGTTGTGTAAACCGTAATCTGAGAGTCGCCTAAAGCTTGACAAGCGCCTATGGACGGCGTTTATGAGAGGGAGGACAGAGCTCGAGGATGATTCGTCGAAGGAAGATGCCTTCATCGGATGCATCTTTTGGAAGATCATTGCATTCGTCGATCACACAATCAACACCATTTTCCCATGCTGCGATGTGACGAAGGTAGGTGCCCTCTGGACAGAGAGGCAGTAGCTCATGATAGATTTGAGCGGCTTCGTGGATGTCGGCAGCAGTGCTTTTCTTGTTGTGGCGCCAAGTCAGCGCCTCGGTGAGATTATATAGAGATAGGGAATGATCGGGATGGCGTTGCGGACGCAATGCAAGGGCGCAGCGGAAGAGGGCAGTGGTGGTATCAATGCCTTGCAGATCATCTCAAATATAACCTTCAAGGCGGGCCCATGCGAAATTGGTGAGAGCTGCTGCATGGTCAGGATGGCTGACCGGACACTGGTCCAAAACCAACTGAAAATGCTCTACAGCAGCGTTCAGGTGTGAGACCGTTTCGCTCGTTACGTATTCGGCAAATTGTGCGTGGCCTGCATCAGCGCTTTCGAGAAATCTCGCAGTCTTCCAGGGACTACAGTTGGCGTTCCATCAGCATAGCTAACGGCAGAAACAAGCGTCACTCACATCAGTCAGTGCGCCATCCTGATCGTCGCAAGCATGTACAACGGCAGCTTTCAGTGTGAGGGAAGGGTGGACACCGCGCACGGGTAGGAAGAATAGATCTACGAGATGTTAGTATATGTACGCGAATGAGGAGCAAATCACTCACCAAAAGGTTCATCTCCTTGATCGAGTAGCTCATCCCACGACATTTGAAGTTTTCTGATCATCTCTCTACTGCCTAGCATTCGATCGGCCTCATAGGACGCCCTGATTTCCACTGATCATAAAGGTGAGGTCTGGTTTTCTGAGCTACCAGACATGATAGTATGATGAAGCAAGATGAGGATGGACTGAGCGGTGGGCTTATGGTTAGGGGGCGGAAAGACTCACAGGCTCTTCCGTAAGAAAGGGGGCAATCTCTGGATGGTCGCCAGATTCTGGTTTCGGAAAGTCTGGAGACACAAAACGTTGATGCAAGAATTGAATTGTGGCATCCTGTTCTGAAGAAGAAGATGGTTCGGCAAGAATCAACTCTGCGTCAAGACCCATGGTCATTCGAAGAAAGGTAAATGGCATCCATGAGCGAATGATTAGCGGCTTCTGGCCGGACACTGTAGTTGGTGATTCCCAGAGCTGCCAGTGGAGGATGCGCGCTGGTCAACCTGGCGTCGACCTCAGAGTTGGTCTAAAAGGGAACAGAGATGAAGATCAGAAAGAAAGTAAGGGCAGATTTCTCACCAAAATTACGAGATGGCTGCGAGTGGAACTTGTCGTGGAGCTGTCTGTTTAACTTTGGGATTGCGCGCCTCAATGCGTCCTGTAAGTCATCCCTTCGCTCCCCCTTCTGGTCTTTCTTCAGCTGAGCAAGCTGCTCGGTAAAGACAGAGGCGTAATTGTCGTGCAGGTATTTCGACAGAATATTGTTGCCGGGAGAAGCTTTAGTACGCCCAAACGTTGCAAACTAGGGACGAGATCGACCGTGATTAGATACCCATTCCTCCCAACGGTGTTGGCAATGCCATAAGACATTCCGTTAACTTCCGTCTGAGAAGTACGAACACGTCGTTCGTCAGAGTCTTCGGGAATATTGGGAAGGAAAGTGGTCATGACATCCATCAACCCGAGCGCGCGGAGATGAGATAGTCGAGAGAAGTCGGAAAGCACCCTCCCATGTTCATCCAATACGCGCTTTCCATCGTTGTTCCGCTTGAGATCTGATTTCTTATTCCCTGACAGGTTAAGGTACTTCAAGTTACGATTGAAATTCCTACCGCCGCCGTGAGCAAACCAGCCATCTACGTTCACACAACGAAACACATCAAAGCCGCATTTCAAAATCACTGCGCAGTAGGCTCCGCCGCATCCGCGGGAAAACGATGCCTAGCCAACACCAACGTATCCCAGACACCTTGCTCGCAAACACCGCTTTCCGGGGTATCTCCTCAATATACGACGGCCCATCCTCATCAGAAGGGTTCTCGGCATCCGTGGTGAACGTACCCCACGGTCGACCGCTCTCGCGATCCGAAAAGATGTTGAAATGCGCTTGGCCGTTCGGATGGGAGTGGCTTACGAAGAGCGCGTATTCTGGTGCGCATAACGTTCCGAACACTGTCGGAAAAGTTCAGTCTAAACTCGACCATGGATAAAAGGGCGGGGATGCTCACCTAAGATAATGTCTTCTTTTTGAATGGGATGACGAGGCGCGTACTCCTTGACGATGGCTTTGACATTAGCCTTGAACTATTCTCTCGGCGCCGCGAGGCCTTCGATGTACCGGTACATCGTAGACTCTGCATAGATATATGCTGCCTTATGCCCCGCTCGAAGGGAGAACGAATGACGCCTCGAAATACGTTCCCTGACCGTGCGTGTTAACACAACCCAGTCAAAAATACCTGGTCTACACTCACGAGTATGTCTCATCACGATCTGTAAGCGGGAAAGTCAACAGCCCAGAAAATAGCTCAAGCCCCCTCTGCGTCATCGTGCGCATCAAGTTGAACTTCTTCCCAGTGCCAATAGGCCCCTCGAGGTACCCATTCAGCGAAGGAATGTTCGTCACTTTACTTCCTGCCGTTCGCTGGGGCTTCATGGCGTTAAAGAGCGTGATAAACTCCCCTTTTGGCGCAGAGAGATATCCCACCGCGCCCAGCTCGACATGAGAAGGCGACCACAGGGGCAGGGTAACTGTAAACGAGAGCACATGTTCAGTCAATACCAGAACAAAAACAGTCATGACATACGGGAATGATGGAACCTATGGTTCGACTGCGCCAACGACCTAAACCGTAACTCATTCCTCCTCTCCGCAAGCTGCTCATCCATCGGCAATGACGACTCATACCCCAAAGCATGATGCGACTGCCTACGATGCCGAACCTCCTCCGACACCCTATGTTCAGTCTCCGGACTCGACGTAAGATGCGACGAAGCACTGCTCATCGAGTCGCTCACCGCCAACGACAACTTGCGAGACGGCGTATAGATCGCAATCCCTGAATACCTGCTCTCGGGCATCTCCACGTTGCCCGTATCAGAGTTCACGCGTTCACGGTCGGTTCCCAACGATGCGATGGGTTACTGCATGGCCCCCCGATCGGATGGAACGGCCTCAGCTGCGATTTACAAGAGTCCGTATCGCCAGCAGACGCAGTATTGAACTCGTCTCCTAAGCTCGTATCTGACTCGTTGCCCATGATAGACGGAGACGTCGCTGGGAGCGCTGCAGGATGCATGCTCGGTGACTGGTACGGCGGCGATGACGAATTCTTCCAAAGTCGCTCAGCCTGTACTGGGATGGGTGATTCCACCTCTCCCTGATGCTTACGGAGTCGCTTGAGGGTAGCAGCGATATGCGTGAATGCGGGACGTTGCACGGGGTCAAGGACCCAACAGTCTTGGATGAGAGGCTCCACGAGGGAAGTTATTCTTGTTGAAGGAATCTCAGCGCGCTTGTTTTGCTATGGGAGATGTTAATGATCTAGGTGTATTGTATTGGTCGGGACTCACCCAGGACAAGGAACGCAACACGCGCATCGTCGCGATGTCCGTATGGAAGGTCGCTCATGCCTAGAATCTCGACGCAGCAGATGGCGAACGCATACACATCCGTAGCTTTTGACAGATTCACGGCTCCGTCGAGTAGTTCTAGGGCTTGTCAGCGCAGCGTCCCACCTACAGAGCCTCGGTCAAAGAAAGAAGGATTAAAGGGAAACGAGATCAACGCACTGGCAATAGGCTTCCTGCTCCTCCTCGACGCCTCCTACTTCATCTCGCTCTGTCCAAAAAGATGACACACCGCCCATCACCATCCACCAACACATTCGAAGCCTACACGCTCCACACTCAGACACGAAGACCAGATATAGCAACGCTCACCTTGAGGTCTTCATGCAACGCATTCTGCTCATGCAAATACACCATCCCCCACGAAATATGGTGCATGCACCGGAGAAAATCCATATCTCCCTTACCCGGAGGAATCAACGCACCCCCAACACTCCCCTTCCTCTCCTTCAACCACCCCACCAAACTCCCCCCACTACAATACTCGCTCACGATAAACCACGGCCGCTCGCCCTGTGCGCTGCTCGCGCCCCACATCCTCAACACGTTCTTGTGCTTCAGCTGCCTCCATATCTCTACTTCTTTCCTGAAGAGGGATGCGGAGGTGTGGGAGGAGAGGACTTTGATGGCGACGCGCCGTCCGGACCAGCTGCCTAGGTAGACTTTGCAGAACGAGCCTCTGCCGATCATTTCGAGACGGTCGGCTTCGTAGCGGCCCAGACAAAAATATTAGCTGAATCGAATTTGCCTAAACAGCATTGAAACCGTACCGGGTAATAGTCGAAGGCGGTAAATCCCAAGGAACATCCACATCCTTATCCTCCACTTTCTGCACAGCAACACTACTCAACCTCGTCATAGCCTCGAAACCAGTCTCCACACACACCCTCTTCAGCCCGTCTTCAAACAGGTCTCCTTCTTGCTTTGCGTTGGCGTCTCTCAGCGCTTCTTCGGCCCTCCGGAACGCTTTTAGGGCCTCGGGCACCTCGCCTGGGCGTACGCCTAGGACTTGTAGGACTTCGTCGTCCCTGCGCGCGCTGATGATGCGCTGGAGCGTGCTGTGGAATAGTTCGCGGTCTTGTTCTCTGTCGGAGGCGTTTTTGGCGATGTGGAGGTGTTGAAGTTCAACGAGAGGGGAGATGGGCGCGGTGACGGGCAAGGTGCTGCCCGTCTGCGATTGGAGCGGGGACAATGGAGCATTCTGTGCTGGGGGACTCTTGCTCAGCCCAGGCGCCGCTGGGAGGATATCATGCGGTTCTGGGAGTGCTGCTATCCCGACCCTCGGTGTGCGCTCTGAGGAGATGGAAATGGAGATGGGTACGGTCTGTTGTGACGGGGATGCGTATATAGGTGGAGGTGAGAGCCCTTGTGCAGCGTGTCCGGCATCAAGACGCCTTTCTATCGCGAAGCGTTTGCATTCTTTCAGGATACGTATTTGGATTGAGATCTACATATGTCGAGATTGAGTTTGATTGAAGATAGAAGCGGAAACGAAAGAAAAACGCCACGCACGCTAAACATCTGCATCGCATCCCCAAGCGCCTTGTCGCATGCTTGGATTTCCTGCTGGATCTCGTCGCTACGCAAGAACCGCTTGATGAAGGGACGGCGGTTGAGTTTGAGGAGGAATTTGTGTACCTGTAGAGAACGAGTGCACTGTTAATGCCCAAACACGATTACAGAACCACGTGATCAAACCACGTGATCGATGACTTGTTAAAAATTTTCATTGTCGAACGATTTCCTCAGGTTGTCGGTGAGGAGCTCAGCTATGGCAGGAGGTCTCCGTGCGGGCGTCTGACGAACTTGCAACCGAACTTTGGGATCCTACAAGAGGATCCACCCACTTTATAGCTCACTAACTCACGTCCCACATTCAAGCGTGATGCTGTCCCGCATGAGGGCCTTGCGCCGCAACAGCGAGAGAGTCCATCTAGACTTCCTCATCAAGATCCAACCCAAAGTGCCGGGCACCAACTGATGATGCGGATGCTGAGGCTCGGGCCAAAAATTGGGCTATTAACGCTCATTCTGAACACATAGACAGGCGCAAGGCTGTAGCACGTCAACCGCCCGTTGAAAGACCGTCCCACTCAATTCTCTTCTCCGCCCTTGATGCCCGGGCTGTTGCAAAGTTTACAAGAGACGCTAGGAAAGGAAGCAGGGCCGATTGCTAAGATATAAAGGGTTGACGAACCCGAGATGAGCTTAGAGAACGTGCAGTGGGTGGTCGTAGACGAGACAGACGTCCTGTTCAGTGCGTGTCTGACTCAAGCTATGCAAACGCTTACTGACGCTCGCTGGTACAGATCCGGACTTCCAAGAATCTACTCGCATGCATCTCGCTGATATTGCTGCAGCACGTGGTTCGCCTGTCCCAGTGATCCCATCCTCGGCACTATCCTCGACTCCGGATTCAGAAGCGACAGCCACATCCATCCAATCAATATCATATCCGTTCAACTTCCTTCTTACCAGCGCAACAATCCCCACATCTCTAGCTACGTATCTCTCAAACTACCAGCCATCCCTCATCTGCCTTGCATCCCCGCGGCTGCAATCCGATATGCACGAAGGTATAAAGGGAGAAGTGGGGGGCAACAAGGAACGACTGGGTTGACGAACCCGAGCTTAGAGAACGTGCAGTGGGTAGTTGTAGACGAGACAGACGTCCTGTTCAGTGCGTGTCTGACTCTAGCTATGCAAACGTTTACTGACGCTCGCTGGTGCAGATCCGGACTTCCAAGAATCCACCCGCATGCTTCTCGCTGATATTGCTCCAGCACGTAGTTCGCCTGTCCCAGTGATCCCATCTTCGGCGCTATCCTCGACTCCGGATTCAGAACGACAGCCACATTCATCCAATCAATATCATATCCGTTCAACTTCCTTCTTACCAGCGCAACAATCCCCACATCTCTAGCTACGTATCTCTCAAACTACCAGCCATCCCTCATCCGCCTTGCATCCCCGCGGCTGCATCACCTCCCTCCGACCCTTCGCACAGCACGGACCTCATGGACAGGCGGGAATAAGAACGCAGACGTCGAGCGCCGCATCCGTCGTGTATGGGCCGAAGATGCTCTCATGCGCTCCAAGACCGCAACTGGTCCCGGCCACATCAAACTCTCCAAACACCTCGTCTTCTGCAGCAAACGCAGCAAAGTCGAGCAACTCGCTGCATTCCTCGATGACCTGGTGATGAGCCCACCATCAGACCTGAGGGTACTGACGAGCAAGATCGGATTCTCATTGATGACTGTGTCTCAAAGTACCTCCGCCATATCCCGAGCCCCGCTGAACATGCTAGCAGCCTCGTCGAGCGCTCCACCGAACCGACTCCCGATGGTCAACAAGCCGCTTGCCAAACTCGAGATCAGGTCTTTGCCTGCATGGGTAGCGACGATTGTGTTCATGGCGCCGCTCTCCAACGCGGACACCTAGTCGGCATCGACCATTATCTTCGTTATACACTCGTCTCACTTCTAGGACCTCGGCTTGTTCTCAGAGTGTGAAGGTACTACGTAGCAGATATATCCAAACACCTCATTGCTTCGACATCACAAGTATTATTGGACGCTTGGCAGCTGGTAGTGAGTGTGTGGTCGCCTTTAAATCGCTCATCGATTTGCTCCTTCACCTTACTGTTCCTTCTCATTCTCATCATAAGGTCACTCGAAAGTTGATCTCTCCTTCATCTTCTTCAGGACCCATTACATTGCTTAATCCGACGCCCTCAACATGATGTCTATCGCTACCCATACTAGTGAGGCGCCCCGAATTCCTCTAGCATCATTCCCCTATGGCCCCTTTCGCGTTCTGCGCACTTTGGGCGAGGGTGGGTATGGCAAAGCAGTGGCGGTGGAAGACATACCGTCAAATCGCCTGATGTGCATCAAGGTGTTTCAAAAGGACGATCTGAAGCACAAGTCTACCGGAGAGTCTATCCTGAAGGAACTCGGAGCATATAAACGTCTTGCATCAGCGATGCCATGTCCGGCCACTCAATTCCTCATGGGGCTTGAGTTATCGTTTCAGACCAAACTTGAAATATGTTTTGCCATGGTATGTCCTTTTCCCCTGCGAGCCATTCGAGTAATTTGACTCCATTGGACATCTATAGGATTTAATGGCGAACGACTTATGCCATCTTATGATATCTCGTTCTTCATACTGTTTCCAACATGCTTTCAGGTGGACGGTACAAATAGTAAGTGGTTGTCTTTCCTGGCTTATAACGTCTCACGCCTCCGACTTTGAAGGCCCTCGGCATCAACGCTCTGCACGAGATTGGAATCATCCACCGGGATATCAAGGCGGAAAACATCCTTATCGACGTTCGAGAAAACGTGCGGATCGCGGACTTTGGTTTGAGCTATATGGCTGTAGACGCGAGGCCCTTGAATCGACAGGGAACGTATTCGACAAATGTGGTCGGAACGCCATACTGCATGGCGCCGGAGATTGTTTACAACATATCCAAACCCGGTTCTACGACCTACGGACCACCCGTCGACTGGTGGGCATTAGGCTGTATTATCTTCCAGCTTATGTCGCACAAACATAAGGCGCGTTTTGCATCTTCCTTTGCTGCTATCTTACTGATACAATTTTTCCAGGCGCTCTTCGAAACAGAGCGTCATACATTGTTATATGCTGCTTGGTGCAGAGTCCCTAATAGAACGCACAAGGAGTTCCCTATCTTCAAAGGTTTTCCTCCAAACCTCGGTGATTTGATTTCTGGTGTAAGTTCTTATTCATTTTCCAACACTATTATTTATCTTTACCGTGGTAGTTGATGGATCCCCGCCCGTCATCGCGGTATGGATTCCGCGAGGTCTCAGAACATGAAATCTTAAAGTGGGAATTCGTCGATGCATACTCTCGTGGTAAGTGAGACAGGATTTGTCTGAGAATATCGTACTCAAAATGCATTACAGCCCTCGAGCGCTCGGAAGTGCCAGAATCGCTGCCAGACTTGCGATGTGGCCAAAAGACAGCAAGAGTTTGGCAACGCTTAGCTCCCTGGGAGCACCCACGCGTTCCAAACGTAGATTGGTTTAAGCCGGTATGAATCCTCAAGTTGATACGTGTTTCGTCGCAATGGTCTTCATTTCAATCACCTCATTCCACCGCGTCTCCCTTTCTTGCTATAGATTACAACTGATAAATGCGCCTCAGTCCACTAGTAGTTACCTTAGCGCCTATGCGATTCCCCTGTTTCTTGGTTCGCATACATTCTCAATTTATCATTTATCCAGCTGGCGGTGGTGGAATTGAAATGAGTAAATGATGTTTTGACTTGCTTGCGCTTGAGTATTATCGGAATAGCAAGTACCGGCCTGGGAGCCGAGGAAAGAGACTTCTAAGCGATCTTGATGTTCACTGTAGTTCTATATTCACTATGCACAATTCAGTAAGGACGAGCAGAAGTCAACAATCCAGAATTTGGAAGCATCTTCCATGATCCTCAAGCCTTGACTTTGTCCGCGATTGGAATTCGCTCAGAGAACATCCCGCTCGACTCTTCTTCGTCTGTACCTCATATGTTGGCCGGGGTTATCTCAAATTATCTCATGTACATGACAGGGGCAAAGTACACCTCAAACGACAGGCAAGGCTTTTTGGCGAGGGTGCCCTATGATTCTGAGATGGGCAAAGTCAAGGACGCGTGGCCAACGATGCAGAAACCCAACGCGGAGCAGCTGGCACTGTATACGATTTAGTCCTTTGTCTTTCATCCCTCCACGCCCGATCCGAAGGTGCTTCGACTTATCAAGGATGGATTCTACGCTTGCTCGACAACAGATCAATTCCAGTTCATATCTGATCAAGGGATTCGGTACACGAAGGACATCCGAGTCCGTGTGCATCAATCTCATTTCGCTCCCTTCATGAGAAAGTCAGTCCTTCTGTCGATAGGAAGATCGTTGGCCGACTGAGGTTGCGGGAAGCGCCATCGGCAAAACAAGTGATTGATAGACATGCTGCTTACGCTGAAGACCGCCATTGTACGTGATTGCGACGATCAGGACGGCGCACTGTCCAATGTGAGTAACGCAGGTCTTTGTTGTTAGCTTTTGCTGACGAAACACCAATGATATTTCCTCGTAGACTGCGAGATTGCCGGAGACACATGCGGGTTTTGGTGGCCACGGTTTACCTTGAACGATGCAGCAGAAAGGTGATCGATGCTGGCTCTGCTGTGAGTTGCAGATGTTTGATTCGATGTCTCTAACTGACCCTCTTCCCCAGTCTCGTTGTACTTTCTTTAATTCGGTTCTTGTATGGTGCCTGGCATCAGCGCTTCAACGCGCAGCATGTATGTTCTTCTCTCATTCCTACTTATGACAGCCATGATGGATTCCAAGAAACAATTTAGATTACTCATCACTGAATTACACATTCATTCACCCTGAGTTGCTTGTCACCGATAGTTCTAAATCTGTCGGACTTCCAAGAAACTGGTACCTGGTGCCGTCTTTCTGGTATGAGCGATAAGATATATTCTCACTCACTCATTCAATCTTTCTCAGCGAATATTATCCTTATGATCTTTGCATCTAATTCGTTGGACCAAATGGATGATCACTAGTATTCTCTTGACCTTTACAAACATTTAGGGCGTCGCTCACTCTTACCTTTGGTTTCGCCCCCTGTTACTACTGCAAATGCTCGAAATTTTGCAGAAGCGAACTCCCTAACGCTTCTGCCTTCGACCAAGAAGCCGATTTCATGCTTATGGCAACGATAGCAGTATTCAAGGCTGAAATAGACGAGTCACCAGACGTTTTATGCTGGCTCGACTGCATGCTCATCCGTCTCTGCCAGAAGTTCACAGATTAAAGAAAGGCCGACGCTGTCAGTTTCAGACTGACGGATCACTTCAGCATTTATCATGTTTCATCTCCAGCGAAGCTAGTTCATACAGGTGCTTAACAGTAGTCTCGATGAGACTGTATTATACAGGTCCGTGCTTCTGTTGTGCGGTAAATTTGGATGCTAAATGGCCGCATGATAGACATTCTCAACGAGGAAGACGTCAATAACTCGTTGATAGATTCAACCCACTCTGATGTCATACACATTCAATGTTGAGCCCCAGCCTGTCTTGCTCGGCCATACTGGCTGTGTTCTCTCTGTTGCAATCTCGCCGGATGTACATCGCCTTGTGTCTGGCTCACAAGATAAGACCATCAGGATGTGGGATATGGGGACTGGCGAGCTATTGGGCGCCCCTTGGAGAGATTGCAACAGCATCGTGTCTGGCTCAGAAGACAATACTATCCGGGTATGGGATATAGACTTCCTTAACCGGCACTGACCATTCGAAGCACCTGCAATATGTTTTTTTTCATCCGACTTAACTCATGCCCTCCATCCCGCCTCTTCCTTTCTCCAACATTACGAAACCCCAGTCTCCGTCGCCGCGAACGAGGATGGATGTGTTGTAGGTCCTCTCTTCTGGATCTCGCTCAATTTCCACCCAGTGACGTACGCCCCACACAACACGCTGGTGATAGCCAGCAATGCACTGCAGCTGGACTTGAGTAGCGTCGCACACGGCACATCATGGCACAAATGTCAGGAACGGTAGTAGGTTGCACTACCTTCGCAGTAGTGTTTGCCAGTCCTTTAAGCGTGTAGTACTTATGTTAAACGGCTGAAGATCCATGCACTTCCTATAAATTTTTGTACAATACACTTCGTCCCATTCTGCTACTTCAAGATGACATGCTCTCGCAAAACAGTTTGGACTGCACGATGATTTCATTGGCTATATATTCTCCTCCCATTGCTACTAGAATTGTTTTCTTGTTTACTTCCTGCAGGATAAAGTGCGAACTCAATGTGAACTCGACTCACCACTCCACAAGGGCCGCTTGATCTTATCTAACTTCATCCTCGTCAGACTTCATAACTTCCTTTTCTTGATGGATGGCTCACTCCAATCGACTTCTTCACCCCTTGAAGCCATGCCTACCAGTATGGACGTGACGCCATCCGACTACCCGAACAACTCTCGACGAAGAATAATCACAGGCAGCTGCTCGGCCACAACCAGCCTCTCCCGAGCATATCAATAAATACTGCGCTTACGCTGTGACCAGCTTTAAAAAGGACAAAAGCCGGAACATCAGACAATGACCTCTCGAAGGGGACTCTAGCAGAACGCCGGTCCACGTCACAAATTGAGATATGAATAAGACCACCAAGCGAGCCGAGAAACGGCAACGGCGATTGCAGGAATTCACGTTCTTGTGGCAAACCGTACTGGTTGTTCGATAGAAATGCTGCGCATAATGGGCAGGCGCATGTCAGCTGTTGGGATGAATCTGGAGAATTTTAAAAGCAGAATATCGTGCTGCGTGAGTAGTGTTGACCCCCGCCTATGACGTGCCGCGCCTTAGTCCTAGTTGTGGGATCGAAATATAAAGGCCTTTGTCGCCGTTGTTGCGTACTAGCACTGGCAGGAGCTCAACTTGTAATCATGCGCATAAAAAAGAGAACATACGCGGGAAAATACCTGAGTCCTACTAATAGTACGTCGACTGTGAGTGTAGCGCTATAGCTTTGGAGAGCAGGCCGCGCAAACTTGAACAGGCGCCGGTTGGATCCACTTTGAGCCATCATACGAGCGGCATAAGCACTCCAACAGAACAGACTGTGAGTGCCAGTCACTCACTTCGACGGGCAGTATTAAGGTTTCATTCTTTAAGTGCCAGTGCTGTCTGTGACTTTCGTTCCCGGGCCCGTCTGTCAATGTTCATGCACTTGCGCGAGGAAACGACCTGACGAGCAAGACGCTCTGTCACGAAGGTTTAATTCTCTACAGAGTTATGCAATGTAATGTTAGTCAGGGCTGTTATAGGCAGAAAGCAACAAAGTAGGATATCACACACTCGCTGTACTCGGGTTAATATATTGCAGACGGGTCATGGCACAATCTCGGCGGATGACAGGCAAGACCATTGCTCGTAATTGAATAAGAGCGATTGTTGAGGCGGACCACCCTTTCATACTAGACTGGTAGACTACGGATACGCATCAATAGTCACTACCAGTGAACTAAGCCCGTGGTCTTGTACAGTCATCGACCTTCCCATCGCAGCAGATTCGTTTGCAGGTGCGTGAACATTTCTATCCGTGCGTCTGGCAAATTGCGCGTGGCCTGCATCCGCGTGCCGAGTAATCTCGCAGTCTGCGAGGGAGTATGGTTGGCGTTCCATTAGCAAAGTTAACAGCTGAAGCCAGCGTCACTCATATCAGGCAGTGCGCCGTCCTGATCGTCGCAATCATGTCATGTACAACGGCAGCCTTCAGCGTGAGGGATGGGTGGACGCCGTGCACAGGTGGGAAGGAAGTATCTACGAAATGTTAGTATGTGCGCGTGAATGAAGAGCAAATCACTCACCAAAAGGTTTATCTCCATGATTGAGTACCGCATCCGAGTCCCTCGACATGTGAAGCTTACCAATGACCTCTCCACTGCCCACCATTCAACCGGCCTCATAGGACGCCCTGATCTCCACAGATAAAACAGGTGAGGCATCTGATGATCTAAACCGAAAGTCAGTTCTCGAATCGTGCCCGGAAGTTAACAGGGACTTACAGAGTCACAGTATCGCCCCACACTATAGAATTTTCGGATGACAAGACACCGATGGTTGATTTCCAGTGTCTCAGGGAGTCGACATTGATAGATATAAATATACCAGCGGGTACGCGCTCTGAAGGTACTTGAAGATTCTTTGCGCTGATGACTATAGATAGAGCGTCAGGATCATGAACTGGAAACAAGATAATGTGGAGTGACCTACTTTTGACTCTGATATATTGGCTTGGAGAGTTATCACGCGTGATGGTTAAAAATGAAAGGGGTTCTGAATATGTAGGAGGGAGGGCGGAATGAGTGGGAGTGTAACAACTCCAGCTAGCAGTCGCCAGACAGCTCCCAAATCGGAATGTCGGTACAGGCAGATGTCGCGGGGCTATATCTCATCCTCGCAATTTGGTGCCGGGGCATCAAAGGACGTTCTCGAGTTAGGACAATATTGATAAACAGGAGATGGTTTCCATCTGCAGCTAGGTAAGCACGAATGAGAAATTAAAACATAACAACGCACTTAATTGCAGATTGGCCTGGTGCTCTCCGCGCCCGGATCCGATGTGAATGGTTTTCGAAAAATGTCACCCAGTGGCTGCTCGGGAGACTCGGAGGTGTCTCGCCAATTGAATTCTAGTCGTACGCAAGATCCTCGGCGTTTGCCGACTCTAAGTCAGACAAAGTCCGAGTCCTTGACTTCTTGAGCTCAAGATGGTCACTGCATGCAATATGGTTAGCTCTTATTAGACCATACCGTATGTTTTATTTTAATGATGAGCGCTCGACTCTTATCATTTTTGTTGCAACAGAATGTCCTCTGCCGTCTTTAGGGCCCTCGTGCATGTGGTCTTCGTCACTGTGGCTTCAGTCTCCGCCCTCATCGGTGCCTTCACTGTCAGCATATTCAGCCATTTTCCATTTCACTTGGCTCCTCAGTACTGCATTGCTTATTTTCATCATCGTTCAACCATCATGCCTTTGGTGGCTTGAGGACGAATCAGACTCACAGGTGCACGGCTGCATATCCACTTGGTTACTGACAATTTTCATCTCCAAGCACAATCAATGCTAAAGTCCCCAAGGCCTTCTGCACTCCGCAGGCATATCCATGTCCATCGAACTCGAGACGCTGGAGATCGAATGTTCGTCCCGCTTACATCTATCTCATGCATCTAACGCCTTACATCTACCATAAAGTGTCAAACATCACCTAGCCCACAGGTCGCTGTGTATGGCGTTTTTGTATCTCCAAGTTTCAAAGGCAGGGGACGACATTTCGACTGCGTGGCAAAAACGCTTCACTTCCCGCCATCTTTTACTTTCAAGTTGACAGGCAAGCTTTTATCATTTTGATGTCAAATATACTGGCGTGATATTCTACAGGACCAATGCTGGCACTTACATAGTGGAGTGCACCTGTCCTAGATCTAGTCCGGCGTGCAGTAATCATTCCCTTGACGTCTCCACTCTTGGGTCCAGCCCTTTTGACCATCACAGCGTCTAGTGCGGCCATGAAGCCACTCGATTTTCATCCTGCGCGAATCATTTCTGGACCTCTTTGCAGAACTTCCCCTTACGAGGATTATTCGTCCCGATGGCATTTCCGACGGTCTTCACACTGGCACCAGAAACGAGTAGCTCACTTCATCCACTGTCTTTAGCACGAGTGAGAGACAAGATCCGCTTCAAGTCATCTGTGACGCTCCATTTCTGGTATTTCAGTGTATTTCAATACTCACTAGTGGACTCGTCTTGACAAGAGGACAGACGACACCTGCGCTGAGACGACTCATTCGACTGGTCCCGCGTTTTGAACTTGCACGGTTCGGTTGAAGCACCAATAAATAAAATTAATCTATACATTGGCAAGGATTCCCAGGGCCCGCTTCCACAGTTGCGTCTAGCATGGCTAGCATATGTATGTACCCTCGGACCTTAGCTCACACAACAGCTAATCTCACAAAAGCAGAGTTACACTCGCTGCATCAAATTTACTCTTCCGGAATGCTGACAGCAATGACAGGCCCATCGGTGGGTGCGTCCATCGCAGAGAAAACTCACAACGTTAAACGGAGGTAGGCTTGAGGATGTGTCGAGGAGGCGCAGAGAGCCCTTTACGAGTACAGGTAGTCAGTGTTAAATTTTGAGGGCCTCACCATAGGAAATAAATAATGAATGCGCCATATACTAAGCACACTCCTCATTGGCAGATTAGCGAAGCGGATGTAAGCAAGATTGATGAAAGGTGACCAACTTTGATGGGTGTGTATGGCATGAATAGTTGGATGAACCTATGACGTTGCGCATTGGCGGGGATTCCATAGTGCAGAAGGACCTGAGTGCTTGCAACTTAAAGAATGGTATAACTGGGCTCGTATTATCCAAGTACTCAAGCGGAAGACGAGGTTGAAAATGAGTCGAGTGGTATATCTAACATATATAAGCACGAATAGCCGTCGGCTTGGTGTCAATTGTGTCCACCCCGTCATGCTGTGCAGCGCTGACGCACTCACGCTATCTCGAACAGTCCTAGATCTCCGAACGGATGTATTCGCGCATATGATAAAGACATTCTAATCGACAAAACACGAAAACGTATACGAGAACAAGATAGCTAGAGTGCAAGAATATCGTGATGAGGGTCATTTGTACATCAGGACGAAAGAGGATCGCGCGCAGATAAACAGTTTGTGAATATATCCCAGGCGACAGTAATACGCCGTAGAACTGCACACCTATATGAACGAAAACCATCTGCTGCTCAACCGGCGCTTTTGTCTTCACGGCGTGTGTAGTACAGTTGAGTGCCCAGGCCGCCTTCGTGCAGTCCATGACGCCTTCCTCCTTCGGATGGAACATATATTTGTAGAAAGCTTCAACGACGTGTTTTGCGACAGAATCGTCGACTTCCCACAGGGTGCCAACAACGCTCTTGAACCCCGAAAACTGGAGACCGGCTGCGAGATGAATGACTTCGTCGGGTGTCTTTTTTACCCCCAACCGCGGTATGGCAAGCGGATAAAAACGCGAACTCGGCACGAGGAATATCTCTCTCCATGACATCAAGCAATGTAAGATGTTCATTTCTCATGACGAAATTGGAGTGGTAAGGCTGCTGAGAGTCCTGTTTGCCATGACAAGCGAGGTGCACCCAGGTAAAAGCTTTGAGTGCACCTGCTCGTGTGGCTGCGTCATATTGGCACAGCTGGCCGTCGCAGGAATGAGCTTATGGACAAGCTCGAGCTCTAAAGAGCTCACCCAGCTGTTAGGCATACTTCGCCGGCGACCCTGCGATCGGCTGATAATTCATCTGAGCGAATCAACGAATCAGTATTAATTGAGATCATAGCCTTAAAGCACCCACGTTAGTAGCATAAGCTCGATGATGCGTTAATTGGGCCAAAGTGGACAGAGAAGGGATGTTCCGCGACTCTGAGTGAAGATTAGGCTGAAGAAGTCGTGAGTGAATAAGGAGTGTACCTCTCCCGAGAACTAGAGGCGAAACTCCCTCAGAAAATACAAGAGCATCAGTACAAAGATCTTACCGAGTCTTGAATGGTCGGGATATTGCGGGCTTCCATTGCCTGACCAGCGATGTGTGACGTTCTTAATATCCAAGCAATACCTTCCTGAAATCTGCCTCGAGGTTTGAAATAACCGGAGGAAAGGATGTGACGACAGCGCCTGTGATAAGATGAGCAACACTCATTATACTATCAGCGAAGCGGCACACCATGCTCCCTGTGAAGCGTCGTATCATACGTCAAAACATCCGTGTCATGGTCGGGCTTCACAAATCTGGGAGGTGTTTAGTTAGGCAACCCCACCTAGCAATATCGTTGACCTCTCTGATTTCTTGGAATGTCTGGAATTTCCAAAGTCCAGCCATCGTTGCCAAGCGCACCCATGGCATGCTGTTGGTGCATCAAAGAGGTGTCAATACAGGGAATTAAATTTTACCTTCAATGTGCTGGCGCGCTGGCTTATTCCAGAGGAGGTGATTGATTGCGGAATTGCCTTTAAGTCCTTTCCCCCTAAACAAGAGTCATCAGTCAGACCCTTCGGAGTCAAGTAGCACGAACTGACCTAGGCCATGCGAATATTCTGTCTTTGGCGTGATGTTGTGTTTCCTTCGTGCTGTTTAATTGCTTTTGCGAGCCTATAATCGGAAATACTAACAGTTTTAAAGCCCCAGTCATATTCAGCATTGCCCAGGTACAACCAACGTCGTCGTTGAGGTACCACTTGATTTCATGTCAGCGATAATTCACGGGCATTCTGACAGACTGACGGAGAACATCATCAATATGAGCACCGCCTGCCTCCAAAATAAGCACTGAAGTCGATAGGTTTTCTGACAGACGTGATGCCAAAACGAAACCGGTAGTCTAGGGGCTGTTGGTCAGTTGTCAAGTTTAGAGGCGCACATGCTCCCTCTGAGACTTACTCCGCTACCTGGAAGCATGGCGAGTCAAGTCACTCTGCAGCACGTTTGGCAGACTTTGATAAAGAGCGCACCAATGATGATATAGTCCGAGTCAAAGACTCGTCCTTGAATTTCATCGACGGAGGCCAACATCGTTTGGCTAGCAGTAAGAAGGTATCAGAATTAAAGCCGTTTTCATAGAGACACAGGCCAAACACAGGCGCTGAGAAGGATCCTAGAACAAGAGAATATCTTGATCATAGATGTAATCGAACCGCAATGTGAACTGGGTCGGTGACACGTAGCCGCGCCGCTGTGCTAGTGAGGAGTAGTGAGGAGCCAATATCACGAAAATAGCCATGGATGACGATAGCTTGGTCTGATGAAAAGGATGATATCAGTTTACCCGGCACCCACAACAGTCCACAGGTTGCGTGGTAAGATCTGATAGGATTTCGACCACATCGAAAGATATCGACCACGCGTAGTTGTCGAAAATCTCCAGAGATCTCTACCGGGTGAGTTGAACCGGCAACTGCAAATAACTGCGACGACGAACTGATGGCTGTTTCATCTTTGACAAATTCGAACCTTGAATCAAGCTTGAAGCTGGCGCATACGGTGCCCGGGTACCCTAGCTAGTAGTTGAGGCTATAAGAAGTCGGATTAAGCCGAACCGATGATGGTCGCGAGTCTATACATACGTACAGTTAGATTGTACCGCCGACGACCGTCTCACACGTTCGGTTTCAGGTTGAGTTTCACTGCCTGCAACTCTATACGTCACTCTTTTTTTTTTTTTTGCTGCGGTAATGATTACTCTCGAATCAGATTCTAGAATCAGAATCAGCGCGTTCATAAATATCAATTTTGAGTGCTGTCACAGCACGCTCAGGCTGGCGCCGAGGAATCAAGCATAAAACTCAGACTGTACGCAGGCCCATCCTGGCCTTACGTTGGACACGGCCGGACTGCTAGGGAACCAAGGCCAGACCTCTATGGCGGGAGGCTACGGCTCCGTCTATCTAGTATCGAGGACAGACTACAACAAGGAACTGCCGACTACGAGCCAGGACTCCTGCCACGGCGCCAGGACCTCTGCCACTCCCGTCCTGTCCTGCTAGAGCGCCCCGCTCCAACTTGAACGTCCGAAGATCATCGAAGATGTTCACATTAGGTCTCTGTTCATGTTTTGTCACTCTGGCCGGTTTGGCGAGTTGGGCCTTTGCGAGATCCCAACGGTTACCCCCAGGTGATTGTTGAATACACTGTACCAAACGCATAAAGTAATGCCAGTGATATAGGTCCACGTGGAAAGTTTTGGTCCGGACATGAGGAGATATTACCTTGGAACCATCCATGCCGGGAAAGAGTTTGTTGCCTGGTCCAAAAAATTTGGCACGACCTCTTTCTCGACTGATGCTTTGCGAGCTCATTATCTTTAGGGCCCTTGATATACCTTTATGCCTATGGCCGGGACATCCTCATTGTCAACGACGCTAGTGCGACCACGGACCTATTGGAAACGAAGTCTGCGCTTTATGCCCACCGTCCAACTTGGTCAAAGGTGGCTCTCACAGGATGGAAAGACAATATCGCATTCAGGATTATAATGAGCGGCAGAGGAAGGCCCGGGCGCTCCTTCAAGGTGCTCTGAATCCAAGGGCGCAAAAGTCTTGGGCCCAATCCTTGAGGAAGAGACCACCACCTTAATGCTGCAGATTGCAGAATCCCCGGAGTCACTCAAGCAGCATATCCGAAGGTGCGAATTCTATCAAACATCGTGTTCACTTTGTGACGTCTTTCAATGAATGATAGGTATCTTGGGTCTTTTATCACTCGATTCACGTACGGGAGAAAAGTAGACGATTTCGAACTAGAACTAGGCGATGAAATCTATATTCACACCCAACAAGCTTTGCGGCCTGGACGCTGGCTTACTGATCCTGTGCCCCTATGTAAAGCATGCTTTCCCGATGACACGCAGTCTTATTGACCATCCCAGTATTGTATTTACCAGAGTGGTTCCCTGGAATGGCTTTCAAACGATGGGCGAGGGACGCTAGGTCAAAGTTTATCGAGTATACTGCGCAACCTTTCGACAGGCTCGCACTTCTGTCGTACGTTTATGTGTTACATCGTATCCTACTTTAACCAACATCACACAAAGCTTGACGGTACCGAGACACAGGGAATGGTGCCCGACGCACTCAGCGACGTCATTGCAGGCACGTCAAAATATAAGGTGGAAGAGCTCGTCTCTGCAGCTTCAAGCATTCATACTGGTGTGTGATTCTATGAAATAGGACGGGGCATTCTCTTACACTACAACTAGCCGCAATAGAGACTGTAAGTTGTTTGCGCTGATTGACATTTAGAAACAGTACAAATCTTCTTACAGACATACGCGATGCTTATGAACTTCTTGATATTGACAATGACGCACCAAGATGTCCAAGAAAAAGCTTACCAGGAGATTATAAGCGTCACTGAGTCTGCCAGACAACCCCTGCTCTCTGACATGACTGCGATGCCATACATCGATGCGATAATAAGGGAAGTTCATCGCTTTAATCCCGTGACACCTGCCATCCCAAGGTCACCCATTCAAACCGACTCCTACAAGGGTCACCGTATCCCACAAGATATCTGGGCGATGTTTAACATTTGGTAGGTTGGCCACTTGGCTCCGAGAGGAAGTAGTCGTTGAACGAAAATGTTTGATTTAGGGCACGAAAGCAGTGCGCAGGATCCCCGAGATTTCACGTTCGGATTCGGATAGAGGTAGGCAAACCGACCCATCATCGTTATCTTACAATTACTAAGCAGACGTCAAGAATATGTCCTGGCTTGAACCTTGCAAACGCACAGATCTTCTTATTCGTCAGTCAACTGCTTCGAACTTCGAAGTCAGACCGCCGTTGAAAGCCGATGGCAGCGTTTCATGTACTTATCATCATGTTTTACTAATATCAATCTGACAGCCTTCCATTGCCATTCAAGCGTCGCCTCATACCGCGTAGTGGAAATGCGATTCTGTATTGAACTTCTTCTTTTGCGGCTGAAAGTTGAGATTTAACTCTAGTGCTACATGTTTATTCGTGCAAGACCGAATAAATGTACATCAGCTGCCACCGAAGTGGCCTAGTTTACGTTTGAACTAGGTTCGAAATCAGATGTACTTATAATAATCAGACATTTATTTATTTGTGTTGGAGGAGATGTTCCGAAAGCTGCGGGGGGTTGTTATGAAGCGTGGGGGACAATGTTAGTTGCAGAAGTGAGGCGAGTTTTAAATCACTTCGGTGATGCTACTAGGAATCTGATACAATCGTTTGCGGGACGGGCTTTCTTGAAGTGGAAGCTTGACAGAAGTGTACTGAGCTGGGTTACTGCAGTGCTGACAAGTTCAAAGGGAAATGAATGCAAGTGACAAGAGCTGATTGCGGCAAGAGTTTGAGAGACATAGTCGATAGACTTTTGAAGAATACATGCGGGTTTTATATCATATTAGAGATATTAGTTGCGAGGCCTGAAAGGGCGAAGCGTTGGCATAAGAAACAATGCATCGTTAGAGGCGAAATCATTCTTACGCTTTCGGGCTATCACCTAAAGAGATACCACTGTTCTGCGTGTCTAATCTGTTAGTGTGCAAAGACTGCATGGGATAACGCGAACTTCTTCCGAGTCCTTCTGTTGGGGCGTGAAATTGATTGTTTTTATTGGTCGCGGTGCGGATAAACATCATATAGAAAGCTATCGGGATGGCCGGGATGACCTATGTGGTTGATCAAAGCTCGTCAACTTTTAAAACAACAGGTATTAACGGCTAATTACCAGATCTGCCATAACATACATTCCACTGCTTGAGTATATGAAAGAGTTGAGCGATGAGCATGCCGCCGCAGAGTACAAAACAGCGGCATCCACAAGCACGTGTAATATGGGTACTTTTTTCGAAGCGTGAATTGTAGCGACATTGCGTTCGATCATCCAGATCCGATATGCCAGTAACCCTGAACATAGTCAAGTTAGTATGAGGCATCAACATCACACTTCCGCAGAAGCATGCTTACCTGAACTCAACAAATTAATTGCGATTGTGAATGAAATGAATGGTGTGATCCATTGTGAGGTCGCGTTGAGAAAGAGATTCGTGGAACCGCTAGTCTGCGGTTGAGACATGCTATAGACCATACAAACACCAAACACATCAAGACAACATCAGAATACACGACTTCCTGACTATGACTGCACCCTAACCTGCGACACCACACCGCATGATGCATGGTAGGATAATAACCTGGATAGATTGCCAAACAATGTAACATCGATATATCTTTTTTTTATCATGGGAGGCAGATTGAAAAACATGAACCCACCACAATTCCATCGCCGAGCAGCGTTTCCAAAACAAGTATCGCATTTTTCACCACAAATAATTCTTGAAGGTCTGCGAAAAACGCCACTGGACTGCCGAGAAACGTGTCGCGATACTTCACCAGTCCGTTTTCAATCAGTAGGAACAGCAGAGTGGCAACTGCAATCGTACATCTCGCATGCGACGTTTGTAGGTGAATATCCACATGGTACCAATAAACATTAGTACTGAAAAGCCTGAAAGTTTTTCAGCTCTTCGTAGCCACAGGATCCATGATGCAACCGATTGCGATACTCACCCGGCCGTATAAAATGCCTTCCAAAACTATTGACATCAAACTAGCGGCATCTAATGCGAGGCCTGTTGATGACTCGGAATTGGCCATGGAAACGACTATGCCTGGGAGGTGTTAGTCACTGACAAGGTGGGTAGCTCCGCTACCAGTGGCATTTGCATTGTTATATATGAGAATTAAGCCTGATGATGATGTTATGCCGAGATTAGCTGTACTGAGATATCAAATACATCATCATGCAACATGTACGATGATCAGAGAGTCGCACGCTAGCAGCTTACCGGTGCTCACTGCTCAGCGCTCACTGGCACCCAGCACATAGTACATCCGTCCCAAGATACAAACAAGGTTTGCCACATCAGTAAATAGGGATGTTCGGATTTAGTCAAGATTGTTTTCGTTGAGTGAACAATTTTTCACGCACCAAATCAAATAACACAGATCAACTTGATGAAGCGTCTAGATGGCGAATCAGAACTTCTATTCAAGTACTATGCGATTGAGATAACTCACGACTCGCTTCTGATCGGTCCGACGGTCCCCCCCGTTTTAGTTCATGAGTCTATTTAAAATATCTTTACTTATCTGTTCACATGTAGGGGATACCTGGAACCCATCGGCATCGATATAATGATCGAATCAGCTCAGCACCCATCAATGCATCCTGTAAACGACTTGGGCTCCATCAACATCAGGTGACGATGGTCGTATTAGCTCAGGAGTGGAAGTCTAACGATACGTAGCATGTTAGGACCAGGAGGGCCTCCCTCATGGTGCCTCGCATGCCGAACCTCAGGCAGCTTGAATATTCCATTGAATGGTGGGAACTGACGGACCAGTCAAAGGTATGTGCGACGGGCATCTGAGACGCAACGTTTACATGAACCCCGGGCCACAACATGGATGCTAAGGACTTGTGACCCACTGAGGCTGCTCATGCCACACATGCGGGACTACCGTGGCCGATGTTCCGAACCAAAGGATTGGGCGTATCACGGTGAGAATCAATTTGCGCAGTATGCTGCAACATCAACTTGTTCTGCTTACGACAAGTTCTTGTGATAAGAATTAGATCATTGATAAACATGGAAGATATGTGCGTGACAAACCTGCATCCGAGAAGACACGAGCTTCAACAAGAAGCACGCTTGAATGAAGATAGGACTGTGTTTCATCATATTCCGTGCGCATGCGTGGTGTTGCCAGCAAGTGGTTGGCGTGTGCCGCACATATTTGTCTGGTATATTTGTGTGAAGGCTAGTATCAAGATGAATTTTTCGGAAATAATGGAATAAATTAATAAGTAAGTCTCCAACCTGGCACCACAGCAATGAATATATTTGACGATCCGTACCCTGGCTTGTTGGAAGCACGGTACCTAGTGTTATGTCGTTCACCCGAGCGCTGAAGTGGTGTCACCAGTAGAGAACATGGCGGAGGATATCACCATGAAGCAGACCAGTGGTACCGTAGCAATACGTCCAACGTTTGATGCAGCAAATCAGAATACTTTGCTACCGAATATTAATGGCTTAACATATCGGTAGGCCGTCACCATCCAAGTGGTCATAAACATAAAGGCCTCCACCACAATGGCCACTTTAATCCGATCAGTGCTTATAACAAAAAGCAGAGTAGCACGACAATACTCACAGAACGAGTGGTTTCTCTCCCGTCCACATATCACCCATGGCAAAGTATGCGACGTCAAACTCCGTGCGCGCCAGTACTTTACCCTGTGACTTTTCCGATGATGCAATCAACGGATCCCATACTCGCACGCACCCGTCGTTGCCCCCACTGATAATGCCAACTCGTCGCCGATCCCGCCCCTGGACCCAGCATGCATGAACAGCACCATACCCGGGTGAACCTGTTGCATCTAACTGCTCGTGTTTGAACCTAGCGAGGGGACCTTTGGTTAACGCGCGAATGTCGTACATGTGCACGGCATTATCTGAGCGTGCCACAGCAAGCAGCCGACCATCAGAAGAAAAAGCGGCTGTTGTGACTTCGAATGTAGCGACTGAGGTTGATGGGTCGAGTGTTGTTTTTGCTACAGAATTCCCGCACTTGCGAGCAACATCGTACAATCTTATAGGATGTCGATTATTCTCACCACATGTGATCAAGACATAAGCGCTCCCTGTACAGGATTAAACCAGCCGGATCACGGGTAAACACAATCACTCACCATCTGGACTAACGGCTCCTGCATCACCTGATTCACGAGCACTGAAAGAATATAGTACTCCGCCCCGTGATATATCATGTGCACGGTGAAAACCTTCGTCCTTGCCCTCCCCATCAGAATCATGAGCTTCTGAAGATGTGTACATAAAGCGCTCGCTCGGGCCACGGCCCCAAAGTACAGTACCCGCGGCATGATCGACGTCAGGAGGAGCAACGTGCAGTTTTGTCTCCGGATCAGGCGGAGGCGTAGTTCTTGATGTGAATAAGTCCGTCGTCTTAAAGACAGAGACGGTGCTGATTGATTAAGTCAGCTCCAACGAAATAAATAATACGCAGAAGATACAAACCCATCTCGACAAGACACGGCAATATTTACACCATCGGACGAGTGCACTAAGTCCTGGGTGACATCTCCAAATGTCACTGTGAAATGGGAAATTAGTGAGTATAAAGGTAGCAATGATCGACTCACTGGAATTCATCATCCAGGGGGCACTGGTGATAGATTCACTCATTTCCATTTCATCAACCTTGGGCAGCTGCCAAAGCTGCACCTGACAATCATTCCCAGTCGATATAAATTGTTCGGGGCTACGGTGGCTATCAGCTCATCAAGCACAATAATGCAGGGCCCAACCATACTTCAACGGATTGAATAAGACATCATTCACTGTGTAGTATTTCTTCGCAGAATCTGGAACGCGGTTCAGTCACAAGTATTTGAACTCTTAAAGGAGAGAATCACCTCCGTGATTGATGCAGTGAGCATCGACAACGTGGCCTGCAAGTGTGATTAAAACAATGCCCTCTACCACTTGCTGACATACTTACACCGGCCTTGGTGAAGCACAACCATTGTCCCAGCATTGTTGTCTGAAGGGAGAGGCGCTGTGAAAACTAAGCATCTGCAAAATTAGCAGAGTATGCAACACGGGCACCTTCTCTGTCTTCATCCGAATAGTCGGCATGTCCACCCGATGCTGCTGCACACGCTACGATGGCTCCTGGAACTTGAACAATCTTTACAATGGCTGAGGAACTCATCAGGAACGATGCCAAAATATTGGCTAGAAATTATTACTCACACCCTGATGCGGCCTGACGATGCGATTCCACAGGGCCTAAGTTACCGTAAGCAAGATCATGGAACAGAGGGAGAGGACGCGTGTGTCCCGCCAAGCGCTCAGCGAAGCGAAGTCTGGCGGGTGGTTTGAGTGCGCGCGGCCGGAAACCTGGCACTGAATTTAGCTGAGCAAAATTTCGTTACTCGCCCACATGAAGATACACAACGGCGCACTTTTCCCCAAAAGTATTGTTCCTTGTAAATCGGATCTACGGGGGTAACTGGATAGTGTACAGCGAAGTACTTCGGACGAATCGGCCGCAGTGCTCCAGGTCGTGGACGTGGCGGCTCGACCTCAAGCTCCACATTCGGCGAAAGATCTTCAGCCTTCTTGCTTGGAGGCACTGGCTTCCACTGGAAGCGAAGTTTGAATATATCAGTATCAATTGAAGAGACGCTTACGTTGGATTCATCTGAAATGTCGAGAGAAGCCATATAATTGGCATACTCCTCTTCTGAGTCATATCCAGTGTCCTCCTCGGATGATAGTGTTTGTGACAGGGACGGCAGTGCGTTTGTGCAAGGGAGGAAATCGTTTGGGTCATGTACGTCGTTACTGCAGTCCATTTGGCTGCTCTCATTAATCGGGAGGAAGTCGTTTGGATCGAGTGAATCTTCACTCCAGTCCATTTGGTTGCTCTCGTCATTCGCATAGATATCGGTCATCTGTTCAGCGAACAACTTGGAGCGATTTTCTTCAGATTCGAGTCTAGGTCTCTAACAGGACAAGTGCATAAGGCAAGTACAGGTGCGATATTGAGTAAAATCTTACCTTTTCCAGAATCTTCAAGTTATCGTCATATTCGTCACTACTACAAACCGACGAATCTATGATTTCCGGCTGCTTGCGTTTTTCCATTCGTCGATTGGGAGCGTTGGAGTTATGATTGCAAATTGGGTCCTTGGAGCAGAGGTAAGCGGGACGAGGAAGCGGCTGGTTTGAAAAATTGGACATGGTAACGGGCGACCGTTCTACCCCTTGCCACTGCGCCGATTGGAAAAATTGGTCATATGGGCAAGGGGCTACGCCGTGACGTTCTACCCCTTGCCACGACTCACTTTTAAGTTTTGATTTGATCTGTCGAAGTCATTACATTTGCTGCTTCTTAATATTAATGTTTTAATTACTTTCAGGTATAAACCTTCAGGCACCGGATCCACTCAGTTCTGGCACTCAGGCGAACGATATTTGTGACGATGAAGCGCAAACGCTCGGGAGTAAAGCGCACTTGGGCGGCCTCACCCACAATGTTTTTGATGGCCTGGCGCCAGCGTTCCGTAGCGGTTGCGAGCGATTCTCATTAGAGGAGCGGGCGCCTGCCCTGCGGTTGAGGCGCTGAAGACCATGATTTTGAACGTGGCACACGGCGTCGTCGAGGTCGAGTTGGGCCTCAAAATACCATTTACGGTAGTTCGCATGCTCACCACCATGTAATCTGCATGTAGCGTGAGGAGTGCCTGATTGGGCGACTTTTGGGATGCTCGGCTGTCCAGCAGTTGCATCAAAAAGTCAAACTAGACTGGTCGTCAAGGGTCAAGATGAACGTGGTGGGGCTGCTAGACATCTGACGCGGGAAGCCTACGAACTGCTTGAGGGAGGCAGTTGATCGGTAGACAGAATTGGAGGTAGTGAGTAGCCGCCAGAAGGGGGGCAAACGAGTTGCACTACTGGCGAAAGTTGGGAGGGGGATGGGATAGAGAACCTGGCTCCGATGAACTACTGGTGTGAGCAGATACTGATACTGAAAACAAGTCGGCAATGCAGAGCAATCCAAGGTTTTGCATTTCGCTATAAAAATGAATAAATAATGGAGCAAAGCCAGGAACCCTCAACTTACTCGTAGTTTTGAATTTCTTGTTCAAACGTATGCGGGACAACCTAAGTTGGACCACGGGGGGTGGGTCGAGAGGGGGTCGGTCTACACGAGCATAGCGCGTTCACTTTCGCCCTAGGTCTGCTTTTTGTATCACGATGAGTTCAGCACGGACATCCGTACATTGCACCAATAGCGTCCATGCAGTACGAGGTGAGTTGACAACGTCAAAACTAGACAAATTGACAAGCGTTAAGTAAACATCCGGCCAGGTGCGGATCAGAGAAGACTACAAGTAATAGTGGACGATCTATAGAATGCAAATGATGATATAGATGGGGATGAATTCATTACAGATTATTGCACAGGGCGCAGTTGAAATAAATTCTGTTGCGGAAGGTGGCAGCTGGGGAGAGCGTCAATCGTCAAGAAATATATAAGTAG
>JRHT02000083.1:0-60889 GCA_011800875.2 Suillus brevipes Sb2
CTCAACCTAATGATAGGTTCAGTCCTTACAGTAGGTCGAACCTCGGACCGAACAGACGGTCCAGTGCGGAAGGGTTTGCGTTCGAACCGAAGTTCTGAACCAGACTCCAGCAGCACTAGTCACTCGTCATTCCTGGCCCATGATTGCGCTCGGATTCGGAGTGCCTACTCCTCCTCCTCCCCTTGTGCCTGCCCACCTTTGGTTCCTTCAGCCTTCATCGACTCCGTGCGTTCGGACACCAACATGTTGAAGGCTTGAAGCCATCACAAGTTGGTGCTCACTCAACTTTAAGGCAACAGTGACAGCCACACTGTTAAAAACAACAGAGGTATATCATCTTTCATGTGCATAGTAGTCATAATCTAGGTTGACTTGAACTTGAAGCAAGTTGAAGTTTTTACTACTACTTAGTAGTCATATGGAGGAAATATTACTAAAGGGCACAACTCGGATCGAAGCGGCGCGAGCACTGACAAAACTTATATGTAAATTCAGCGGACCGATGGCTTATCGATTAAGTAAAGTTTTCAAGCGGCCAACAGACGGGGACAAGTATACTGAATCGAGCATTCCCTAACGGAGGTATCTGCGGATCGAACGGTAGTTGCAATTGAAGCTCCGAGAGTGCTCCGAAACATCAAACTACTACTACTAGTACCGCCAAGCTACTTGTCGCGCGCCCCAGCATTAACCCTCACGGAAACTCTATGCATTGCTCCCATATATCGCTATTCTGAACATCCCATAGATCTGTCAGGTGCATATGCAGTGCATGCAAGAACACGAAGTCATGTCCGAGTGTCAAAGCCGACGAAGATGGAGTTTTCTCAGGCGATGGGGGTGGAGTTGGCGGCAGAGGCGTTGGGGGCGTTGGGGGCGTTGGGGGCGTTAAGGGCATTGGGGGCGTTGGGGGCGATGGTGTACTTGGAGGCTGCGCGTTGCGGCTCGGCGGCACATTGTAATAGAGAAAGGCGCCATGCCCATTTCCAGAGGTCTGCCGCATTGAGGGACAGTGAGTGTAGGTCTGAAGCTGACGGCGCGATGCCTTTGCAGCGCCAGACGCATGCTGGAGGTCAACGTGGATGAAGGTCGTGCCGTTGTCACTGCGACCTTGTCGTTGATTAGGCTCTAAGATTAATGTTGTGACGGTCCACAAAGTGGATCAAAAAGGGGAGAAGCATACTTGGCGGCATGATGGCTGCGGGTGTCCTATGGCTATAACTACTGCAAGATACAAGGATCGTGGTACAGAATGAGCGGCAGTGAGTAACACCGTGACCATGGCTTAGACCTGTTGAAAGTCATGGGTATATAAACGGACTCGAGGTGATACGAATTACATACGATATCAGCCGCTCACCTGCAAGTGAACCGTGACCTTCTTTGCGCGAACTTTTGAAAAGCCGCCTTGAGTCAAAGCAATCCTCGAGGCCTTCCGAATGCAGACTTTTGAATTGTAAGTAAGTGCCGAATATGCTGTAGGCTGCAGCGTGGAGCGGTCCAGGTGCGGGGTCGTCTGATGATAGCCCCAAATCGACGGGATAGCCCAGGCTTCAAACCTGTGCCAATCCTTTAGGTTCTTGAGGTCGAACCCCAATCCCTGGCAGGGCAGAATGAAAAATAACCCCATGTGGGTCGTGTGAGGCTGCCGGTAAGGGCTGTGCACTCTGTAATCATTACCGCAGATACTCACATTCGCGTTGTGCTTCCAATAATCTCGCAGCGCTGCCGAGATGATAGCGTCAGACGTGCAGAACTAGTAGGTCCGAACACATGAGTTATGATTGACTGCCGCACCCATCATGCAGACAGGGTGCGTGATTAAGAAATTGGGGCTCGTATTAGGAGCAGTGAGGACCGATCATGGGAGGGAGCCCCAGCATGGGGGCTGTCACAGTCACGAGTCTCAAAACGTCAACGAAGCTCCAAGGCCGGCACAAAATGCGCTCGCCGTGGTGCGAAACCCTGCATTCGAAGGTTTGAATATGTTCGACAGGAGTCATCTTCAAGAGCCGGTTTGTCAAAGTTTAGACTTGGCCCGAGCAATCGCCGAGTAGGTCCATGGACCCGGAACCTTCAAATCGGTACATCGTTGAAGTAGGCGCCGTGGGCAAAAGGAGGGGTCACGCACCAGGAAGCGCGCGGATCAATTGCGTTTTCAGCGTTCAAACAAACTGGGCACCCGTGAGGACGGGCGCGCTTTGCAACTAGTTGAAACGCCTCCACCCACACACAACTGACTTGGACAACTGCGCAGGCCACAAAAACATGAATCGCTTGATGGGGGCACTCAGCAGGTTGGCACGCAGATCACATATCGCACGGCGGAGGAGTTTTATAACATCTTTAAGTGCCGTCGTAAGTTACGTGGCTAGCGAGGCCGCAGTCGTGACTATGTGTGACGAAAGAGTGTACGAAAATCCAAAACTATCCTCAAGGCAAATGATCATCGATCGTCGCGGAGTGAAGCGCCTGGTTGGAATTTAGCAGAAAAACTTCGAAAGAAACCGCCAGGAGGCCACGGTGAGGAGGGATCTAGGAAAGGCAGTGACTGCTCAAGATCTGGTGGTAGTAGTGGGTAAATTGAGTGCAAAGCCAGGACGATGAACTAGTAGGGGCAACTTACCAATTTATGATGATTCCGCGCACGTTACAACTCTTATCATTCAGGCCATATGTCCAAATACAAATGCGCCCTGCTGCTGGGTTCAGTGCCTCCAAGAGTGAGGGGTAGCTGAAGGTCATCCAAACAGTAGAAGCAGCGGACGTGCGTTTCTCCATCAGACGAAGTGGTAGAGCCGAAGGGCGCACAAACATCAGAGCAACCGCACACTGCAAGCATGCAGGAGTGCAAGGTTGCATCAAGCTAAGTATTGAGGTGCGCTGCAGATAAACCTCAGCTGAGCCCAACAATCATACTAATTCGATGACACTGATTCGGACTTACGCCAGTCGTTAATGGCAATCGAGGGTGACTGAAAACGGCAGCGTTTCTCGAGCGAACCGCGAACCGCGAGACTTGAAGTGCGTAAGAACAACTTGAAGCTTTGGCAGATTGGCGCTTAGTAGTAGTATAAACAAACCTGGGCCTGAGGCCTCACCCCTGGTTGCACTATGTAATCGCAATGCCCTAGCGAAACACGATTCAATGAAGGCGTTGACGTTAACTGGTGAACGCAAGTTGAACGTAAGACGCACTCCATCGCAGAGTTCCAGAGCCACCCTGTCGGGAGAAGATGAACGGAGAGGAACGATGGGAATGTGGTGGAGACCTTGTTGTCCCAACTTGTAATAAATCCGTTGCAATCTGCACTACCTTCAAGCCCGAGTTCAAACGTTCAAGGATCGATTACGACTGTCGACGAGGATCACGGTGCTCCGAAACGAATTGCCCTGCGCAGGAGCTCTTGCACAGCTCTGAAAAAAAGGTGAAAGAGCGTGTAACATCCGTGACGGACCGCAGCTCGAAACGATACCATTCTCAACGTCTATACCGGTGGGCCTCTCGTGATCGATGTCGCGCTGAGCAGGAAGTTATGACAATCATTAAATTCTTGCGACCGTAATACGATTACTGGGAGACTCGAATCACCAGGACCTCCAGGACGGATTGAATGCGCTCGTATAATCTCGTTCTCTAGCCCGAAGAAAGAAGTGTGATGCATGTGATGGAGGCTGTACTTGATGCAAATGTCAAAGGTTGTATCATAAAAGGTTTGAACGTGTGTAAATCATGCCAAGGACCGATTCAAGTCGGGCTGCAGATGGGCGTGGCTGTTTCGGTTTGCTAAAGATTTGTGACCAAGTGTCACGTCACAAGGGCCGATGAGTCACGCGGCCCGTACTTCGCCATGAAACCAAAAGTGTGAAGGTCGGGCCGAAAAACTAAACGAGTTGAAACCAAACCAAGACGGTCGATGATCAATTAACAAGTCTACCGCCTTTAGAAAATAAACGAACGTTGCTTGGAAGCTGCCAGCTGTGCTTGGAGGACGGTTGCCACGCTCTGAGTTGCGGGAACCGATCGTGACCCACTGTGTCAAAGACTCCAAGTGATTCATAGTATCTTAAAGAAGGGAAGATTGTATTTCTAGTATCGATGGCTCCGCGACTGCGTGCACTGACCCGCCGCACGCTTACCCTCCTCACTCCATCTACCGCAACAGCAGGGGCTGGCTACCTCTACCTCAATTCTGGTCCTGCGTACCCGCAAACAACACACGAATCTCGACGCCCACCACCACCATGGTCTCCTCCTCCCCGCTCAGCCATGATCGACGCCTTAAAGCGAAGTGCTGATTCAAAGCGGGGCGAAGATGATGATTCCCAGTTTGATATATTGGTCGTAGGAGGCGGCGCAACTGGTGTCGGTGTTGCTGTCGATGCTGCAAGTCGCGGCCTACGAGTTGCCTTGGTCGAGAGAGAAGATTTCGCTAGTGGCAAGTCTTATCCGCTTCCTTTCATATAGCCTCACTACATATATTGATCTATAGGCACGTCCTCCAAGTCAACGAAACTTGTCCATGGCGGCGTTCGCTACCTCCAGAAAGCCGTATTTGAGCTTGACTACGAGCAGTACAAGCTCGTTCGCGAGGCTCTGCGTGAAAGGAGTCTTCCTACAGACTGCCCCTTATCTAAGTCATATGCTCCCCATCATGCTCCCTATCTATAAGTGCGTCATCCCCAATCTCCCGTTTTCAACCCAAATCCAACTTCCCCATCTATCAACCCCTCCAGTGATCCCCGCTGACGAACAACCAGGTACTGGCAGGTTCCGTACTACTGGTCCGGATGTAAACTCTACGACCTCCTTGCTGGCAAGGAAAATATGGAAACCTCGTACCTCATGTCCAAGGGCAAGGCACTCGAGCAGTTTCCCATGCTCAAGAGCGACGAGCTCGTCGGTGCAGTGGTCTACTACGACAGTATGTCTTATTTCTTTTCTACCCAATCCTCGTCCTCACCGCCCTCAGGCCAACACAGCGACTCCCGCATGAACCTCGCCCTCATCCTCACAGCTATAAAAGCAGGTGCAACTGCCATCAATTACTGCGGCGTCACCTCCCTCCGCAAAGACCCTACCACAGGCCTCGTCACAGGCGCACGGGTCAAGGATTACATCGCCGGAGGCGAATTCGACGTCAAAGCCAAGGTGCGTTCTCCCATTCTGCCCCCAGATGACAACTTACATCCCAACAGGTAATCATCAATGCCACAGGACCATACACCGACTCCCTCCTCTCACTCTCCACTCCCACACACAAACCCATCGTGCGCGCGAGCTCAGGCGTACACATCGCCCTCCCTTCCTACTACGCACCTACAGGTATGGGTCTCCTAGACCCCGCAACAAGTGACGGCCGCGTCGTCTTCTTCCTCCCATGGGAAGGCGGCGTCATAGCAGGTACCACTGATGACCCGTACGACATGCGTGCGCATATCAAGCCCCAAGAAAAGAAAGACGCGTATCTAAGCGGTGACGATATTCTCCCTCGCGAGTCTGAAATCCAGTGGGTCATAGATGAGGTGCGTGGGTATCTGAGTGGGGACATCAAGGTGCGCCGCGGGGATGTGCTTTCAGCGTGGTCGGGACTGCGTCCGCTTATTTCATCTGGCGCGGCGGGTGGTACGGAGGGGTTGGTGAGAAGTCATGTGGTCAAGGTTGATGAAAGTGGAATGGTGACCATCGCAGGTGGGAAGTGGACTACCTATCGCGCGATGGCGGAAGAGGCAGTCGATGAAGCGATTGAAGTGTGTCCCGGGCTGAAGGCAAAGGCTCGGGCGTGTCAGACCCAAGAGCTTAAACTTGTAGGAAGTGAAGGGTGGGATCGCAACATGTTCATTGGGCTGATCCAACGCGTGAGTATCAGCTCTTTGCCCTTCCTTGCATTTCACATTCACTACTACTCTTACTGATATGTACTGCAGTATGGCCTCCACCCAGAAGTCGCACGACACCTCTCCTCATCTTACGGTTCTCAAGCACACCAGTTCAAATTTGCAATGAACAGTTCACGTGATTTCCACCTCAATTCATGCACTTGGCGCCGTTACTACATACCAGCGATCGATGGCCTTGCTGTCTTCATTTGCAATTTTCAATTAAATAGGCTCGTACAACATCAATGTCACGGTGATGGTGAAAACATGACAAGTGAACGTGATTATGTAATCGGAATGCCGGGTTCGTCTTTCAAGCGCTCATTCATCATCGATCAAGTTCAAGTTTTCACTCGCGTGGACGCTAGATGGCACACGACTTCTACAGGAGTGGGATACATTGATCTGGAGAGCTGGTGATCCCTATAGTGCGTATCACTGTGAACGACTCAGGAATCCGCGATTTCCACTCTTGACTTTTATGACGCAATCTGACCATGCGTGATGTAGATCCTCGTCATGAATAATCTCTTGCCTACCCAACGACTACGTATACAATTCTTATATGCCAATCGATCGGCGAGAAGATCCTATTGGGACCGCGCACTTGATGACGCACTCGAGGTCAGATACATAGACTACTGGCATAGAGCACGTTGACAGGCTGTACCCCCAAGGCCATCACTCCCTGTGGAAAAGGGCAATCACGCGACGCGATTAAAGCATCTGATCTTGCATTCGCCTTCGCAGACAGAGATTCAAATATCACTTTTCTTCTGCTCTTAATCGAGGTACGTCAGCATTGTTCCATATGCTCCCCACTTCATGATGGCTATTAGGCCGTCGTCCTTTATCATGCAAGTCAACATGCCGAGCTGATTTTACACGTCCAAGAGCTGGCTGCCACTTTTCCAAAGCTGGTTCTCTTGCCTGTCGCAATGTGGAAGTGAGTGTTCTTGACTCCATCGCGTCCATGTTCATCCGTTCACACTGATCTTAACTTGGCCCATCAGGCGTATCTACGAGTTCAACTGGGATTGCATGCATGAGATGGCGCGTGCCACACAGAAGCCGCTGACCACTTCACTGACGCCGTGAACACCATCGTCTACTTATCTACATGGGACCCTCATTCAAAGTATCAAGACTTTACTGTGGTACGTCGATCTGATACAACTGAACTTGTCATTCGTGCTCAATTGTGCCTTCTCCAGCTCTTCGGGTGGGATCTTGAATCTTCATGGCAAATTGCACACCAGAGTCGGTGCTATGCATTCCTTTGGGCAGGTAGAGCTAGAGAAGCCCACAAATCGTACCGATACATGACGGATGAGTGATAGAACTATGGTGTCTGGGTGTTCCGATTGGTCTATTGGCAAGTTGTCACTGATGTGTCCAGCATATGTACAATCCTCCTAACTCGCATCTCACTAGCATTCAAGCAACAGTGCAGCGTTCTCTATGCTGCAGACGGAGTTGCTGACCTTGTTTCAAAGAGAGATGCTGCACTCACTATGAGCGATTACGACAGAGCCATCGAGCTTTACTTGGCGGCGATCGACCTGGATTTTGCCACTGCTACCGTCTTTGCAAATCGCAGTAAGGCAAGGTCGAACAAAATGCTATGGGATGATGTATTTCTCGATGCGCAAAAGGTTTGATAGTATCATTTAACTCGCATCCAGTTCTCAACTTGTCATTTGATGTCACTTAGGTTATCGCACTCGACTCTCACTTCTATCTTGGATATCAGTTGAAGCATACAGCGCTTCACGGCACACAACATTATGCTGAAGTGATCGAGGCCTTCCAGACCATGCTCTCCAAGTTTGACAGCGCTCTCGACACACAAGTGCAAGGTAAGGCCCCAATTATCGCATGAGTTGAGATACTTGAACTCTTCTTCAGAGCTGCGCTGGCAGTATCTCTTTCTAAACGAAGCCAAAGGCGTTGTTCACCAGATCGTCCATTCTCAACTCGAAAACGCCCCACATCGTCTATTCAACACTTTCACTGGGCGATTATGCGATCAAAAGGCAAGATCGATGCCTTTAAAACGAGCGCAGAGTACGAGGAGCTCTTATCGTCAACATTGACGCATGCAGACCTTCAAATGGAGCATATCAAAGATGTGGTGACGACATACTTCCGTTATGTTATGCTATGGGAAGGGAAGGTGCTGCTGCGACACATCCAGGACAAGGCCGAGTACGAATTGACTCCGGTCGGCGGCATCGCGAAACTGCAGTCATCTTGTGAAGCTGCTTGTCGTATGGGGCATGGATGGATACATGCTGCATCGATCAGACTATCAATGTCGAACTGCAACAATCGGTCTACTCCATGTTTATCTGGTATCGCCATTCACTGCTTACCATTGTCTACCTGTCGGATGTTCCACCTTCACCGAAGCCTGGCGCGCTGGCAAGGAGTGCTTGGAATACGCGAGAGTGGACGATTCAAGAGTACCTGGCTCCAAAAATCGTCCTCTTTAATCAAAAGGATTGGACCCTATATTTCGGCGATCGTTCCCCCAATCAAAAGAATTCCGTCGCGATCATGCAGGAGATGAAGCTTAGTTTGTCACATGTGCTCACCGTTGTCACCGTCGGAGATTGAAATTGACAGGCACTCTTTCTGGAAGCGGCACTTTAAAACATGCTCCGATCAAAAATCGTGTCAAGTATTAAATAGACGCAGTTCACGTTTTCTCTGATAGTACTTGAACTTACCTTGGAATGTCCTCATCCTCATCATCGACTTGTAATCTAACCGGTTCATCTCCTCCCGGCAACTCGGTAAACGGATTGCCTGATCAATTTCTGGAGGTGGAAGCAGCTGGGCGTAGACAAGAGAAGCAGTCATACGTGGTACGAGGATTGCCTTCTTTCAATTGACGATGAACACTGAGTTAGTGTAAGATGGGGCTCAACGCAGTCGATCTGGATGACGAGGGGTCGGATACCCTATTCACCCGATACAGTATTGATTCGGTGTATTTAAGCTACCTCGCATCACAGTATCGTGTTCGCCAGTATACTCACTTCTTGACGATCCTCAAACGCGAGGAAAACGCTTGGGCAGAGAGAGTTGAGAAAGCGATGGACCTAATGCCGAATTACACACCTCCCGTAGCAAGATTGGTGGCATAGCTGGATAGGAGCTAATATCCGATTCAATCTTGTGTTTCTGCGAAGTCCTCGACTCGCCGGAGGCGTCGCTTCTGCTCGTTTTACCTGACTGTATTCAAAAATCATCACCTACGGTATTCACCTCAAATCGTTATTCTCACTTATCACCTTGTTAACACACGAGATCTGATTTCGGAAATGTATATGTTGTACATCAATGTGCTTTACCCAGTCTTCAATATTAAATGCATATGAGTACTATGATTCTTCTAGTAAGTCGACTCGTCAAATTTTCAAACTGAATTATGTAAGCATTCAATATTCAATGTTCAATCATCGTAGTATCCGCTGGCACAATTAAACAGACTCTGTGAATGAGTCATTATCGATATCGACCAGCTTGGATTCAGTTCCTCGTCTTCATACTTATAATGGTGTCCTGCAATGCACCGCATTGCTCTTGGGAAGGGAATACCGATTTTCGCGGACTCAGCAGGCATCGCTCAACATGCAAATATTACCAGAAAGCAAACACCTTAGCTGTTGAGAGAAGGCGGGCCCGTGCGAGATGTAGTTCTTCCAGTGTAAGCCACCGATCTCATGCCTTACCCCACAATCCTCATAGTTTGATTAACTTACCCTCGGACTCATCCCAGCTTGGACAAATTCAAGCTACGAAGGATCATCAGTTGAAACCCATAGCTCCTTGCAACACCAGGGTATCAAGCACACCTTCCAGGCGCAACGACTCGGACCGAGCCAACGTCCTACGTGTTAATTCTCCGACTCTTGCATATCACGACTCCGATGTTTTTGACGTTGCGATGGCGAATACTGATGAAGGAGACGTTCCAGGTGTGTACCTTCTTGTCGTTTGTACTCTGTACTAGGGCCATAACGCTCATGGGTTTCTGGTGTGACCAGGTCGACATCCTTCGCAACGGATGTTTAGGGCGGCCCCAAGAAATTTTCAGGATCTCCTCCCTGCGGATGAAGACACAAACCCTTCAGATTCCTTTGAGAACGACCCACGTCTTACCACTCAGACTTCACCACAGAGCAGAATTAAAAGGGTCCTGTTGACCCTGCACGATTCCCTCCAAACCAGTTTTAACGCAGTAGGACTCAGTCGATTGTATCCTCGACGCCCCTCCTTTGAACCCGACAAATTCGTTTCGTCTTCCCTGCTAGCAAAATCCTGTCCTATCACTGCTGAAGAGCCTGGTACTCAGAGGCCTGGTCAACTCCCGGAACCGCCTTATCCATTCCCCAATATGACTACCTACCGCCTTATGACCTGGATGAACTCCGGTAGTCATCAAAAGTCGGAGGCTGAGGTATCGCGCCTTGTCAAAGAGGTTATCCAGGCGGAGGACTTCAATCCACGGGACCTGGACGGATTTTCCGTGAGGAGGAGTTTACGGGTGTTGGATGATAGCGGAGGGAAAGGGACTGCGACTTTTCCTGATGGTTGGTTAGAGACCAATATCACGCTGGACATACCTACCAAGTCAACGGACGAGCCCTCCAGGTCCTTCAGTATTCCGGGATTTCACTATCGGCCACTTGTAGGAGCAATTCGTTCAGCATTCGCTGATGCTCAAGCCAGCGCGTTCCACCTTCTCCCTTTCAAGCGCTTATGGAAGGATCCCCTGGATGGCCATGAAGAGCGCATATTTGATGAGCTCTACACCTCCGACTCGTGGCTAGAGGCTCAGGACGAGCTGCAGAGGCAACCGAGAGAGCCTGGTTGCTCGCTAGAGCGTGTCATCGCTGGACTGATGCTTTTTTCTGATGCGACTCATCTCGCAACCTTTGGAACAGCGAAGGCTTGGCCTCTGTACTTGTACTTTGGTAACCTAACCAAGTACGCACGCTCAGCACCCAAATCCGGCGCGTGCCATCTGGTTGGATTTTTACCTTCTGTAGGTAGATTCCCTCCAGCAACTTATATCTTTCTCATCCTGGTTTTTAGCTTCCTGATAAGGTCAAGGACGTCCTCAGTAGCTTTCCTCGGATATCCAAGAGCGGTATGGCAGCCCTTCACACCCATTGTCGCCGGGAATTGTTCCATGGGTGCTGGAGACATCTACTGGATACCGAATTCCTTCATGCGTACCGTCATGGACTTGTGATCCAGTGTCCAGATGGAGTATTGAGACGAGTATTTCCGCGCATCTTCACTTACTCTGCTGATTATCCGGAAAAGTGCGCTCTACCCCTTTTATTTTCATTGAAATAATAATGATCACGCTTCAGAGTTTTAATAGCTACCATCAAAGATATGGGCTCTTGCCCATGTCCACGCTGTCTCATGCGGAAATCCTCGTTTGACCTACTCGGCATGTGTAGAGACATGCGAGATCGCCTAAACAACCTTAGGACTTACTGCCTGGAAAGGGTCATGGAGGCCCGCATGTTTATCTATAAGTCAGGCAATACAGTTGACGGCTCAAAGGTACAGACCGTTCTTAGAGAAGGGTCCTGGGTGCCAACCTTGGTGAGTACCTTAAGAACTAATTGGTCTTGCACGAGCACCTGATTTTCCACTAGAACGCATTTGTAGACAAACTCGGACCCCTCGGATTCGATGCTTTTCGCATACTAGTCGTGGATTTCATGCACGAGTGTGAATTAGGCACGTGGAAAGCACTATTTACCCATCTCATTCGACTTCTTTATTCCCTTCCTGGTGGAGACAGCCTAGTTGCACGTCTTGACCACAGGTGCGTTTCCCGAGCTGCTCTGAGTCCTTGCTGATTTAAACATGATCGCATCAAACATAGGTTTCGTGACATCCCGTCATACGGTAACGGGGTCATTCGTACATTTGCTAATAACACCTCCGAAATGAAACGTCTTGCAGCACGAGATTTCGAAGATATTCTGCAGGTTCGTCTTCTGCAGTTTGATCACCATGCCAGCTGCTGACACCTTGCCTTTGAAGTGCGCCATGCCGGTCTTCGAAGGGCTTTTCCCGGAGGACCACGATTTGATCGTACAATCGCTGTTGTACAGATTTGCGCAGTGGCATGCCCTTGCTAAGCTAAGGATGCATTCGGACACGACCTTGTCAGTATTCAACGCTACGTTTAGGAGGCTGTCCGGTCGGTTGCGCCATTTCCGAGAATTCACTTGCGCCGCTTTCTCCACCTTCGAGCTACCGAAGGAAAAAGCCGCTCGTGAGCGCAAGGCTGCCCGTGAAGCCACAGGTTCCCACCTGGCGGATGCTAGCAGTGTCGGCCGAAGAATTAAGAAATTCAATCTGAACACTTACAAGTTTCATGCCATGGGGGACTATGTACGGTCAATCCAGTTCTTTGGGACCACGGACTCCTTCACATCGCAAATGGTGAGTGAACCTCTGCTGTGGCTTCCAGTCTCAATTTGATTTTCGGTCAGGGAGAGTTGGCGCACAGAACATTGAAAGGATTCTACCCGTTGACGAGTAAGCTAGACACCCCGGCTCAACTTGCAAAACACGAACGTCGTCGAAGAGTCCTTCGGAGAGTGGCAGAGGCAGGTCACACTACGGAACAACCACCACCAAGGGACTCGCCAGCAGTGTCGAAGGATCGCTACTACATACCAAAGCTAAGCTACAACAACCCATTGGATATATTTACTTTTCTTCGGGATCATGAAAATGATCCAGCTGTAGTGGTAGGTCTCGCTCTCTTTTTGGTTCAAGTTACTCATGATAATGTCAGGGGTTCATACCAAAGCTTAAAGACCACGTATTATATAGACTTCGAAACTTAGATGTCGGCTACTGCGATCATACCTTCACGGATGAAGAGCGCAATTCAGTTATAATCCCGGACAACAGGCTATATGCCGTCCAAACGATGCAGGTGCCTTACATATATTATCCGCTTTACTTTTAATCTAATCCTGCAAATGAACAGATTCACTACACGACTTACGACCTTAGACGAGAGTATGATGCTGTCAGCATTCGAACGCACCCAAACGTCATGGTCTTATCGGGTGAAACAAAACCCCAACATCCATACTGGTATGCCCGTGTTCTGGGCATCTACCACATGGATGTCTGCCTCAATGTCGAAGGTTCGATGACAAGGCATGAAATCGAGGTACTCTATGTCAGATGGATGGCGCCCGTGATTGGCCACCAGTCAGGGATCAACCGTGCTCGACTTCCGAAGGTGGCCTTTGTCGAAGAATCTGACCGCGACGCATTCGGATTTCTTGATCCAGATCAGGTTGTCCGGGGTGTGCATTTGATTCCAGCCTTTGCTTCAGGTCGCGGAACCAGCTCTCTTCGTCACGGAAAGTCCTTTGGACGTCCATGCAGTGAATTAGACGACTGGGAGGCATTCTACGTAGGGATGTAAGTGTAACTATCCTTTCCGTGGTCCTTACTCAAGCCGTCGGCCACCCAGATTTGTTGACAGAGACATGTTTATGCGCTATACGCATTATGGTGTTGGGCATCCTGCTGCCTTGCGGGAGATCACGAGAGCTTGCGTAGATGCGGATCTCTCAGAGGACGCCTGTATAGAGTGGGAGAGCGGCATTCAACCCTACGAGGACAATGAGGACACTCTCGATGGAGGAGGGGACGAAGAAGATGACGACGACGATGACGACGACGACGACGATGACGACGACGACGACGATGACGACGACGACGACAACGACGACAACGACGCCGACAACGCAGATGAACAGGAGTGCGAAGATGGTGAAAGGGACCAGTATGAGGACGATGAAGATGACTACCACGTCTCTTTCTAACTCATCACCGTAGCCCTTCCTTCATGGACTACTAAGGTTAGAACAGCAGTACCAGCAGTATTTTGAAGCAATTTAAATTCAATTTTTGCCATGAGGAGAGCTAGAATGACTGATGGCGGCAAGTTACCATTTTGTTTAAGTTTGACGGCGTCCCATGTGTGCTGTAGGTCCAGGGCACTCACATTACATGCTATCTTAATTTACAACATGAAAATTAAAGAATGATAATCATCACAGGCGTTACGAAGAGCGCTGCCATCCCGGTTACTGATCTTCATGGCGCCAAGTGAAAATTTAGTTATGAGGTCTCAAGCTATCATATACATGCTGACAGGTGCCAAAGAGCATTTCCCTTGAATAGCATCACAGACCGATTTAATTCAACGCATGAAAATCAAAGAGTGAGAATCATCGCAGGGGTCACGAAGAGCGCTGCCATCCCGGTTACTGATCTTCATGGCGCCAAGTGAAAACTTAGTTATGAGGTCTCAAGCTATCATATACATGCTGACAGGTGCCAAAGAGCATTTCCCTTACATAGCATCACAGAGCGCTTTGATTCAAAACATGAAATTCAAAGAATAAGCACATCACAAGACACTGGAAGGACCGCACTACTGTCTCTCGCTTGTTTTCATGGTGCCATACGACGACCTCGATACAAAGTGCCATGCCTTTCTCCACCTGCTGGCTAGTGCCAAAGGTACTTGCCACGAGAATGCATTGAATGAGGTCGTAATTCAAAACCTAAACAAGGACAAACGACAATGCTCAAAATAATTGGCACAATTACACTACAAACCTGTATGGGCTGCGATGGAGGAGCGTCACACGGTCGTCATGGAGTGCTCATGTTACTCTGGATTCGCTTACATCGATGGCCATGTATCGACAAGTCAAATCTTCCACGGTATAGATAATGTTATTTTGCAGGACCAGAATTGTATCCTTCTGTAGTTCCCACGGCTACCATCTCAAGGAATCATCCGTTTACTGATGCTCTGTGGACGGCAGGCATATCCTCAGCGGAGGCCGAGATAATAAGATCTCAGAGTGGGAAATACCAAAGGACGCCAATTCCAAGGCGAGTCTACATTCTTTACTCTCATAACACAATGAGTTGAGCATCCTTCACGCAGATCCTCGCTACCACGAAAGCCCGCGACGCATGTATAACATCAGCAAACCGATGAACAGAAGAGAATGATATCTAAAGTAATATATTGCTGAGAATTGCAGCAATCTGCGTAAATTTGCTACCCGCTTTCACATAGCATTGTTTGGCATTGTCGTGTAAAGGTCAACTTGCAAGCACACTGCCCTCGTAACCGTGTTGGCTTCGTGGCGTTTTTCGCTTGAATGGATCTAAGAAAACATTCATGAGCGCAAGTCTATGCTCTTGAATATAGACCCAGTGTGAGAACGACAACGAACGAGTTTGCAATGTGCAGAAGTGAAAGATATTTTGGTGATGCCCACCCATGTGCAATGAAATTAAAGCAGCGGAGTCGTGCATCTAATTGTAGCCTGGTAGATACCAAGGTTGCATTACACGACACGCAAATTTCTTCAGAGATTATGCAAGAGTACATATGGTTTCTCAATGGACAGCCTCCCCAGCCTGTCGCAGGCAAGCATTAATTACCCCGCGGGAACCTTTCGGAACACAATGCTACATCAGGCCATCCCTTCAAACAAAACCAAATGTCGAAAATTTTGCTTGAGTGCATAGATTGTGCGCTTGTGACCAAGTTTGTCGATGATTTGAAGCTTGGTGGGGCGCTGCAAGCATACGCAGTGGCAGTGCTAGATTGTAAATCACGCAATCTTTGGCACCTTCGCGATTGCACCCGCTTCCGGAGTCTGTGTTGCAAGATGGCCTTACCAACAGAGTTGTGCATATTGCACGCTTATTGGTCGAATTTCCTGTCAAAACAGTATATTTCCTTGAGCAGGTATGAATTCTCATATACAAAAAAGTAGATCATACGTCGCGATGCATATATTTCCCCCATTGACTGATTATTAGAAAGCTGTGCATATTCACTGATTATTTGCCGACCGTCGCTGTAAGAAATACATCTTATCGACCGCAAACAATGTTGCAAGATATGCTAGAGTGGATATTACTTCGCAATGGGCAGGATGGTTGTGGTGACTAACTATTGGCGGACCATCGCTCGAAGCGGTACATTATACGGAGTAAAAACAACTTTCTAATATGTCACGAAGTAGATATGATTTCTCAATGGATATATTTTTCAGTCGGTTGCCGACAAATGCAAACTGCCCAGCGAGAAGCATTCGGAACACAATGCCACATCGAATAATTCCTTCCGATAAAATGAAAACTACACAATTTTTTTTTGTCTTCAAAGGTTTCGCAGGAGTGACAATTTGATCCGACACTTCTGAAGATTTTGTAGATTACTGAACTACCTCATTACTACATCAAGGCAGCTTGCGCTTGGCTTTTGGGCATTACGGGGTTATGTTCCAAGAATAACTAACAGTAGAGTATGCTGCACTGCGACTTCGTTGTCACAATAAAGACAAGCGTACGCAAAACCACCAAATAAAACATTTGGATACTGATGGGCAACACCGCACATGTCTGCTGCACTGCGGCTTCGTTGTCACATTTAAGTCCAGTGTAAGGAAAACTACCAAATGAAACGTTTGGAAACCGATGGGGCACCGCGCATGTCTTTCCAGTCGTCTACAAAACAATCATTTTCTTTACTCATTGTGCATCGGATATGCAGATCAAAAGACAGTTGATAATATTAGTAGCATAGGATACAGTATAAATGTATGACTGCACTGAATATAGTGCAGCAAAGACTATCCGAAGCAGCAATTATAGACCCTTGAAATTACCGTAGGAGAACGGAAGCAAAAATGAAGTAACTAGTCGGAGTCAAACATAGCGTTCTCCATCTCATGTCTCTGGGCAGCAAGAGCGCTGACGGACATTTTGGAGACAACGTCCATCGTCAAGTCTTCCCGATGGTTTCGTCCGAAAACCTTTCTGTACAGGGGTTAGCGATCGAAATAATCAGTGACAATCGATGACCGACCGAGTCCACCATTCAAGAAGTTCTTCGACCCTCGCTCGTGCCGCTGGACCCGGGGGATCCTCGAAGAAATCTACAATATTGTCCCAGAAAATCTGATAATCAAAGTCCCCATCTACAGTGCGCCAAGAGGAGATATTGGAAAGCGCAAAGCGGATCTGCAATATTATATCTCAGCCTTACAGTTAGAGGCAAGCATTGATGATTACCTGACAGGTTGCATACGCGATTGCACGAGGTGTCACTTTTCGCATGCCTATAATAGAAGCCACGCATGTTTTTACTTTAGCTTGGTCCGATCGTCTCCGGGCACGTCGATTATTTTCAATGATATTGGCACCATCGCCGTCGCCATCCACTTCGTTAGCAGAGGATGGAGAGGTAAAAATAGCTTTGAACCCCTGCAATGTCATGAGATGCGGATCAATTGGAACATTTAGACTAGCTACTCACCATAATCAACAACTTGGATTTGAAAAGACCATGTTCTAGTTTCGTGGGATCAGCTTGGTAGTTTTCGTACATAAATGTTGGCCATGAATTCTCGGACACAATGAAGGCGGTTGTGCGGTCACGAATTCCAGCCCTGACACTGGACTCGGAAAATCAGTAATAAGTGAGCGTCAATGACCATTACTTACACTGCATCTCCCCAGCGCCATTCTGCTGGGCATAGCAGTTTACCACATGCGTCGTTCACAAAGCCCCTATGGTGCTTGTCGTCCGTCCTGATGAGAGGAGTCGGATTGTACTCAATATTTACCCATGACGCCACGAGCTCTTTAAGAGTTCCCGTGTCGTCACCACGGGCTGAGTCTGCGCCCCGCTTGAGCTATATGGAAAATGAGCAAGAAATGGACAAATCGATGTTAGAAAAGTACCTTTCTGAGCATATCTTCTGTCTCCTCGAGGCCGAGACCTGTCAACTTCTCGTGAACCCACGGCAATATCTTGACGAATTCAATATAACCACGTTGGAGCCGATTTTCTCTGTTCCTTTTCGTAAATAAACAAAAGAATATGAGTAAGGGTGCGACTCACTCCGGAGTGGCATCGCTGAATTCGTCAACTTCACAGCGCCGGTCATTTTCGGCAATTAGATCTTCTATAGGAGTGTAAAGGGCCACCATTCGGCGAATTGCTCGTCCCTGTGAAACATAATACGTTGTCTTTCTAGTGAAGATGAGACATTAAAACCGCTCTTTAGTGGTCGAGAAATGATGTGCGCACCTTCGCTTTGTGGCTTTATCCTGCCTCAAATTTTCGACCTCCTCCATAAGAGCGGCAATTTTTCGTTTGGCCCTGGCATGAGGAGACGTTTGGACGCAAAGTGATGCGTCTGAAGGAGGGATATCCTGAGACGACATACCAGAGATGAAGCAGGAATAGTAAGTGGGGCAGACAAGAAGGAAGAGGGAACGATAAAGTTGAACCTGCGAAACCGTCTTATATATCGTGACTGCCGAAAGCTTTAATGACCTATTGATCATGTGAAAACCTATTCTCGAATAAGTAGCGGAAGTTCGCCTTACTTGGTAGTTTGTCTCGAGCCCGTTTTGGTGATCTAGTCGCAACCATTTCTGCCCTGGTAGTCCGTATCGAGCCAGTTTTGGATTAGTCTAAGGAGCCCTTGAAACCAAAGTTGCGGCGGGCGTACCGAGCGTAAAGTTTATACCGTAATAAGTCGCTGGTTGTAGCCTAAAGTAGTAGATCACTGACAGTGGTTGACCGGCCGAAATGCTCGTGTGGCGGTAATGAATTATCATTTGCTCAACTAAGTTAATCAGAACACGTACTGTCAAGCAGGCCACCGCTCCCACGAACGTCACGTCACTGACCAGCCTACTAAGTTTTCTCCGTTTTCGGGAAGGTGCCAACGTACAAGTCAGGGCCTCTAAGTACGATGAGAGCGGCAGAGGACTGACTTGAGGCCCTGAGCTTCCTTAGTAGCGTTCTTGCGGCGAAGCTCTATTGAACATACAGCTTGAGATAGTCCACGAACAGTGAATTTAAACAAAGTTGAAGGGTACGAAGACCTTGAGACACCGTGAAGGGCTCAGCAGTCCTGTCATAGCAAGTGCGAGGGGACACCGCATACGAGATCATGATGATGGGGTAGTGACTAGAAATGTATGAGACGCAATGGCACTTGAAGTTCAACGATCATATCGAAGTTGGACCTAATTTCAAAATGAGAGGTCGTCATCATCTTCCTCTCCGAGGTCATCCTCGACTTCCTCTCCAACTTGAAGGTCATCAAATCCATCGTCGGAATCTTCTTCGTCGGAATCTTCGTCGCATTCGTCCTCAGACTCCTCATCGACAAGATAAACGTCCATTCCTTGTTCATCATCTTCAAGTTCTTCTTCATTGCCATCGTTTCCGCGTTCATCGACATCCATAGCCTCCGAGTCCGACACCCGCCGTGTTTGTGGGGAAAAACAATCTCTCGCGATCCTCCACAAAGTGGCTGGGTGTCCTACACCTAGGTCAGTGTAACGCAAGAACATGTCACGATCGACAAAACTATCACAAATTAGAGTCATCTAGTTATAACAAGATGCATTTTACTCACATCCCGACGTAAAACATTTCCCAGTCATCTAGTTCCCCATGAGGACGTGCTAGTGATTTTCCGTGGTGAAGCGAGCTCTCACCACGGCCCGAAGCAAATGCAGGAATCAAATGAGTTCCTCGAATCACTTGTCCAGGATCAAGAAATCCGAAAGCATCGTAGTCCGACTCCTCCACAAATGCCACTTGAGGAAGGCGAGCGCGCTGGATGCCGGATCGATGTGATGTTAATGGTGCAAGCCATCTGACGTGGAGGATCTCGAGGTGCTGTTGCGCAGTTCGCTTGCCCCCAATTTGGAGCCAGGTGTCCAAGTGATAGATACCCAACACTCGAGCGTACCAGTATGGGTGGCTAGGGATGCTTTCGCCTGAAAGCACCATTACGTCTCCATGTGATTTCGGGTTGATGGTGTCATAGTCGCGCCTCATGTCGTATGTCGTATAGTACGCTTGCATCGTCTGGACCGAGTAGATTACATTGTCAGGGATGATGACGGCGTTGCGTTCCTCATCCGTGAATGTATGATCACAATGATTCACATCTAAGTTCTTCAATCTATACAAGATGTGGTCCTTCAGCCTTGGAATGAAGTTCTAACAGCCGTCATAAGGGTTAAACGAAGCTGAACGCGCAACAAATTTTTTCACCTTTATAGCCGGATCACCGTCATTTTCCTGAAGGAATGCAAATAACGAAATCGGGTTGTTTCGATTGTTTGCGATAAAATGATGACCCTTAAACGATGGTGGAGCAGGAGAGTCGGCCGGAGATGCGTGACTAGAGGGGGTTTCGCTAAGTTCCGCGACTCGCCTTAACAAACGGCGCCTGCGCTCATGTTTCGCGAGCTGTGCTGAAGCATCCAGCTTGTTAGTTAGTGGATAAAATGCCTTCAGGGCTCTGTGCGCCAGCTCTCCCTAGCCAATAAAATAATTCAGAAGCGTTCAAGTCGAGGTTTAGAAAGAGGCGATGCTTACGATCTGAGTGGTAAAAGAATCTACAGTCCCAAAGAGCTTGATGGTTCGCACGTAATCACCCATTGCATGGAACTTGTAGGTGTTTAAGTTGAACCTTTTCACCTTCGGTCCGCTAGATTCCGAAGAAGTATTATTGGGTCCAGTCGCACATCCGAGTCGGGCAAGCCTCCGTTGGCGAGCTGCCTTCTCTTTTGGTAGTTCTACAGTCTCAAAGGTGGCGCAGGTAAAGTCGCAGAACTTCCGCAATTGTCTCGAGATATTCTTGAATGTATCGTCCAGGAAACCAAGGGTTGACTCAGAGTGAATTCTTAGCTTGGCAAGTGCATGCCATTGTGCGAATCTATACAGAAGAGACTGAATAATTGCGTCATGTTGAGCAGGAAACAGCCCTTCGAACACAGGTATCGCGCACTAAATAAAGGGTATCAGCGTGTTACCCAGATAACAGTGAAATGCAAAGACAAAACCTGCAACATGTCTTCGAAGTCTCGAGCGGCCATTTTCTTCATCTCGGATGTGTTGTCCGCAAAAGTTCGGATTACACCACTACCGAAAGTTGGGACCTCACGAAATCTGTAGTACGATAGAATTTTTAATTTATTTTGGAGTAGAAACACCACAAATTCCACCTACCTAGAGTCTAAGGTTGCAACTAGCCGGACTCCCCCCGGTAGTGCATAAAGGATCCTGATGAGATGAGTGAACAGTGCCTTCCAGGTGCCCAACTCGCACTCGTGCATAAAGTCTACAACGAGCATACGAAATGGGTCAAAACCCAGTCCTCCCAGCTTCTCGGCAAATTTATTCTGCGGGGTACTCGTTTGAGTGACTATGAAAGAGTAGCGGACAGTACACACTTACTGCAACAGGCACCCATGAGCCTTCCCCTAGTAGATCTTCCACCTTCGTACCGTCTACAGTATGACCTAACTGATAAATGTATTGTCGTGCCTTGACAACGTTAGTTTCGACGTAAATTCGAAGATTATTTATGCGACTTTTCATGTCCTTAAGGAGGCCTAGAGAGCTAAACACGCGTTTTGGCGTGAGGCAACGGGGACAGGGGCATGCGCCCATATCTTTAATAGTGGCAATCAAAGCCCTGAGACTTATTAAGTGATATGATATACGTATTTTAAAGACAAGACGCACTTTTCAGGATAGTCGGCGGAGTAAGTGAATATACGAGGAAAAATCCTACGAATCACTCCATCAGAACACTTGAGTACAATACCATGACGGTATGCATGAAGAAAGTCTTGATCTAGGAGGGTATCCCAGCACCCCTGGAACAGCTCGCGCCGACAGTGGGTGTGAAGGGCAGCCATACCACTTTTCGATATCCGAGGCAAGTCGTTCAAGACGTCTTTGATGCGATCAGGCAACTGATGCGGAAATATTAAAATGACGCTTAGAACGACAGTAGGAACACTCACCGACGGCAAAAAACCCACCAGATGACATGCACCAGACTTTGGCGCAGAACGTGCATACTTAGTCAAATTTCCAAAGTACAAGTAGAGGGGCCAGGCCTTCGCCGTTCCGAAATTTGCCAGATGCGTAGCGTCCGAAAAAAACATGAGGCCAGCAATTACCCGTTCCAGCGAGCATCCGGGCTCCTTGGGGAGTTTCTGCAGCTCATCCTGTGCATCCAGCCAAGAGTCGGAGGTATACAATTCATCGAATATCCGTTCTTGATGGTTGTCCAACGGGTCTTTCCATAGACGCTTAAAAGGCGAAAGATGAAACGCATTCGCTTGGATGTCCGTAAATGCTGACCGAATGACTTGGGTGAGGGGGCGAAAATGGAACCCAGGAACAGAAAAAGGTCTTGCTTCTTCCTCCTTAGATCTCGTAGGAATTTCGATGGTAACACTGGCCTCGATCCAGTCATCTGGAAATTTGGTCTTGCTGCCCGGGTCGTTGTCCATTTGTCGTAAACTCTTCCTGACTGAGAAATCCTCCAAATGCTTTCTGTCAAAATCCTCCGCCATGATGACTTCCTTGACGAGACGGGCAACTTCAGTCTCAGATTTCTTGTTGCTCCCGGAATTCATCCAAGACATGAGTCGATAAACGCTCATGTTAGGAAAAGGGTAGGGTGGCGGGAGGACGCTAGGTAAATCAGTCTCTTGCACGACTGTCGGACATGTCGTCGAAAGTAGCGAGGACGGAACAAACTTGTCTGGCTCGAAGGATGGGCGACGAGGGTACAATCGGCAAAGTCCAAAAGAATTGAAGGTAGTCTGAAATGTGTCTCGTAGCGTCAATAGAACCCTCCGGATTCTAGATTGGGGTCCAGTGGGCGGGGCAACAACGTCACGGTTATCCGAGCAACTAGCGTCCTCCGAGTCATCAGGAAGAAGAACATCCTCAAAAGGTCTAGGTATTCGTGCCAGACGGTGCGAATGTCCAAGTTCTTTTAAAGAATTCGGAAGAGCAGAATAGGTGAGTATTAGTCGATATTCAAATTGGGGAGCCCGAGGACTCAGACATACCCAAAGCATCAGGATGATCAAACTGCTGCTCTGACTGGGATTCAAGTTGTTGAAAGTCATCATGACGATGTTCAAGACCCGGCGCTCCGCCGCGGCGGGCAGACTTTGACATGCCAGTCCAAGTCTTGTACCTGTTGGATACCGTGACTTCTGAGTCGCACGGAACAGTCATGATGGGTTTTGAGCGGCAGCTCTCCACGTAAGGTTGAACAGGCGCTACTATTTGCTAGAGTTCACGCCGCATGCGACAATTGAGCAAAATTCAAATATTCATAAGACGAGTCACTGCCAATTTGAAGCAAAATTGCTCACCGAAGAACCGTGACGAACTGAGCCTGGTTTCGCTGATGACCGCTGCGGCAGAACCAATCGAACTCTGGCTGCGGCTTGTTTCGCCCTCTCTTGTCTTTTTTGATTTGCTAGAACTTTGGAATTATGGTAGAATCGACATGATGCCCGATGCCTACTAAGCCCTCGAGCGTCGGCAGTTCTCTGGTCCCAGGAGCAGCCTGGAGAGTTGCAGGACACCATGATCAGATGATTAATGAAGAGCAAAGATAGAATAAAAAGGCATAGCAGTTTCCTGTACATTCAAGTTTGCTGGAAGTACTAGTGACCGTCCAAGTCGGCGCAACTTAAGTGGTGACGGTTCTCCGCAAATCCGAGTCAACTTGGGAGATATTCGACAGAATGACTGCCGTTAGCACGTGTGACTAAGTACCGCGACCAGCAGCATGATGCCCATCCTCTGGTGGCAGTGCTAGTGACTCTACTTCAAGCAGTTACTGAATTGTCCCAGTAAATAATCATGATGTACAGCTTGTGTACAACTACAAGAACTCTGAAACTATGACCGTGTCTTGGTCAGTACAGTAGTAGCAAACGACGATCTACTAATAAAATCCAATTCTTCTTGTTCTTCTTGTTCACCCTCTGTACACCTTCCGTGACAGTCAAGTTGCTGCTGATACGAGGATATTGTAAATATTAATAACGGGAACGATGGAGCGTAGATATACATTTGACCTGATACTGCCATTCAGCCCATGAGCGCGATCAGCATTGCAACAAGTTTACTAAAATAACAATAATCTCACCTCAGGCAACCGCGATCATACTGTTTGTCCCTCCCCGTATGAGATCCAAGTACTTGTCAAAGCGAATTTCAACACCAGAGTCTCTGTCGCCAGTGTCCTCACAGGAAACCTTCCGCTCAGCGCAAATTTCCTCCAGTTGATCAAGCTGCTTGTCTATTATACTGTGCTCCATGACATCATGGCTGTATGCAGCAATTGCGAAGTCTGCGTCATCTTCGAGCTCCTGGCGGGTGCGTCTGACCATCATCGATTCGAAGAAGCGAGCCTCTGCTAGGCTGTCAAGATACTGTTCCGCGTTGTCCCTATAAATTGATTGAAGAAGTATTGCATGTCTTTCGGTTGATTCGAGGTCCCAAGCTGTTGCGAGAGCGTGCAGGCGCTTGCTTTCTGCATCAGCTCGCTTTGCGACGACAGCCGACTTCAGAATCCCATCCGACATACATGTCAGGGCTCCTTTCAGAATATTTTTTCCCTGGTATAATGCTTGTCAATGTGATAGGATCTATGTTATGAATAGATCAAAATACCTGCTGGACATCTTCCAGGCTGAGATCAGCCTCATGCTGTTTCAAAAGAGATTTCGCGATGAAACGGTGCTCCAGTGCTGTCGGAACACGTTTGCCCGGTTGATAGGGCCTGAATCGTGAACTAGCACGCTTTGCATAGCACGACATATGATTTACTACAGGGGGAAGGTCCCCGAGCTGTGATGCATCATCTGAGTCCGAGTCCGCATATACGGGAGATTTGGAATTAGGTTCTATCCTCCCGTCATCGTGATTGCGCGAGACATGATGAATTCTGTCCTGCACAGAGCAGGACTTGAGTCTGGGAGAAGTAGTAGAAGGACTAGGTGAGGAGGACATGATGGTGATGGCTTGCCACAGTGAGGGGGACCTCAAGTCTTTCAAGTAGGTGTGGTTCTCTGTTCAGCCTATTCTTCAATATAGTGTGAGAGGCCAAGCGGACTTCTAAATGGTACCCGCCGAGTTCTCACTACCAGAGTTAGTAATTGGTCGATTGCCCTAGAAAGCTTCAGTCACACAACTCCCACTGAGTCTCACTTGTAAACATCTTTGTGTATAATCCCAGTACGGCATACCTCCAAGTTTTCAAATCAACATACACGGGCAACCCCGAGTAGAACTTGTAACAACTGGGCATGTTAGATACTCAGTACCTTTGTAATGCGGCCCATGACTAAGCAGAATCAATCGATCAGGGCCGCAGGCCTTATCACCACCTTGCAGCACGGCAAGTTGGACTCCGAACTGTGGCGGAAAAACCAATGATCATTGGCCAGCTGTGCATCACGATGCATGACTAGTGACAGGTTGACATTGACTTGACCATTAAGTAGAAGAAACTTTACCAGAGATAGTAAGAATTCCAATCTGGGTAATTGCGATATGAATGAAACGGTAAGAATGGACTTCCCATCATTTGAGAAGGGAAACAAACAAATAGATCCTTTGCAGTCATTGCGTTTGGAGCAGGACGAATTATGACTAGTGCGGCACATGTGAACGTAATGACAAGGAAAAGAACAAAACAGACTCTACCGTCACAAAGTCAGTCAGCGGTTGAACGTTGAACTATAGCACATGTGTTCTTATATCCAATACATATTTTGATTAGCTCAAATACAACTGCGATGGGGCCTTCAGATCAAAGGCTGCAACAGATCACAAACTTATCCGTCGTGACCTAGACTCGGATGCCAGTGACCTTGAAGCAATCAGTGATGCCATCCTCGGTAGTCACTCGAGCACCTCACACGCCTAAAGTGAACCACATCAGCTCGGATCTCCGAGGGACAAGGTGGGAGCAGAAAGTACATACGACACTTCACAAGTACAGCTTCTGCACTGTGAAGTCCGGTAGGGTGGTACTACCGGTGACGTGGTTCCCCCTTGACATTAATGGGATGGCACATGATGACTCGGAAAGAGCCGAAGACTGAGATCATCACAACGAGGCGCTGAGCCAGTGTTGGATTTCTACTGCTGTTAGTGGACAACGGATTTAATGAAGGAAAAGATGGTACTGATGAAGTGCAGCGTGGGAGGAAGGATATTTGAATACGGCTGTTGCTTGCAACATGGCAGGCCGCGTGTTTAGTAGACGGGTTGAACGTCAGCTTGGGCAACGGAAAGTCGCCAGCAAGGCGACATAGGTTTCATTAGTATTAAGTTGACTTCAGCTTAAGTTGAACAATTCACAGAAACGCATTAGCTCGTACAAATATACTAGTATGAGATGGCACGTACCATTCTTGAAAACTGGAAGAATCTGCATTGGCCCAACATCACGAGCCTGCCACCTTCTATACCCGGGATAATGATGTGGAAGCTGTCTATGAGGTCGACCTTAGTTTCGAGCCAAATGCGCTCCCAGTCATCCAGCTCGCGTGTACCGACATCCGTACGCATTCCACCGTACGAATGTGCTAGTGAAGCGAGTCCTTCGTCATACGCTTGTGCCAGTCCTGTCATGAAATCCTGGTCCCTCGCGAATGGACGCTCGAGCTCGGGGGGACATCCAGAGAGCAGACTAACAAAGCAGCGTGCGGTTTTGCGGAGGCCGTACAAACCGTTTAGAACGGGACGGGTCGAGAAGGGTGGTCAACACAGGGACCATGTCTGAGGTGAATATAGTAGCAAGGCTTGGCGTGCTAGTAAGAGCTGCAGCGAAAAGAGCACGGACGCGGGTTGGGTAAGGGAAGTATGCGATGGCGATGTCCAGGAGTGTCTTTACATCGAAGCAAGACGGTACGATAGCTAGCTTCTCCGCAAGGAACAGGACGCGTGCGTGTACATGGCTGTCTGTGTACGGCGGAGCTTCCCAGATCAGAGATTGCAGGGTTTGGTGGGCGACGTTATTGACGTACTAGGAGGTTTAGAGTGTGTTGTGGTGTGTGCTATGAGGTGTTTTGCAACAAGTCTCAACGATCCAGCTTCGTCTAGCTTAGTAAGGGTTATTGACGAATTCTCTTAGGTTGGGCTGGGCCGAGCGTTCAAGTTAGCTCGGGGTGGTACGCGAGCAGGTGGAGCCGCTGGGAGGGCGGGATAACTGCTCACGAAATTTGAATGTGTCGCGAACCCTATAAGCATTTCTTGGTGGAATATGCAGCAAAGAATAAATTATTACGGCGACATTTGTAAAGCGATAGATGGAATACTTTGCGGGCAATAACAAAAGGCTAATAGATTAAGATAAAGGGTGTGGTGGGCGGGACTCAAAGACAGTGAAGTAACGAGTGAGGAGGTATATACTTAGTACGACGACGGTGATGATGGTGGGGTGAAAAAACGAACGACGGGTTTGACCCGGCGCAGCCGCTCAGCTGGACCCGTGTTGCCGGGACATTCCGTTACACTGCATGACCCTGCACCCGAACAAGTCCTTGGTGGTAGTAGTAGGTCCAGACTCTCGACTCGGTATCAATACATCAGAACCGAAGTCTCAAAGGCACGTGATTGCAACAATGACTAGCAACAAACCGGCTCCAGACGTTTCCGGGGTCTCTCGATTATAATTAACGGTATTGCAGTAATAGTACTAACTGAAAGCGCAAAAGCCCCGAGTTGAGGTAATCGCGGGGAACTTGAAAAGCGTGCGGTATCGAGCCATCATTGGATGGATTATCAAACATTGATATTGGGGGGGGGGAGTAGTGTAAGTAATCACGGCAAACGATTTTCATTGGCTGACTACGCTACTCGCAAAGTTATTTACATAATACAAACCAGGTGCGTTTACCATTCATGGCGAAAACACTTTTGCTTTACTTGCACTCGCAAATACTATCTTATTCAATCGATAATCAGTTCACGTGTTCGTCCTCAAGGCAAGATTCATCTTTTAACGATGAGTAAAATTTGTGCTCTTTGCTCGCTACCTTCATCATAATGTTAGGATGGCCTGATGACGAGCAACAACTTGGATCGCAGTCTAGAGGTCGTAGCAACCCTCGGCAATCATCTTACGGTGTGATAAACTCGCTATACGGATTCCATCAGCCTGCACAAGATGGGACTATGGATCACTCGTTCATGCCACAGCCTGCCGCGGCGAGCCAGCGGAGCCAACCTCAGGCTGGTCTCGATCATTATGAAGGTTCATTGGTGAGTTAGCTATCATGCTGTTATTTCAAGTTTAAGTCTGTACCAACAGGGCGGCAGCGGTCGTAGGCAACACATGATACTGCAACCCCAGCCGCGCTATGTTATTCCACCAGAATATTATGCCGCCTGGCCACCATTCGAACATCAGCCGCATCATTCTCCCCCACTTGCCGCGCATGCGGAGACTTCTTCCATGCACCAATATGAAATCCAGGCTTACCCTGATCCCGATCTCACTAACCAGCCCGTGATCGAGCCATCAACGGTAGATCCAGCTGTGTTCGATAGTCTCGCATCTCGGAATTCGAGTCAGTTCAACCCTACCATCGACTTCTCTCATTTCGATCACATTCCTCGGCACGCGAAGGTCGCCCGTCGTCGCGGCAAAGCCAAGGTACCTCGCACAATCCTCAAGAACGCTACGCGTGTTGGCATGGAGCGCGCCCAGTTTTTAAGAGATGTTGAGGCTGGCACTTCTTCCGTCAATGCCCAAGGCTCGTCCGGGGTGTCGTCTCAATCTGATATGAAGATCGTCCCAGGATCTGGCGTCAGAAAATTGTTGGAAAGCCTTAGAGAAGAAATGAGAACGGCCCTTGTTAATTCGTCGTTTCTACCCGCCGCCGGTTCACTTTCTACATTAGTAGATTCTACGTGGAAAAATGTGGCCGAGAATCATTTCAAAGGTAAGTCTTTTCCGAATCTCCGGTCAGGTATGGGCTAATTTGTAATAGGAGCTGACCGGACCTGGGCTCAAGAAACGTTGAATGATAAGAAGTACGTTGATGAAAAGATGGGGTCCGTGATCGATGAAGTGTCTCAGGAGATGATGGTGACCGCAAGATACTTCACCTATCACTACTGCAATATCGACTTTGACGACATGACTGTGATGGTGGAACAGTCAGCCATCGACGAGCGAGCCAGTCGAATTCAAGGTCTAGTGGAAGGTGATGTATTTCTCTATGATCAACTGGTGGTAAGTCCATCACGAGTTCGGCCCGGATTTCTCGCTGATGACATCTTTTTAGGTTAACGGAGTCGACTTTGGCGTTATCGCGTTCGCGAGCACGACCATCATCCGGATGGTCCGATACTTGTTACACGACAGCCCACACCAATATCACAAGTACATCACAGATAACAATTTCGGACCATTACTTACAATGACTGCTACGGTCTGCCGTTGGGCACTACAAGAACACAAGACGGGTGTCTTTGTCGAAAGCCAGTTTGTGCCGGAGGAAAATACGCAACATCACGCCTACTATCATAGAATCTTCGACGGTCTGGATCCCCAAGCGGTCGCTGCTATTATCGCACAGATAAGTCGTGCCATAGTCATTATGTAACGACTTTCTAGCTTCGCTTGTCGCGTCCTTCCGAGTCAAATTGGAATCATGATCATCGTGTCACGAGCCTCCGAGTCGAACTTGAAAATTTGCATACCATACATACATTGTACTTGTAGTATCTCGTTGTATAGTACATACCGTTGATAGAAATCCATCATTCTGTTGTCGTTCGAGCGTTCCCCTGTCCTCCCCATCGAGTTATGAGTCGAGTGCACCGTGGTCCGTGACCATAAGACTTAAAATCCATTATGTAATATTATCGCCTCTTTGCTGCGGTATGTTACTGTTCAGTTCTCCACTCAATCTCCTTCAAGTTGATCGTTGATACTTTCTAAAAGGTTGGATGGTTCTCGCTTGTGCTACTTCCTCCAAGAGTCGAGCGTCAATATTCATGTCTTCCAAGATCAGCTCTGACAGCTGCTGCTTGACCCGCGGGTACGCAATCTATAATGGACAATCAGTAACAGTCGTAGTGCGTCAACATCACTAGTTTAACTTATTATTTTTGAAGTATCTCATAGGAACCGATCTGTGACGACCCCAATGTTTTCCGTGTAGGAAGAATTCCTGTGTGCTGGAACTGTCTCAATTCTCATTGGAGGGCTAAGGGGTTTATAGGCAGCCATCCGCCGGGATCCTAACACATTAGTATTCCGCGAGAATAAGACGACTCTGTCACGGTGTGGTATCACGTTCCCCATGTTTCCTATCAGATAATTCCTATCTGCAAGGCCAATTTACTAGGTCGAACGCGGAGGAAGCGACATCCGAGTCACGATTGTCGTGCACAGCAAGATGGCCACTCAGTATGGATTCCAGTCCTGACCTCTTGGCCAAAGAGGATATCAACGCCGATATAATCAAATTCTGTAGCACCCGGCGTCCTCTGGATAATCAAGGTACCCCAGTCAGTCAAGTTGAAATTGAACCGGTACTAACACAACTTGAAGCACTGGGGCCAGCATAGTGAGCCATCACTTTCTCCTTATCGTCAAGGGAAGTTTCCCTTCCTTCCGAGCCAGTGTTGGCAGCGAGACCTGGGCACAAATCATGGAGAGCGAAGCCTTTGATTACCGTGACTAGTTGAGCGGGTAACTGGCGCGTTGCACTTCTTGTGATCATCGGTGCTAACAGACACAACAAGGGCGACAAAAATAACGCGTCTCCTCCAGTGAGTCAGGCTTTTGCCCTACTTCACTCACTCTGATCGACTCGGAATCATACTGAAATTTCCAAGTCTCGGTGGCAGCTGGGACCTGCCCAAGTCCGACACGACGGTCACGGTGAATACTACATTTTCAAAATGCTCGCAAGACGGGCCCGGGCCCTTTTATTTACATACACATCCGACTCGGAGTCCGAGTATACTAGTACGAGTGCTTTCATTAGGGATCAACAAGTCGCGAGGGACAGACTTGGAGACCAGTCACCTGGCACGACGCCGCGGCAAATCTGAATCAAACTTTGAACAAGCCTTGTCCCAGGGGGCAGGGACCTCTACTTAGTCGGCGGCAATCCAGGCGTGGACAACGTGCGTAAGCAACAAAAATTGTGAGTGAATCGTGGTGCGTTTTCTGACAGAATCTAACTACGGTAGGGTTCGGGAATTTACTGCTGCGGCCGATGCTGTAGTCAGCCAATTAAAAATGATTAATCGCTAGCTGCCCCAAATTGCTACCATGGAGTATTTCTAAATAGGGAAATCAAGCAATCACCACTAGTCGCCGTGGTCGGACTAGGTCCTTTTAGGCAATCATGGAAGACTCTCATTCGGTGAGTTTGCAAATTCATCTGTAATTGTGACCAGCCTAACTCAGTCACTATTGAATAATATAAAGGTCGGGTTGATAAAGTAAGTCTACATTGCCCAAATCATCCAGTTCCACTATGTCTCCCGCCGGTCGTACTCGTCGCGGTTGTCAAAAGGTTCTTTTGCAGAAGACTGCTGTCGACTCTACTCCATCTGCCAGTGCGGCTCGCCGGTACTCTGTTCGCCAGCGTTCTCGTCTTCAAACCACTGCCTATCTCCTCGGTGCACGTCAAGAACTTCCCGATGTCGACAAGGAAGAGATCAATCGTATTCGTGCTGTTCGGTCATGGTATTCCCGGGCCGACTCAGAGCCCTCAGAAGGACAACTCACAGACCAAGGACAACTCACAGACCAGGAAAAAGTTCCCGCACACGCCGCTGGTTATGACACTCTTGAGAAAGGTAATGTTGCCAACGCGAGTCGTTCTCAGGTGACTTATTCGAGATGCTCACGTACTATTAGTTGGATTTAGGATTCCGTTGAACACCGCGGATAGGACCAAATCTACAACATACGTGGAACATTATCACAACGAATCGGACCTGAGTCCCACGGATATCTTCGATTCAATGAGGGCAGTGATGGGTCTTCCAAAGACCTACGAGCACTTAGGATGGCGCCTGTCGACGGCCCGCCGAATGGACCCGCCTCATCGGCTTTTGACGGCTCAAGACCTCAACAGCGCCTTCAAAGCCGCAAGGGCGGAGCAGTTGGGACGAAAAAAGAAGAGAACTGCAATTGAAATTGTAAATACCGTGCGTGCTTTGTAATTTCTATGAGCCGGACAGTAGGTGACCACGTTGTTGCAGATGCCTGTGTTAAAAGAGAAGCCAACCAACTTGCCCGCCGACCCTATATCGCCTTTTAATGGCGCACTTTCCGGGAAAAAAGGCGACGGCCCTCTGATGGCTCCTCAACCACTCAAAAGGACGTTTGCGCTGTATATGGAAAGTGACGAAGAAACTGATGATGAGGAACCACCGCAGGGCATTGATGATATCCTGACGAGCATCCATTCTCGTTATCCTGCGATGAACTTACCTCAATATTCGAGCGTGCTGAAGGAACACGGTATATTTTACTTGCCCACCGCAACACATTTTAGTGGTAAGTTTTATATGGAGAAAGTTGGCATGTCGGAGGGTGCAGCATTTACGTTTCACACTGGTGTCTGTAATGCTCACATGAAATACGTACGTGCGAAGGCGAGAAGCAAGGCCAAAGGGAAAAAGAAGGCACAATCTGACAACAAAGATAAGGAAAACCTTCCAGCTCTCGAGCGAGGCACGTCACTTCCTTCTTTGTGTATTCATTCGCTGATTCTGTATTTACTACTTCAGTATAGTAATACTCAGCTAGCGAATACGTCGCTGTCCCTGTCACAATAATTCTAGGATGGCCATCATGATAACACCTGACTCGGAGCCTCTCTTGCACGCGTTCTCGATGTTTTTGAAGTTCGAATTGATCATAGCCGCATAATCATAACTTTAGTATGTAGTATACGGTACATAGTAACATCTAGATTTTCCGTGTCTTTAATACCTATTTTTAATCGTGGGCCTTCTGATTATTACAATGAAACATAATGACTTCCCGCAGGGAGGAGCCAACTTATACTGGATTGTTGACTTCAGGTGGAGAATCCGACGGGGCTCGCACTCTCTTCAGAAAATTCAGAACATCACGTGACTTTTTCAGACAACATCTTGATCAGTCACGGTGCTCACTGAGGCTAGTGATCGTTTACACCGTCACCTGAAGCAACGATGTCAGGCTCTGTCAACCGTGTCTCGTGAACTTGAATACTGCAGGTATAGTATGGTTTGGTAGGACGAGAAACTAACTTCAACTTTATGCAGGAATCGTACTACGGGTATCATAAGTCACTACTACGCATACGACTCGGACTCGGAGGACCTCAGAACCCAAGCTGGTTGTTTTACTTCGTCCATACGGTGAATTCCGCCGTTATCATCACTGATCTATACGAACGTTGGGCCATAGAGTACGGACCAGTGTACAAGGTGCCTCACGTTTTGGGTCCGGGACTGTCTAAAGTCATACTATCATGACTATGGGACCCGTGCAAGAGACACTTGGTTATATAACCAGACTCCGTTCAACAAGGCCGTCGTTCGAATGATAGTATGTCCTTTTGCCTCTTTGTACAGCTATAAAATGATGGTATGCTTTTGCGACTTATCATGATAGGTTGGAAGAGGAGTGTTGTGGGCCGATGGCGAAAATCAGAAAAGGTTGGAAGTTATGACATTCAAGTCGTGCTGAACTCAATCCATATCATTCTCTCATTCATCAGGTAGCGCAAGGCTCTTAACCCTGCCTTTAGCTTAGCTGCTATCCGCAGTTTGATTTCTGTCATCCACGATACCCCTCACAACTTGAAGGTCAGTCGCTAATCGTTCGCCCTTCATCACACTCAAAAATCTGTTACGGGCAATGATCGCTTGGGACGATGAGATAGGATTGAATAAAGGAACCAATTGCGCTGTAATTCATGCTCAACAATGGTATTTGTTCGCCCGATAAGTTTCCGACTCGCGCAACTCAAACATGTTATGCAGGATGAATCATATCTCGTACGTAGTTCTCTTCTCCCCCACCAAGCTATTATTTCATGCAACATTCCCCACTTAGGCTCGACCGTCAGCGTGGGCATAGCCGCCCTGTCCCATGATTTCGGCGCACTCCGTGGACACATCTCCGATGTCGTGCATGTCCTGAATGCCTTTAGTTCATCTAGCAACGTGAACTACAACTTGGTTACCCTAGCCCTTGCATACAGTTCGCCCAGAAACTAAACACGATCGTTGGAGAGATATGCCAAGAGATGCTATCGCGGATGCGCAGGGAAAAAGAGAGTAGCAGCGCCGAGCAAGGGGACACATCATGTTTGAGTTTGCTCTGTGAGTCCTGCTATTCTAACTCAAATCGTAATCACTGAAATTGAAATTGTTGTGTAGTGAAGCGGAGGAATCTGTTGAGAGCGTGGGGCTCACTCCCCAAGAAGTATTAGACGAGGTATACACATCACGGAACTCCTGAACGATCTGACACCGGATTCACAAGCTCCTACAGTGTGGACCTCCGATCCTTCAAGTTGGTCCGCAGCAAGAGACATCAGGATTGATTCGTTGGCGTTGCTATTACGTTGTTGAAGCCAGTTAAGAGACTTTTTTATGAGTATATATTTGTCATCTAGTGAGTTTTGTTGTTTCGCGTCACACCACAGCTAACATCTGTTGCAGTGTTTTCAAATATATGGCATTCTTTGTCGTATGCTACCATACGATATATACATCGCCGTGGATATTACCTCCCTTGCATTCTATGGTGCAGATGTGTTATTGTGTTTATTCCGCTATTCAATCAAGGCCGTCACACTTACCGCGCAGGACACTCACATGACTCTGATTCAAGCGTTATTCGATAAAATTTTGACACCCAGACGCTGGAGTCGTTAAATTGCCTAATGATCCTTCTAGCAGTGATGAATTGACTTTCACTTCTTGACGGCATTGGTCTGGAAGTTGTGATTTGAATCAATTCCCTATTGCCACTCCGGACCACGTACCAACAACGCAAATAAAATGATATAACACCACTTGTCGATCGTCACTTTCGGAGACTAAGCCTCTCTCTATTCGCTTATCCTTGTGCCCAAATCACGAACCTTGCTGATGAACAGTGGCTTGTATTTTTGCCTAGGTCAAATCATCACCAGTGAGATTTTCACTAGTCGCTGTTGGCTATAGCATCAAGAAGCTCCAAATGACTGTGGTTGTTTGTGAGTCATCATTCCCCATCATATTAATGAAGGTATCATAATTTTTTTGAGTAGAGGACGAGCTCGTTTCCTTGGGTGATCTGCAGGAGAAGATTACTAGATCATTCGATGGTTACACCCTGACATCAGGGGTATTACCAACCCGGGCAACTACATTTTAATGAGGTGGCGGTGACGATTGAAGGTCACACAAACTACCAAACCACTGCCACATACCCAGTTCTCTTATACCTTACGAGACTCGTTGTTGGAAGCCGCGATGAATGTTGAGATAGACTCCGAAAAAATTGGGGTGTGTTCTATGATTTTTGCCTTATAAATGTTTTACTCATTCTTGCTACAGGAAGATATGGTTGTAGATACCAACGAAGACGACCGTATGGACGTTGATGAAGCTGAGAATAATCAAGCGGTACGTTCTGAGATATCTCGTCATACCTTTCAGTCCTCTAATCTTTCCTCACTACAGGGCGCCATGAGCATTGTCGAGAACAACGAAGACGATCCTATAGAGATTGATGAAGCCGAGGTTAAACGGACGGTTTGTTTTCAGATTTCTCGTTGTGATCTGTAGTAATTGTTCTACTTGCCTTCGCTGCAGGGTTTCCGCATAGATATGGTGGACGTCAACGGAGACGACCGTATGGACATCGATGAAGCCGGGCGTGACGAAGACGTTAGAATGGACGTCGATGAAGCCGGGCGTGACGAAGACGTTAGAATGGACGTCGACTAGGAGGCCGACATGATATGGTACGTGTATCGATGTCAATTCTAACTCCATGACTGAATCTTAGAGGGTCCGCAGATACGCCAATGTAAATATATTAAACTGTACTACTATGACCCAGAACCGTCTCAATTGCCATCGTTTTTCTACTGAAATTTTCGCAGTGATAGCAATTAATCGCCACCTTTCGCGTCCAGGATCTCTCTGCGCTGGGGCTCATTCCCTCTTATTGGCTGACGAGTGTTCTGCAGATGACTTGGCCCAGGAAGGGATTCCGATTTTTAAACTACCGTTCTCTGCTCTCCCACCTCTTCAACATACATACTCCTGCGGAAATACCATCACGTCGACGACGGCAACGCTTCGTACTAACTTCACTCCCTCAAGGTCAACAGCCTACTTAAGTGAACCGCAATGTCACTAACATTTCATTCAGTGCAGTTTCTTTCTCGATTCACGACCACAATGCGCACGATGATCTGACACCATCATCATCATGATTGGCATGCATCAGTAAAGCGAACCTCGGTAAGTCGTTATCACACCGTGACGAATTAGAACTAAGTAATGATATTCTGAACATACGAAGGAGTCCGTAACTTACTTCTCAAGATGACGACTCTGCTTGACTCAGATCATATTGTCTCGAGGCACAGAATTCAAGCTGCAAATCCCGGCGGGCCTTTCAAGTTCGGACAAAGTCTACAACCATCCGTGCTAGCTCAGCAAACACTTCGTTTCTTACTGCTGCGCTCCAGAATTGCTCTCCCTTCATGAATCATTGCTCATTCGAGGTTGGCCACTACTGACGATTGATTCAGCCTCACAAAAGATGTTGAGGATGATGATCATCGTGCCGCGAATGCCGCGGCTCGGGCAAAAGCCATGGTTTGTATCCTCAGAAAGTTCAGTCATTCACAGGCTCACGTATTTCTGTAGCTCGACAAGCGACGACGGAAGAAGGTTGCTGGCAGCAACGCGTTGGCAAGTCCACCTCCGTCGAGGTCGTTCACTCCCGCTCCCCAGGAGTCAAGTCCACCTCCGTCGAGGTCGTTCACTCCCGCTCCCCAGGAGTCTGCACCCTCCACGTCGGTAACCAAGAATGATGTTGCTGACCTGTACGTCTACGATCTCTGACCAATTCATCGCGCTCAAGCTAACTTCATCATCCCTTAGCTTCACACCTGCAGATTCGGACGCAAACTGGATCGAATCTCTACTCAGAGCAGACGTGACGCACTCGACAGTTTCTAATGCCCTGCCAATGAATGCGCCCACTTCATCATCTCTTTCTGGGCAAGCTGAGGCGTTGCAGTCTCAGGTGACATCCCTGCAGGCAACAGTTGCTTCTGTTCAAAGTGAGAACAGCAACTTACGAAGTTCGCTAAGTCACCTAGAAGCACTTGAGACAGGCATGTCAGTCTTTGTGTTCTATGCCGGCTGAGTCTTATTCACTGTTACAGGCACCAAGGCCCGGGCCCAGCTAAAGAAGCTTGAAGAAGAAAGAGCGCACTTCAGCTTCATCAGGAACGGCAGCGCGCTCAAGATGCATCGAGACGTGTTGAGGTGGTGGTCCAATAGAAGCGTTCATTGGCAGACATGCATCGTTCAAGTCAGGCAGAGAATCTGCAATTGAAGCGGCCGGCTGATGAGCTGTCCCGGAGTCATGCAAAGGAACTAGACGATTACCGCCGCATAGCGAATTTACGCATGGAAGAGGTCGAGAAGCTCAGCGCAGCACGCACTGAAATACAAGACCTTCACTCTAAGGAGCTGGAGTTCACTAAACGTCGGGACGAGCAGGATGAAAACCATCAAAAGACTATTTCCCTCCTTGTTTCAGAAAAGACATCATCACTGGCTTCAACTGCTCGTCTGGAGGAACTCCGAGTCGAGATGGGTATGTTGACTACCTCGATGGCGTTCTCGTCTAACTATGTTAATATCTAGAGATACAAGAGAAGGGTGAATTGCTCCAGGCTGAACGCGTCAAGACCTAGAGAGCAGTTCCTCCGAGCTCAACATGCAACTACAAGAATGAAGTCTGCATCTGAACAGGAGAAGGACAAGGTCTCAGTGCAGCAATCGATTATCGAGCTAGGCTATGCTGAGCTGCAGGCTGAACTAGAGTCATCGCAGGCGGCAGTGCTCAGTTTGGAGGGGGACCGCACACAGCTGCGACAAATCGAGGCGCGTCAGCTAGAAATCATTAACCGCCTTTCCATGGAATCCGACCAGCACTCGCAAGTAATGTCCCGCTTAAATCAGTATTGGATTTTACACCCATCCCGCGGCTTCATACGCTTCCTCATTCTCCTTACCCGCCTGCAGATCCCATTTCCGAGCGCTCCGAGCCTTGTCCTCAGATCTACTCATCATTCAAGTTCGCTAGCCATGACCTTTCAAAGTCATAACATTTGAATTGATTTATTTAGTTGTTTGCTGTAAACCTACCGTGCATCTCCTTGGATCACATGATGTGTTGTAAAAGAAGGGAGAATGAGAATGCACATCGAAAAATGTTGACATGAGTCGCATATCCTCCCTTAGTGGTGCCATGCAACAATTTTTTCCAAACTCTATGCTATTCTAAATTAGGAGCCCAGTGCCAAAGTCGTTCGCTACGATAATGCCTTATATAGCCTTGTCATTCAAGACATGATGAGGGAAAATGCAAGTGCTCAACAACCTCGATATGATCACCCTGCTATCCCTTACAGACTGTGAGGGTGCAACATCACAATGTAGTCACGGCCCGTCAAGTTAATATATATTTGATAACCAAGGCTAGTGCTGCTTTCCACGATAAAGTCATGAATAGCTTCGTTATTTAAGTTTTAAATTATGACAAATGAGCATGGCTAACATAGCTTACCCAAATTCACCTCGATCCCTTGCTGGCCATCATGTTGCCGTGTTGTACACATGTCATGAATGCTTCAAGGTACTCTTAGTTTGTAGACATACATGCCTATGTATCACGCAGTCAGATTTGTTGCCATATAAATGGCTAAATATGGCCGAAGCAGAATTTCTTTTTCCTGTAATTATCATGTCTACAATATCACGCACTCATGAATTTGCTGATGAAATGGGGACCTGCCTACCGCCGAAGTGTTACTCACCCAAGAGATCCAAACCGTCCCCAGCGACTATACTTCATATGCGCATCGCTCGTTCATCATGGCCAGACAACATGCCTGGGACTCCGCTCTTGAGGATGCGATCAAGGCGAGTCATACTGACCCATCATAGCCCCGCTACAAAAGGCTAATTTTCATTCGTGACATAGTCCATCAGCATTCGTCCCTCGTTGACAGGCTACATCTCCAAGGGCATCGCCCTCTGCGGCAAAGGCCGTATATGGGATGCTAGGGCAGCATTTGATGTTGCATCCATGTTCACCAGCCAAGATTCAGACACCAACCATTTTTTTCTCTTGGTCAAGGTAGCTTCAATTTCTTTCGCATATCCTCTGCTTCATCGCATGTTTCAGGCCATCACACTCTTCAATGCAGATCAACATGAGGAAACAATGCTGCTCCTCAAAGAACTGGCTGCCGCTTGTCCGAATATCGATCTTCTCGGGTGTCATGTCGTGGAAGTAAGTGTCATATGGCCATGCTCGGTCATCAACACTGATCTATATCGCTCGCACATTAGTCATATCTACATGTTCAGCTCGGAACCAAAGCCTTGGGTGACGCGCGTCTTGACGATGCCGCCGATCACTTCACTGCCGCCGTCAATGCTGGTGCTCCCTCATCAAAATTCATTCAAACCTATGAGGACTTGACTGTGGTGCGTCAAGATGTCATTGCGTGCATCATGCTTTTCATAAACAAGTGCTTTCTCCAGCTCTTCGGCTGGGATCTCCAGGCCTTGTGCCTCACTGCACACCAGAAACGGTGCCAGGCATTCCTTTCGGCAGGCAAACCTGATGAAGCCCTGGAAGCGTACAAGTACATGACGGACGCCATCGACGAATCTGCGAAGGCCAGCTGCCTTGTTTGGTCCAATGGCAAGTCCGCAGTTCGTGATGTCATGTAGACGACAGTCCTCACCCATATTTCATTCAGCTTTCGAGCAAAAATGCAGCGCGCTCTGTGCTGCCAACGGAGATGCCGCCCTCGCTGCGAACGATTATGACAGGGCTATCGACCTATACTCGGCGGCAATCACCCTCAATTCTGGGTCAAGTACCGTCTTCGCAAATCGTAGCAAGGCAAAGTTGGGTAAAATGCTATGGACGGAAGCTCTACTCGATGCGCAGAAGGTGCGATGACATCTATCGTTTCATAACGAAAGCTCATTGTGGTGATACTTAGGTTATCGAAATCGACTCCTTGTCATACCTTGGATACAATTTGAAGCACGCAGCGCTTCATGGTGCACAGCGCTATGATGAGGCGATCCAGGCCTTCCAAACGATGCTCGCCAAATTGGACGATGCACCCGACATTCAGACACGAAGTGAGCCTTTGATAATACATTCGTCAATGGGCTTAACTTTATCTACAGAACTGCGCCAGCAGTATCTCAGACCTTCGCAAGTAGAATGTGCTATTCGACAAGTCATTGATGTCCAACTCGAAAATGCTCCACTCCGCGTACTCGACACCACCACTGGTCTCTTATGCGATCGGGAGGCGCAAATCAGCGCCTTCAAAATGCGCACAGAGTATAAGGAGCTTCTGTCATCAACAACCACGCGTTCAGACTTTGACCTCCACACGAAGCGCATCGAAGAAGTGGTGAGGAGGGACCTCCAATATGCCATGCTGTCACACAGGTGGGAAGGGAAGGAGCCCCTGCTGCATCACATCCAGGGCAAGAGCGTATACGACTCAGAGTTGGATTTGGTCGGCGGCATGACGAAGTTGCGGTCATTCTGTAAAACTGCTCATGACGCGGGGTATAACTGGGCATGGAGCGATACATGCTGCATCGATAAGAACATCAATGTCGAACTCCAAGAATCGGTCAACTCCATGTTCGTCTGGTACCGCCACTCTGCTCTCACGATTGTCTACCTGTCAGATGTCCCGCCTTCATCAAAGTCTGGCGCACTGGCAAAGAGCGCTTGGATTACGCGTGGATGGACTGTTCAAGAATTCATCGCTCCCAAAGTTATTCTCTTCTATCAGAACAATTGGACTCTTTATCTTGATGATCGTACTCCCAACCACAAGGAGTCCATCTCAATCATGCAGGAGTTAAAGGTCGCAACGAGAATTGACCGATCAGCCGTTGCTGCCTTCCATCCCAGCATGGATGGCGCGCGTGAGAAACTCCATTGGGCGTCGACCCGGGATACCACGCGTCAGGAAGACATTGCATACTCGTTGTTCGGCATCTTTGGTGTCCGCTTGCCTGTAGATTATGGGGAGAAGCAGGACAAGGCTCTCGGCCGGCTCCTGCAAGAGATCGTGGCTCGGTCGGGTGATATCACTGGCCTTGATTGGGTCGGAAAATCATCAGACTTCAACAGCTGTCTACCAGCCTCCATCACTGCATACGAAGCTCCACCATTCAAGCTGCCTTCCCTACCCGAGGATAAAATCCAGTCATCGGTTTCTTCTCTGCGACAGATGGTGGCTGTGGATTCCGCTTCGAATCTTTACACCCAGCTTCGAAAAATGAAAGCCCCTCGTTTCGCGACACAGAGACTGCATCTACCTTGCATTGCATTCAATGTCAGGGAAGTCAGACGGGTGCCCAGCACAGCCCCGGAAACTGAATTCAAGTATAGAGTGAAGGCAGACGGGCTTCGCAGTTTGGATATCACCACCGATCAGATCCTGGTTCAGTTCTGGCCGGCAAGGCCCACAGAGCAAAACTTTGTCCTTGTCCGTCCCTGGGATCGGTCTCTCCTCGAGCTACCTGACTTTGTGGAACCATCTGACCTTGTGGAATCATCTGATTTTGGACACGATACGGAGAGCGAGGAGGATTATTGGACGGCGCCCTCTTCTCCGTCACACGACTGGTCCGCTGATTATCCTGTAAAACAGGATGCGTTTGATCTAAAATCACGAGCATTGCGGTTGCTTGCTCGCCTTGGGCAGCCTTTCAGCGCGTTTTTGCTAGCGCAGCAGCTCAGTGGGGAATACAAGAGGGTCGCGTCGGATCGTGACATCATTGTGCAGGTCAACGACGTGGTTTCTGTTGGAGATTTGATGGACATCAGGACCGTAGAAATATTATAGTCGTGTGTTTCTCGATTCAAATTTTATGGATCTTTGAGTGGCTTGCATTTGTACTTTCGAGATGTTATTCGTACGGTATACTATTCATACATTGTCTATAGATGGGGCTTCCGTCCATGGGTGCTCGGGTACAAATTATGGGTGCCAAGTCTCGTCACTTGATTCAGGAATCGGGTTTTCAATTGCAATTGCTTCTGGGGTATGCACTGAGACTCTTTCTCAAGGTCACGAAACGAAAGTTCAAAGATGGAGCGACCAACCTTCGAGTTTTAATAGACTGGCCTTCTAGATCACTGGGAATCATTGGCGTGATGAAGGATGGGCTGAGATGTAGGATAAACCGGGAGGTAAGGATATGGGGACCGTGAATAAAGTTTAGGCGAGAGGAGAGGAGAAATGGGTGAGGATGCACTGGCAGGGCACTACATAATAAGCGCTAAGAGCAAAAGACAAGACTCACTTGAATGCCAGGAAGATCTGCCTGTGGTAAGGCAACGTCATGCTAAAATTTGTTCTTACAGTGTGAGTCGGTACCTCCGAGTCCACGCTGTCTCTCTGGACAGCGACTTGAGCACTGCTGACAGCGAGTCGCATGGATCCATGAGCTCCACATATGGGTTGAACTTTGCAGTGGCACTAAGAGTTTTGGGAAGGTCATCGGTCTGTAGGGGGCGATCATCTGCATGCCCCGCCGACAACCTCGAAAGACGGAGCTCTGGGAGCACATTTGAGACGCAAGAAGAGAGAAATTTTGTTGCATCTGGTGCACAGGTAGATTAGAAATCGACAAGATGAGGTGATATTTACAGTAAGCTTATGTGTGCACTCGGAGTCTCGAACGAGTGACATGATGTTGGAGGACTAATGGCCATGAGATATTCATGCTGCGGTCTCTGAGAGAAAGCTTTCAGCCAAATATTTATTCGTGTCACGTGGGCCGGGAAGAAGCACTGGCAACTGCACCATCGTAATCAAAATGCGTTCTGGAAGGCTCTAAATAAAGGAGTAGGGCACGTGTAAGGTGTCTTGGGCGTCTATGGAAACGAGGCCAAATGGCGTGGACTCGGAGAAGCGGGATCAAAAACGCACAATACACGCACCTCTGCAGCTTGGAGAAAGACATCCACAATCCTTCGACAACCTCCAGCAAAATGTCACAACTCGGTCCAATCGACACACCCATCCGAACTTTTGAAGGTCATGAGGACACCATAAATGCAGTCGCAGTTTTCCCTGATAGGCGACGAATGGTTACATGCTCGGATGACAAGACACTTCGTCTTTGGGACTTGAATACAGGGGTTGTGTTGAAGGTGGTGGAGGGGCATAGCAGCAGGGTGGAAGCATTGGCGGTATCACGAGATGGCCAAATGATAGCAAGCGGTGATTGGAGCGGAGAATTCATCGCCTGGCATGGTGAAACTGGAGAACCACTCACCAAACCAATCAAAGCCCACTCCCGCCGGCCTCAGGGTCCAATCTACTCGGTAGATTTTTCCCCGGATAGTACGGTGCTGGCCACTTGTTCATCTGACGGCACGACGAGATTTTGGTGTACCAAAACATGGCAGATGCAAGGTGAACCAATCGACAGTCGTGGTGTCAACTGCGTTCGATATTCGCCATCTGGTGAACTTCTTGCCATCGCAACCGATGACAATATCCAAATTTATAATGCAGCCACAAGGGAATGTGTCACGTCTTTCAAGGGTCACACAACACGGAACTTGTCACTCGCGTGGACGCCGGATGGCACACGCCTCCTGTCAGGAGGCGGTGGTTCCGATCCTACTATACGGGAGTGGGATTCATCAACCTGGCAGCAGGTCGGTCATCCTTGGGAAGGCCATACTAACTTTATTTGGCCCATTGCCATTGATCCCACTGGCACGCTCGTCGCTTCTGCGTCTCATGATGACCATGTCTATCTCTGGCGGCTCTCAGATGGGCAACATATCGACATTTTCGAGCACTCATTCTCGTCACTTTCTGTCACGTTCTCAGTGGACGGCAGGCGCATCTTCAGCGGAGGGGACAATTACAAGATTTCGGAGTGGGAAGTACCAAAGGGGGCCCATACAAAGGTGAGTTTCCATTCTCCAATCTTACAACACATTTCGAGCATATTCCGTGCAGATACTCGTTGTCACGACAGCCCACGATGCATGTGTAACTGGAGACCTGTCTACCGCTGAAGAGTTGCTCACCCAAGAGATTCACACCAGCGCCTACTATACTTCATATGCGCATCGCTCATTCGTTTTGGCCCGAAAAAACAACTGGGACCTCGCTCTTGAGGATGCAATCAAGGTGAGTCACACGGACCCATAATGGCCCCCTTACGAAAAGTCATTCGTGACATAGTCCACCAACATTCGGCCCTCGTTCACAGGCTACATCAGCAAAGGCATCGCCCTTTGCGGAAAAGGCCACGTCCAGGAGGCGAGGATAGCATTCGATGTCGCGTCTATGTTCACGAACCAAGATTCAAAGACCGTCCATTTTCTTCTATTGGTCAAGGTAGGTCAAATTCATCTTGCATGCTCTCTGCTTTATTCCATATTTCAGGCCATCGCACTCTTCAATGCGAATCAACGCGAGGAAGCAATGCTGCTCGTCAAAGAACTCGCCACTGCTTGTCCAAATGCTGACATTCTCGGTTGTCGTGTAGTGGAAGTAAGTGTCATGCAGTCATGCTAGGTCATTGACGCTGATCTTTACAACTCGTACATCAGGCATACCTACGCGTTCAGCTCGGAATCGATGCATTCGATGGCGCGCGTCACGACGAAGCGGTTGACCACTTCACTGCCGCTGTCAACTCCAATGCTTTCTCATCAAAATTCAAGTTGAACTTTCATTTATTATACGAGGACTTGGTGTTGGTACGTCGATATGCACAACCTATATTGCTTTCATAATTGATTGCTTTGTCCAGCTATTCGGCTGGGATCTCGAGGCTTTGCGGTTGACTGCACACCAGAAACGGTGCCAGGCTTTCCTCTCAGCAGGCAAATCTGATGAAGCCCTCGAAGCACACAGCTACATGATGGACGCCATCGACGAATCTGCGAAGGCCAGCTGCCTTGATTGGTCCAACGGCAAGTCTTCACTGACGTCACTTGCAGCCATCATACTCACCTGCATTTCACTCAGAATTCAAGGAACAATGTAATGCGTTGGCTGCGCAAGATGACCGTATTCTCGGTGTATGTACCTCCCTCCTCAACTCTTTCGATACTGACCTGCATGCAGGCGGAGATTCCCGGGCAAGAACAAGATGGCTACGATGCAGAACCCAATTTCTTTCACGGAATGCATCAAGTGCGTGCAACAACGGATTTTTCTTCTTTCTCTCTCTCACACATCATTCATTACAGCATTCTGAAAATTCCCGGCCACGACCCCAACAGCGCCATAGGCGCCTGAAAAGACTCAGGCTCGCCCTGACGAGATCCCCTCGTTCGGCTCCTTCACCTGCATCACCCACCACTTCACCGCCGGTCACTGTCGCTACGTCCTTCAAAACTCACCTACGCCACATGTTCACCCGGCCACCCCAGCATGCAACGCCACCCGTTGTCGATGTTCCATTTGCGCAGGGTCTACAGGTACGCCCTGTCGAATTTTATGACCTGTCTTGGATACCTGATACATATATTTACAGCGCAACGCTGCAGGTGGCCCTAGAGATGTCGATGATGGCTTGATACGCGACGAAGATTATAATGGACCTCTGGGAATCAGAGGTAGAGCGCGATCTAACAGGTGAGTCTAGTCTCAGTCTTTGGAACAGAACTCGCATTAACGAAACATCTACCTAACAGGTGAGTCTACTACGTCTTCGTTAGCGCGGGGGTTAACATAACTGTAAGGTATAATAACTCACGTCTCAGTCTTTGGAACAGAACTGAGACGCTCGTCTGCTGGGGGACAAGACTATATACTGTAAGTGCGTCTTATCTTTTATATTGCTCTGAAACCTTTCCATCTTTTAGCATCGGGCCCGACGTCACTTCCTCGTTGTACCTGGCCCGTTGCCCTTGCGCTCGCATCCACTATTCTTCCTCCCGTGCCTCTCCGTCGGCACTCTCGGACTCCAACAGGACCTCCTACGCCAGATCCAAATGAGCAACAGCAACAGCAATCGGTAGTAGTTCAGATAGACACCGGGGGACATGGAGGCGGCTGGTCGTGCTGTTGCTGCTAGTGGAATTGGTGAATGTCTCCAAGTATATCAGTTCTATTCCGACCGCTTGTATTCTATACTTGAAGCAGAGCTTGCTGCATAGATAGCAGATTCTGACTACATCCTTTCGATTGTTTCGCGTCATCATACATAGCTACCATTGAATCATGATACGCTTTGACGCCACCCCGGGGACAATGCCCTGTTAAAGTTTGTAGATGACTCGAATTCGTCCTGCACGGACGATGAATTGGAGAACGACCCTCAAGATGCGACAGTTGAAGGGACGATTTGAAAGACTCACACCTCCAACAATGCTGACTGTCAGGGGACACGCGACCATAAACATAATCGTAAATGACTTTGACATGGGTTCGGCGGTGGTTGGAAATATAAATATATACTCTGACATGCCCACGATCAATGTTGATAATGGGGCATGCACTGCAGGTGCTTACAATCACAGCACACGGGTCTCTGCAAGAAAGGGATGTCCTCGTCCAATTTGCGAGATTTGGCTTGGTAACGAGAGCGAGTTTGGAGTGAGTGGATCAACTGACACAAGTACTGTAGGAAGTTCAGAACCGTAACCAGAAAGTCCGTCAGGGCACCGAGAAACGCATTCACGGCTCAGACCAAGTAATTAATGCTCTCGTCCATCTAACCGGTGTTGCCTCGCTGTACATAGCGTCAGTAGAAGTGACTGAAAAAAATAAGGAGAGTGCACTCAGGCTTGGGCAGTGCTGATGTCCCAGGGGACAGAGTTCGAGATACTTTGTCGAAAGGGAACGCCTCCAAACGCTGATTCATGTCGCAGTCTCTGATAGATAGCTTGCAGACAAACATTAATTCGTGGGCCGGGAAGTAGCGACTGCACCATTGCAAACGAATACGAGGGGATACGTTCTGGAAGCTGTGGAGTCGTACGAGGAAGGAGGACCCCTTAGGTGGTTGCCGAGGAGCGTTCTTGCTAGCCTGAGAGCGATGGTAGGCGAACAAACACGTGTCTTGGGCGTCTATGGAAAATAGGCGGCACAATTCACGCACCTGTGCAGCTTAGAGAAAGACACCCACAATCCCTCAACAACCTCCAGTATTGAAAATGTCGCAGCTCATTCCAAGCACCATACCTATTCGAACTTTTGAAGATCATGAGGGGGCCGTTGTGGCAGTCGCAGTTTTCCACGATAGGCGACGAATGATTACTACAGGTTCGTGGGACAAGACACTTCGTGTTTGGGACTTGGAGACAGGCGCTGTGTTGAAGAAGATGGAGGGGCATCGCAGGGAGGTGTCGGCATTGGCGGTATCACGAGATGGTCAAATGATAGCAAGCGGTGATAGAGGCGGAGAAATCATCGCCTGGCACGGTGAAACTGGTGAATCACTCACCCAACCAATCAAAGGCCACTCCAGTTACATCAACTCGGTGGATTTTTCTCCGGATGGTACGGTGCTGGCCACATCTGGTTCACATGACGGCATGACGAAGTTTTGGTGTACCAAAACGTGGCAGATGCAAAGTGATCCAGTCAACTGTGGTGGTGATGTCCACTGCGTTCGATATTCGCCGTCTGGTGAACTTCTTGCCATCGCAACATTCTGGAATATCCAAATTTATAATCCAGGCACAAGGGAATGCGTCGCATCTTTGACGGTTCGGGCAATACGGTCACTCGCGTGGACGCCCGATGGCACACGCCTTCTTTCAGGAGGCAGTGATGATCATCCTACTATACGAGAGTGGGATCCATTAACCTGGCAGCAGGTCGGTCATCCTTGGGAAGGCCATACTGGCAATATCAACGCCATTGCCATTCGCCCCGATGGCACCCTCGTCGCTTCGGCATCTGATGACAACGTTCATGTCCGTATCTGGCGGCTCTCAGATCGGCAAAATATCGGCATCTTCGAGCACTCATCCCCGTCACATTCTGTCACGTTCTCAGTGGACGGTAGGCATATCCTCAGCGGAGGTGAGGATAAGAAGATCTCGGAGTGGGAAGTACCAAAGGGTGTTTATTCAAAGGCGAGTTTCCATTCCTGACTCTCATAACGCAACTCGAGCATCCTTCATGTAGATACTGCCTATCACGACAGCCTACCATGCGTGTGTAACTGGAGACCTGTTTACCGCTGAAGAGTTACTCACCCAAAAGATTCACACCGACGCCAACGACCATATTGCATATGTGTATCGCTCATTCGTCATGGCCCGACGGTACAAGTGGGTCCACGCCCTTGAGGATGCAATCAAGGTATGTTATATTAACTGACTCATCATAGCTCCCTTACGAAAAGGCTAACTTTCATTCGCATAGTCCATCAGCATTCGGCCCTCATTGACAGGCTACGTCTCCAAAGGCATCGCCCTCTGCGGAAAAGGCCTTGTCCGAGAAGCAAGGGCAGCATTCGACGTCGCATCCATATTCATGAAGGAGGATTCCGCTACCAGTCATTTGCTTCTCTTGATCAAGGTACATTTAATTTGTCTCGTATATTCTTTGCTTCCATACGTGTTTGAGGCCATCGCACTCTTCAACGCAGATCAACACAACGAAGCAATGGTGCTCATCATAGAACTCGCAGCCGCTTCTCCAGATGATCTTGGGTGTCGTGTCGTGGAAGTAAGTGTAAGGCAGCTATGCTCGGTCATCGACGCTGATCCTTGCAACTTCCACATCAGACATATCTAAATAACCAGCTCGGAACTAAAGCCTTAGGTGACGCGCGTCTCGACGAAGCCGCCGATCACTTCACTGCCGCCGTCAATGTTGGTGTTCCCTCATCAAAATTCATTGAAACCTATGAAGACTTGACTTTGGTGCGTCAAGATGACATTGCATGTATCATGCTTTTCATAAACAAGTGCTTTCTCCAGCTCTTCGGCTGGGATCTCGAGGCCTTGTTCCTCACCGCACATCAAAAACGGTGCCAGGCATTCCTTTCGGCAGGCAAACCCGATGAAGCCCTGGAAGCGTACAAGTACATGATGGACGCCATCGACGAATCTGCCAAGGCCAGCTGCCTTGTTTGGTCCAATGGCAAGTCCGCAGTTCGTGCTGTCATGTGGACTACAGTTCTCACCCATATTCGCTCAGCTTTCAAGCAAGAATGCAGCGCGCTCTGTGCTGCCAACGGAGATGCCGCCCTCGCTGCGAGCGATTATGACAGGGCTATCGACCTATACTCGACGGCAATCACCCTCAATTCTGGGTCTAGTACCGTCTTCGCAAATCGTTGTAAGGCAAAGTTGGGTAAAATGCTATGGATGGAAGCACTATTTGATTCGCGGGAGGTGCGATGACATCTAACGTTTCATAACGAAAGCTCATTGTGGTGATACTTAGGTCATCGAACTCGACTCCTTGTCATACCTTGGATACAATTTGAAGCACGCAGCGCTTCATGGTGCACAGCGCTATGATGAGGCGATCCAGGCCTTTCGAACAATGCTCTCCAAATTGGACGATGCAACCGACATTCAGACACGAAGTGAGCCTCTGATAATACATTTGTCAACGTGCTCAACTCTTTCTACAGAACTACGCCAGCAATATCTCAGACCCTCGCAAGTAGAACGTGTCATTCGACAAGTCATTGATGTCCAACTCGAAAATGCTCCGCTCCGCATGCTCGACACCACCACTGGTCTCGTGTGCGATCGGGAGGCGCAAATCAGCGCCTTCAAAATGAGCACAGAGTATAATGAGCTTCTGTCCTCAACAATCACGCATTCAGACATCCATACGAAGCGTATCGAAGAAGTGGTGAAGAAGAACCTCCAATATGCCATGCTATCACACAGGTGGGAAGGGAAGGAGCCCCTGCTGCAGGACATCCAGGGCAAGAATGTGTATGGCTCAGAGTTGAATTCGGTCGGCGGGATGACAAAGTTACGGTCATTCTGCAAAACCGCTCGTGATGCGGGGTATAACTGGGCTTGGAGCGATACATGCTGCATCGACAAGAACATCAATGTCGAACTCCAAGAATCGGTCAACTCCATGTTCGTCTGGTACCACCACTCTGCTCTCACGATTGTCTACCTGTCAGATGTCCCGCCTTCATCAAAGTCTGGCGCACTCGCAAAGAGCGCTTGGAACACGCGTGGATGGACGGTCCAAGAATTCATCGCTCCCAATGTCATTCTCTTTTATCAGAGCAATTGGACTCTTTATCTTGGTGATCTCACTCCCAACCACAAGGACTCCATCGCAATCATGCAGGAGTTAAAGAATGCGACGGGCATAGACCGGTCAGCCATTGCAGCCTTCCGTCCCAGCATGACTGGCGCGCGAGAGAAGCTCCATTGGGCGTCGACTCGGGTTACCACACGTCAGGAAGACATCGCATACTCATTGTTTGGCATCTTTGATGTCCGTCTGTCTGTAGATTATGGGGAGAAGCAGGACAAGGCTCTCGGACGGCTCCTGCAGGAGATCGTGGCTCGGTCGGGTGATATCACTGGCCTCGACTGGGTCGGAAAATCATCAGCGTTCAACAGCTGTCTACCTGCCTCCATCACTGCATACGAAGCTCCACCATGCAAGCTACCTTCCGTACCTGAAGATGAAATCCAGTCATCGGTTTCTTCTCTGCGACAGATGGTGGCTGTAGATTTCGCTTCGAACGTTTACACCCAGCTTCGGAACATGAGCGCCCCTCGTTTCGCGACACAGAGACTGCATCTGCCTTGTATTGCATTCGATGTCAGGGAAGTCAGGCGGGTTCGTAGCCCAGCTCTGCAAACTCATTTCACGTATAGAGTGAAGGCAGACGGGCTTCAGGACTTGCTTATCACCACTGAAGAGACCCTGGTTCAATTCTGGCCGGCAAGGCCCATTGAGCAAAACTTTGTCCTTGTCCGTCCCTGGGATCGGTCTCTCCTCGAGCTACCTGACTTTGGAAACATTACGGAGAGCGAGGAGGATCATGAAACGTCGCCCTCTTCTCCGTCACACGACTGGTCCAGTGGTCCTCCTGTAAACCAGGATCTAGAATTACGAGCATTTCGGTTGCTTGTTCGCCTTGGGCAGCCTTTCAGCGCATTTTTGCTAGCGCAGCAGCGTAGTGGGGAATACAAGAGGATCGCGTCGGATCATGACATCACTGGGCAGGTCAATGACATTAGAAACCCGATGGACATCAGGACCATAGAAATATTGTAGTCGCATGTTCCTCATTACAGAGTTAATGCATCTCTGGACGCTTTGCATTTGTACTTTCAAGATGATAATCGTACAGTATTTGTATCATACATATATGTATCAGTATGTGCTCGGGTACAAATTATGCTCTAGGTCTCATCACTTCCCTTGCAACCTTTGTTCGTCCTTATGAATTATTCGGGGGTGGGACCACAAGTTATCGGCGTCACCACTCTTTCCGCAGGTAAATTTCCTACATAGTCTATCAGCACGAGAAGATCGTAAATAAGTTCAATGACGGACTACTGCGAGTGTTCTGTCAGGAAAAGCCGAAGCAGTAAGTAGTACCATGTGCTTCAAACAGAGTACCCTCTTTTGAATTCGGTAAGCATGTACAGCAGCAGCCGTCAGTGCGAGGGAAGGTTGGACACTGCGAACGGGAGGGAAGGACAGATCTCCCATATGTTAGTGAAATACGTACATTGAGGAGAAAAACTAGATAGTAGACGAATGTGAAGCAGATGACTCACCGAATGTTCGACATGATCGCACAGTTCATTTCAGGACATGTCGAACTTTCTGATGAGTTCTCCGTGATCTAGTGTTTGACCAAGTTCGAAGGATGCCCGAATCTCCTGTGATAATAGTGACGCATGTGATAACCTATGAATTGACAATCAGTTTTCAAATGCAGGCTGCCATGAATTGCCTTACAGGACTACAAAACAAGCCATGTTACAGATCTCTCGGATGACAATATTCAGATAGCTGGGATTCTCGTATCTTCTCGGTTGATGCACACATAAATGCCTGCGGGCATACGCTCGGAAAGATTCTTTCCGCTGATGAGTGTAGATGGAACGCGCTTGAAGACCACCAATCGAATTCCAAGGTGATATGGAGGGATCCACCTTCAGGTCTGAAAGACTTGCTTTCCGAGATACTGGGCATGACTGGCGCAATGAAGGACTCGGGTAATGGATACTTGGCTGGATGGTAGGATCAGACGGGGGATAGGGATATGAGGTCTGCGAATAAAATCAAGGCAAGACGGAGTGGATGAGAATACCAGTCCTGGCTCCACTAATGAACGCTCGGAGCAAAAGAAGAGACTCACCTGAACGGCAGCAAGATCTGAACCTGTTAAGGTAATGTTACTGTCGTTGGGTGCACGGACCGACTTTACATGAATGTGGCAGCCCGTACCTCCACGCTGTCGCACTGTAGACCCGACGTCAACTTTAGCATGGTTGATAGCGAGTCGCGCAGATCGCTCCAGCCATGGCCTCAACCTTGCAAGGGTAGGAGTAAGACGGGATTCGACCTTTGGGAGGGGATGGGTCGAACGTCTGCATGTCCCGCTGATGAATATTATTACTCGGCAGCATATCCTTGGAGGATGGCTGGCTGGAATGGTTGACAGAGTCATCTGCGAGATTGATCTTGTCATTGTTGTCCTTTCAGACCTTGGGGAGTACGGGCATCAAGAGTCAAGACGCACCACAGACATGATTTGCAGATTGTTTGTCTACAGCAAGTCGTAAGGTAAGGGACCTTGGATCTGAAATTTCTCGTACCGTGAAAGTTCGTTTGAAAGCTGTGAGACTCACTTGATGTAGGGCCGAGATTGGGTCCATGGATTCCGTGATCGATAGCACAACACTGCAGTGATGTGTCAATAATGAAACGCAGGCGTGAGAGCTTTGGCTGTAGTAAATCCTCACCGATGTCTGCGGAGAGTGTGGGCCAGGCTGATGGCTGTATTGCACACTTAATTGGTTCGGTGTTGCCACACGAGTAGATGCGAACGAGAACGACCAAATGAGCCGGAAGTTGACTGAGAACGTGACATGAGCAAGAAACAAAGCGCTGCAAGCAGGGCTGTGACTGCATTAAAAATCATGAGTTTTGAATAAATGCGTGACGAAAACTCTAGGAGCGCATTTGAGATGCGAGAAGAGACAAAGCTTTTTGCATCTGGTGCACAGGCAGATGTTGGAAATCGACAAGATGAGATGATGTTGGCAGCAAGCTTATGTGTATACTCGGACGAGTTACATGATATTGGAGTTCTGGTGGGCACGAGAAACAACGATATGGCATTCATGCTGCAGACTCCGATAGATAGGTTTCAGGCACATAATCCATGGGCCGGGAAGAAGCAACTGGACTATCACAATCGAATACGAGGGGATACGTTCTGAACGCTGTGAATAAAGGACCTCGGACACATGTAGAGTGTCGTTGAGGAAGGCGGTTATGACTCGTAGAGAGCATTTTTGCTGGAATGAACGAGGCGAACAAACACGTGTCTTGGGCGTCTATGGAAACGAAGTAGGTTAGCATGCATAAAAACGCCCAATACACGTACCTGTGCAGCTTAGAGAAAGACACCCACAAACCCTCGACAACCTCCAGTAAAATGTCGCAGGTCATTCCATGCACCACACCCATTCGAACTTTTGAAGATCATGAGGATACCGTACGGGCAGTGGCAGTTTTCCCCGATAGGCAACGAATGATTACAGGCTCGTACGACAAGACCCTTCGTCTTTGGGACTTGGAAACAGGTGTTGTGTTGAAGAAGATGGAGGGGCATAGCAGTGAGGTGCGGGCATTGGCGGTATCACGAGATGGTCAAATCATAGCAAGCGCTGATGAAGACGGAAAAATTATCGCCCGGCACGGTGAAACTGGTGAGCCACTCACCAAACCAATCAAAGCCCACTCCAGTGTGATCAACTCGGTGGATTTTTCTCCGGATAGTACGGTGCTGGCCACTAGTTCAGATGACGGCATGACGAAGTTTTGGTGTACCAAAACTTGGCAGATAGGTGATCCAATCGAGTGTGGTGTTGTCAACTGCATTCGATATTCGCCGTCTGGTGAACTTCTTGCCATCGCAACAGTCAGCGAGATCCAAATTTATAATCCAGGCACAAGGGAACGCATCGCATCTTTCAAGGCTCACAGAACATCAAATGTGGCACTCGCGTGGACGCCGGATGGTACACGCCTCCTGTCAGGAGGCAGTAGTGGCGACCCTACTATACGAGAGTGGGATCCATTGACCTGGCAGCAGGTCGGTCATCCCTGGGAAGGCCATACTAGCCGTATCAGGGCTATTGCCATTCATCCCGCTGGCACCCTCGTCGCGTCTGCATCTGCTGACAAGCATGTCCGTCTCTGGCGGCTCTCAGATCAGCGAAATATTGGCATCTTCGAGCATTCATCCCCGCCACGTTCTGTCACGTTCTCTCTTGATGGCAGGCATATCCTCAGCGGAGGTACAGATAATAAGATCTCGGAGTGGGAAGTGCCAAAGTGCATCAAAACAAAGGCGAGTTTCCATTCCTGACTTTCATAATGCAAAAGTTCGAGCCTGCTTCGTGTAGATCCTGGCTATCACTACAGCCCACGACGCATTCATAACTGGGGACCTGTCTACCGCTGAAGAGTTACTCACTCAAGATATTCACACTAGCACCAACGACCATAGTATTTCATATGCGCATCGCTCATTCATTATGTCCAGAAAACACGCCTGAGACCACGCCCTTGAGGATGCAATCAAGGTGTGTTATATTCACTCATCCCAGCTCCGCTAACTGTCATTCGCGACATAGTCCATCAGCATTCAGCCTTCATTAACAGGCTACATCTCCAGAGGCATCGCCTTATGCGGAAAAGGCCTTCTCCCGGAGGCAAGGATAGCATTCGACGTCGCATCCATGTTCACGAACCAAGACTCACACACCAACCATCTTCTACTCTTGATCAAGGCACGTCAAATTCCGTTTCGTATACTCTCTGCTTCATTCTGTATTTCAGGCCCTTGCACTCTTCAACGCAGATCAACACGAGGAAGCAATGTTGCTCGTCAAAGAACTCGCTGCCGCTTGTCCGAATACCGATACCCTCACGCGTCGTGTCGTGGAAGTATGTACCATGCGGTTACGCTCCGTCCTCAAACCTGATCGTTGTCACTCCCACGTCAGGCATATCTTCGTGTTGAACTCGGAACCAAAGCCTCGGATGACGCGCGTCACGACGAAGCTGCTGACCACTTCACTGCCGCCGTCACCTCGGGTGCTTTTCATCGAAAATCATTCATCGAACATACGACGACTTCATCGTGGTGCGTCAAGATCATGCATAATTGATACTTTGCATAATTTAGGACTTTGTCCAGCTCTTCGGCTGGGATATCGAGTCCTTGGTGCTTACGACGCACCAGAAACGGTGCCAGGCTTTCCTCTCGGCAGGCAAAACCGATGAAGCCCTCGAAGCACACAAATACATGATGGGCGCCATCGACGAATCTGCGAAGGCTAGCTGCCTCGAGTGGTCCAACGGCAAGTTTTCAGTGACGTTATTTGCGGCTTATCGTACTTACCCGCATTTCATTCAGAATTCAAGGAACAATGTAACGCGTTAGCTGCGCAAGATGACCGTATTCTCGGTGTATGTACCTCCCTCCTCAACTCTTTCGCTACTGACCTGTATGCAGGCGGAGATCCCTGGGCAAGATCAAGATGGCTACGATGCAGAACCCAACTTCTTCCACGGAATGCATCAAGTGCGTGCAACAACACAACGGATCCTTCTTTTCTCTCTCACACACATCATTCATTACAGCACTCCCAAAATCCCCAGCCACGACCCCAACAGCGCCATAGGCGCCTTAAAAGACTCAGACTCGCCCTGACAAGAACCCCTCATTCAGCTCCTTCACCTGCACCACCCACCACTTCACCACCGGTCACCACCACTACCTCCTTCAAAACTCACCTAGGACACATATTCACCCGGCCGCCTCAAAATGCAACGCCACCCGTCGTCGACCTTCCTTTTGCACAGGGTAAAGAGGTGCGCTCAGTCGATTTTAATGCCACTGCGTCTTAGATGTCTCATGGTGATCAACAGCGTAATGCTGCCGCGGGTGCTCCTGGCAAAGACCCGAACATCGTAGCTGATGAAGATTATGAACATCCCGATACTACTCAACAGGGCTCTAATACGCAACCGCAACAGCAAGCAGTAGCAGTGCACGTAGACCCTGGCGAACACGGAGGCGGGAAGTCGTGTATCTGCTGCTAGTGGGTTTTGTCGGTGTCTCTCGGATATTTCAGCATCGTCAATCTTGTCATGATATTTACGTTGACTTCTTTGTAAAGCTTGACTTGCACCCGGGCCTAGGTTACTGAGTGTTAGATATCGTGCTCGCGTGCAACCACACTGGGCCATTTCGCATTTACAGATGTCTCTTCGATTGCACAGGATGTGCAATAGTTCATTGGATTCTTCGGCGGCCACAGCACCCCACATCTTTTGCATCAGCACTACCATTCTTCCCTCCCAACTCTGCCTCATCTGGAGCGTCTTCTAGGTGATTTGTGGATACTCTTCGTGCGGCATTTGGACCTGGTGTGAACTGGCCGCCAGCTGCTCAGACCATGCTCGGGGGGCAATGGTTTGGCCACCTCATTTTTGTTCTCGCCGGATGGTACTCGCATCGTAACTGGTCATCTCGACAATACTATCCGACTATTGAGGCGCCGGCAGTGATGGAGCAGCCAGTTGGTGAGTTTTTGCGGGAGCACAATGACTAGCTTGGTTGACTTAATCGCGTTCTCGTCAGATGTCACTCGCATCGTGACTGGTTCACGCGATAATGCTATCCGGCTGTAGGATGCAGCGATGTGACAATCCTTTGGTCAGTCCTCGTTTGGACACACTGATTATGTTTTCTCAGTCTCGTCCTCGCTGGATGGCACTCGTTTCATGTCTGGTTCATCTAATACTACCATCAGACTGAGATGCAGCGACGGGACAGCCAGTTGGTTAGTCGGGTTTACTCAGCGTCGTTCTCATTGGATAACGCTCGCATCCCTACTGGATCATGGGATGACACTGTCTGGCTGTGGGATGCAACGATGAAACAGCTGTTGCAGCAGTGCGCCTAGTCAGATCATTCAGCAGATGATCCTCATATGAACATTGCATCATGGATCCTACCGAGGCCACCACTGACATGACAAGCAACACTTGGAGCGATCACTTTACTCGCTTCTCTTCTGACTCTGCCCATGCACTATGTAACATTGATTGGTTAACGGAGAGGACATTTCCGGTGACCCCAATCCGACTCCCTTTCTTCTAGATCGTATCAGTAATTGGGTAGCAGGATCTAACCACCAGCTCTTGTTTTGGGTAACGCCCGCTTTCTCGGCACCTGTTTTATAACCCTGGGACTGCTTCAGTGATGCCTCGAGGAGTTCCAGAGCTCGATCTGAGCCACATGGCACATGGACAGTACTGGCGAAAGTTCAGAGAGGACTGAGTTTCTTTAAAGCTTCTTCCATCCCTGGCAGTTACTGAACTTGCAGACCTTGATAATGATCGTATGCCAGCAAATTTTCTGTCGTGGCAAATGATACAACCTGAATAAAATGGGCGTAGCTATTTTGACGCGGCACTGACGCGTCCACCTGACAAGCGTGTCGGGTCTAAGTTCGACTCCCAGATGAGTTAAGTTGTACGGGCACCCCTTCGTTATCTTATTCATCGTGGGTACACATACTAGCTACACCAGCCAATGACTATTTTATTTTCAAACCTCTCTGGACCCTCTGCGAAACACGTCGACATTTAACGGGTGCACTGTCTTCAGTCGGCAGTGAAGGACAACGTTTCAGCGGCACAATTTCTTCTCCAGCCAGCAGGGAAGGAGGAGCAAGTTCACATACCTCCTCTGAAGATGTGGTATGAGAATTATTACTGAATGAGTCGCCACACTGTCTATGACATGTCAGAGACCAATTAAACAGAGCAGATAATATCATCCTCACTTTCACCCTCACTGTAATCTTTTCCTAGCACTCATTTATCAGGAACGGGAGCCAAAATAGAAGGAGTCGAGGCTGGATGAATGATCTTTAGGAGGATGTCCATACTATAGAATACTCGGTAAATGAATTTATTAATGCCTGTGGATAAAGACAGTGTACAATTGGTGTACAACGTCTAATTATGTTAGGACAGATGAAGGAGCTGTTAGAAAATCAACCATCACGACAAGTTTGAAACATACCTAAGTAATATAAACTCACAGCTGAAGTGCTAATGCGCAGGTTTGACGCGGCAGTGACGAGGCGTAAGTGTGACACGGCACAATCTGATTGACGCGGCAGTGACGCGGCATGTGCTATATAGTGACGCTGCAGTGACGTGGCACTGCTGTGACATGTGCTATGCATGACGTGCCACCAATTGCGGTACTCCGAGGTCATTCCACATCTGCAGTTTTCAACCCAACACTCTGCAAATGAGAACTCGTCACAGATAGTCATTCTAGATGGGGCTACATTATAGAATTTGTGCTTACACGTGTTTCTGCCGTTCACTAAGTTATTCACGGATGTGACTTAACGAAGGTTTGAGGTGCCTGCTGGAGCGGGGCGCTCAATCAAACCTAGTCATAACGGAGCAGGGCAGAATGGGCGCGTAGCATTAGGGGACTCGGCAATAGCCGAGATACATCAGTATAGCAAGCGGTAGCAGTAGCCAGGGATAGACAAGCATTATCCTGGTTTCCTTTCTTCAGAAGGCCGTGGAGACTGGTCCACGCATTGATCTGATGCGGCTTTGGCTTTGACGCCTAAAGTCTAGTTAACGCAAACTCAAAAGCATGCTTGTAAGCAGACTCTGTTCCGAATCTTACACTGGGCACCCAGTGATCAACATTTGCAACTTAGAATATACCGTCTGTTAAACATACCGTTTTTGCCGTGTGTCATTTAGGACGAGTAGGGGAACGGCGATTGCTCACGACTTCTGTTACCCCAGTCGGCCGGAAGGTGGGTGGGTCGTGGCAGGACAAATAGGAACCCGGTCGTTGGCCACAAGGTCCACCTCCCCACTAATCTGGAAGTCGGGGGCTGATTGAAACAAACGCATATGCACCGCGATAAGTGTTTAGAATCCGGCTCTGTCACAAATCTTGTAGCAATCTAAACACCATTCGATACCATAGACTCTGGCCACGTATGCGTCGACAGCCAACTCCTTTGGGCGATTATCATTGAACGATTCGATCCATTGTGCCAGTATGTGCAAGACACGGCTTCAATGATCCCCTCTTCTGTGGAGTATAAAAGAGACAGAACGAATAATCAAGTTGCTAACAACCACTCTGCAAGTGAAATTGACTCATCATCATGTTTATCCGCCTCTCTACTGCTTTTGTTATGCTCCTCGGCCTGACGGCCCTTGTTAGCGCTGGAGCGCCAGTAAGCCTCTCCTCGCGTCAAATTTTATCATATCGTCATACGACGTCCGCAGATCGAAAGGCGTGACAATGCTGCGAGGGCGGCCCTAGTAAGCCTACCTTCACCGTACGTTTCAAACTCACCATGCGATGTATGCAGGCCGGAGCCGCGAAACCATATGCCCGCGTGAGCCTTGTTTTATTTCGCATCAAACGTTCAACTCACCATGCGCTGTACGCAGGCCGAAACGTTTACTACAAGGCACCCAGATGGCCGCGTAAGCCTTGTTTTGTTTCGCATCGAACGTTCAACTCACCATGCGCTGTACGCAGGCCGAAACGTTCACTAACAGGCAGTCTCTCGCGTAGTCAATTAGACCATACGCGATTCGTAGGTTCCTGCTCGGAAGTTCTATGAGAAACCATCGGCGCGAAGCGATTGGTAATATTAGTAAGACGTTTCATCAGTTCCTATCGCCGAATATATGGTGTTCATGTGCACCTAATCCTGTTAAACCTTCCAATTCCACTCAGAATGCGATAAAGACGAGTCACTAGTACGGGCGTCGTAAACTCGTAAAAAATACGTACGTTCATGAACAGGGACAACTTGAAGCCCCGAAGTGTGTTCAAGTTAACTGCGTGTCTGACTCTGTGTTATGTGGACAGTAAAGTTGCGTAGAACACAAGAACACTCGTGATAAGATGAACTCTAAGGAAGATTGACTAGGACGTATTTTCAAACTAAACGTATCATGAACGGGACACTTGTTACGCGGCATTCAGTTATGCTACCTTAAACTACGCTTTGTTCAGACAGAATGAATGGTAACCCCGAACCAAGGCCTCTCAGGGACGCGTGGTGTTCCAAGTGCACGCGGGACAAATATAGCCCCATCCAAGCCGGACGTATGTCGTGTACCACTCGATCTTTGCAAGCCACGCTTTGTTCCGAATGCGCCGGTAGACCCACGGAACATCATTTGCAAAGCCGGACGCATGTCGCGTACCACTCAACTTGCAAGCTACGCTTTGTTTTGTTCCGAATGCGCCGGTAGACCCACGGAACATCACTTGCAAAGCCGGACGCATGTCGCGTACCACTCAACTTGCAAGCTACGCTTTGTTTTGTTCCGAATGCGCCGGTAGACCCACGGAACATCACTTGCAAAGCCGGACGCATGTCGCGTACCACTCAACTTGCAAGCTACGCTTTGTTTTGTTCCGAATGCGCCGGTAGACCCACGGAAC
>JRHT02000083.1:67334-158707 GCA_011800875.2 Suillus brevipes Sb2
AGCTACATTGTTGAAAAAATCCGTAACGGTTCGCCTAAAACTTTTGCCGTCGTCACTTGACGACACTGTTTCACACTGGACTGCTGAAAGCCCCCACTGTTAAGGTGACACTCGGTATCATAAGATAGTAAGGCCCATTAGACGTTGTACGTACAGTATATGTTTTACAAGTTTTGTGGAGTTACGTGACGAGTTGAGTGAAGTTTTTTAAGTACGTATACATCTGATGAATATATACTATATGATAGGTTCATCTTACTTTAAAAGTACACACAACGTCGACGCTCTCTACTTTTTCACCATTAAACATTCGTACGTTCTTGTATTTAGTGGGTCTAGGGTATCTAGGACGTCCATATAAGTGCCGAATGAAACTATTACTATAAATAAACTTACACTGTGTTTAACACACTCGTTTAAAGTATCGTAACACTACAGCTAAAACACACGTACTGAGTTTCTACTAAACAGTCAGCATATCAAACCTTCTTACACAAGCACGATAATTCGAACCTGATAGAATTATACTCTAACGGTCAACCCCCCTTCCCCAACCGACGATACCTAAGGGGTCACCACGGCTTCAGGCCAAACCAAACCAAGAATCCGGAGATTTACACTTGCGGTTTGACCTGGTAGTCAGCACAAGTCCGTTCCTCCCACTTACGACCTGGCCTGGGAATACTTGTGTAAGTGTTCACAAGTCAAGCTCATGTTTTGTACAAGCTTGCGATGTATAATTAACTGTTTTTAACGTTCTTTTTGTACTTGGCATTTACTCATCGATTTAAAACAGGTACCGTATCACAAGCACTCGTCGTCGTTTGAGTCGAACTTGGTAACGCCTTTACACCCGAACTACCATGGGTGATAAGTTATCGACTTCCCGGAGCTTACAACAACCGTTGTATGCTACTGTCCACTCGAATACCCTACTCTCCCTCTCGATTTGCCTTATATAATAGAGTCAGCCCATCTTGTCTGAGAACATTGTATCGTTCATGGATTTGTCTTATATAAGATAACATGACAATCGAGCACACTATCCATTACGTGATTCCTGATGTAGATCTCCATCTTGTCTACTCTACAACCCTGCTGTCCCAACAACTAAATTGTACATGCCATCTTGAGCCGATTTTTTATGTATACTTCCACTTTGTATCGCCCACTCACTGTACTCAGATAGACAGTTACAGGCTGGAGAGTCACGCGAACTAGCCTCTGTGCTGTGAGTTGAAGCATGATCGGGTACTAACCCTGCTGTCCCAACAACAAAATTGTACCATGCCATCTTGAGCCGTATTTTTTATTGTATACTTCCACTTTGTATGACGCCCTACTCACCTGTCGACTACAGTTCCACCATAGAGCATGTTACACGAGCATGGAGTATGAGTCACCTGCAGAGACTAAGCCTACTAGAGCTGTGAGGGGGAGCTCGTGTAAGCAGATTCGGGTACTCATCTGTCTCGAAAACTTCGACACCCGCTCCGTTACGGAACCACTTACGCAACCACTACAACAGCAGTCACCCTGTTATGACCTCCCACTTCCTAGGTAAGAACTGCACTCACGCTTACTTTACCATGGTATCTAGCTATACGAATCACGCTCTAACCTTGAATAACAACCTACGGTCACGCTATCGTCGGACCAACAGCGTAACCTACCCTTACCCCTCGAGCCAGTGTACCATCTCAAGCAGCTCCTCCTCGACGTCCATATTTTGGAGCACTCGTTGTCTCCACTCACGCTACATAAGCCGGAGTCGGTAACTTTCCCACTACTACCCGACGAATGTTCGCGAGGTCCGGTGACCAGGAGGTAAGTCGTAGTGGTGTATGGGACTGTAGCTCACAGACACCCCAACGTTTCGGGTTTGTCGCAGTTGTATCCGATGTTCAGGGAGCAGACACCACGGATTCCACTCACAGTACAGGCGTCATGGAAAGTCCATCGCCTACTGTACAAACCGTCGCAGGGTCACGTGAGCAGGACCTAACGCGTAGTGCCGGAGGTAATAGGATGTCGTTCCACTTTTATTTCGGGGTTAAACTTGTTTAACTATGTTGAATCAATTCGCGGCGCTGGTCGATAAGCCTCGTGACTCTGCGTCATTCGTTGAGGCCCCTTTCTTTCAGGATATATGTATCTAACTGACGTGTTCCGTTTCGGCACGTCACATACAGTACTCCTCTGAGCACCGTCTGCTCGTGCACTTTCTGCACCTTCCGTTTTTCGTTAAAATATTGAATTCTCGCTTCACTCAAACTCGGTCATACTTCCAAAACATATGTCTGATACTGGACACTCGTACAACAATGCCGCCGACTCGTCGCAAACCCAATCGTCTCTTAGGGGACCTGGAATGCGAGGGGCTTCAGTTGCGTCCAACACTGATGAACACTTCTACCCCAACAAGACCTGGCAAAGAGATGCCTTGAGGTCGTCCAAGACTTTAGAGCTGCAAAAGGAACGAAGTTTGAAGCTGCCTATATCATCTCAACCATTATCAATGAAAGCTTACCTTCCAACTCGGGAGAAGATCCCACTGCTTTCGTGGCTATCTACCTCACCATGCTCGACCAGTGTGAATCTGAACAGTCTCAAGCCGCTCGAAGAGCGACTGGAGCTGCTAGAGAACGGCGTTCGGTTGAACCAACGTCGAACTCGCACATTGAAGAAGAAACTCCTGCAGAGGATATCAGGAGTCGACGTGCCAGTATCGAGGCAGACGAACCAAAGAAACGAGTTAAACTCGATTTTTCCTGCCTCGACCTTAAGCCGACAGTTCACCAAGAACCGGCTAGACCCCTATCAGCAAATCTCAGACACACCATCCGCATCATTCAGAACTGGGCGCAAGACCAGAAACAAGCTAAACTCAAGCTCATGTACCATGAGCGAAGTCCAGAGTTTCATGAATCCAGATGGGCAGACATTGTTGCGGGACGATGTATCAACCTCGATGCTATCCACACCATCATTACCACCTCACGATCTGTCGATAAGCACACTGAATTTATCGGAGAGGTTGAACTCACCTATGGAGTCTCAGAAACTGCGACGAAGAAAATCACCACACAGGGACAATGGAATGCAGCGTGGAACAAGGCAGCACGTGCCCTCAAATTCGCATTCCCTTTTCGACAGGCTGAACTTGACGCCTACTCAGAACAAATCAATGAGCAATTCGACCAACAATTGGAAGGATCCCATGGACGAGTCCTCAGATATGACAAAGCAGTGCGTTCCAGAGTCGGAAATTCTCGAAGGTATGAGTTGTCCGACTTCGAATGTTTCAAAGACATCTACAGTTTGCATTTCTCCGCTGGAGGAAGACTGCACAATGATACGGGAGATTCAAGCAAGTCCACCGGGGGACGAGATTCTTCCGCTAAGCGTGAGCCATGCCGAAAGTGGAATACTGGAGAGTGCACACGCAGCGCAGCCACCTGCCGATTTGCCCATGTCTGCAATGTTGAGCAAGACGGCCGGGTCTGTGCCCGCCGTCATGTTAAAGCAAAGCATAACGAGGACGTCAAAACCAAATCCACCTGAACGTTTTCTTAAGTGTCCGCGCTTTCGCAGAGGTTTAGTTTGGTCACCAACGGACCTCTCATTTAGTCCAACTGCACGCTCGTCAGAGTATGCTGAACCAGTTCCGACAGCACCTTCATATCTCGCTGATAGCGACGCAGCTCATACTGTTGCCAATCACCCTGAACTTTTCAAAATAATAACCCCCATTAACGTGGATTGCTTCCAGGATCTCTTAGCAGACCATCCAAATCAACCCTTTGTCCAATCTGTGTGTCGAGCCTTGCGTGAAGGGTTTTGGCCTTGGGCCGACGCATCAGATGATTCCTACCCTTCCATTAACGATAACTCAATGCGAACTTGTGCGAAATCTCAAGCACAAGAACAGTTTATTGAGGAACAGCTTGACGAAGAAATTCGACTGGGACGGGTTTCACAAAGTTTCGGGTCTGACTTATTGCCTGGAATGTATAGTGTGCCGATGCACGCTGTCCCCAAACCGAACTCTGACAAGCTTCGTCTCGTTGTCGATCACACGGCTGGTGATTATTCACTAAATTCGATGATTGACTCCGATGCAATTAAAGGTACCAAGCTTGATGGCTTGCACTCACTGGGTGCTTCGCTACTCGAGTTTCGGCGAGAACATCCTGACGAGAAACTAGTTTTGTTTAAATCAGATGTTTCTCAAGCGTTCCGAAGATTACCTATGCACCCGCTGTGGCAAGCCAAGCAGGTGTTGACAGTACGAGGTCAGCGTTACGTTGACAGGAACAATAATTTCGGAGGACGAGGTTCTCCAAAAGTGTGGATATCCTTCATGTCCCTCGTCGCATGGATCGCGATCCATCGCATGCTTATTGAGGCACTGAAACTCTACATGGACGACTCCTTTTCCTTCGAGCTAGCTGGACGCATGCTATACTATGCTCCTTACCAAGATCACTACCCAGCAAAACAGACTCGGCTCCTGCAGCTTTGGGACGAGATCGGACTGCCTCACGATCATCCGAAACAGCTTTTCGGATCAACCTTAACGGTCATAGGGTTTGATGTGGATCCTAATGCCATGTCTGCCACACTACCTGCACACAAGAAGGTTGAGCTCGTCAAACACCTTCGTCAGTTTGCAGTTAAGAACAGTCGCTGGACACTTCGCGAGTTCCAGCAGCTCGCAGGTTGGTGCGAATGGAGTTTTAACATCTTCCCTTTGATCAAACCAGGACTCTCTGCCGTATATGAAAAGATACGAGGGAAGAACCAGCCTCGCGCACGACTTCATGTCAATAATGCCATCATCTCGGAGCTTGGATGGATGGCTGACCACATCGAGCGGCTCGAAGGCCTTTTCTTTTATAAATCGCTCGACTTCGACCCACTGTCAGAGGACGTTGTTGTCGCATACACAGATGCTTCAGGCTTAGGCATGGGTCTATGGTTCCCTCACGACAACTTTGCAGGGCAATCAGCACTGCCTGTTGATGCTCCTAAAGACACGATCTTCTTTTTTGAAGCTCTCGCGGTCTGTTCGGCAGTGCATGCGTTGCACAACATGCCCAATCCTCCGTCTCACATGCTCATTTACTCCGACAACACCAATACAGTGGCCATGTTCAACTCACTTCGTGCACACCCCCCTTATAACTCAATCTTACTCTCCGCAGTTGATGTACTGCTTCAGTATCAGGTGGATTTACGAGTCGAGCATGTGCCTGGCTGTGAGAATGGTGTCGCTGACGCACTGTCACGTTTTCAAAACGAACGTGTTTTGGAACAAGTCCCAGCGGCTTGCATCTATGATTTTGAACCCCCTCGAGATGCGCTGGGGGCAGCCAAAAAATGATGCAGGTATCACCATCGTCCAGGCAACCCATCAGGCAAGCCTGGACCCGCGAACGCCTCTTGTACGAGCGTTCGGTTGCACTCGGTTTCGCTATTGACTCTACCACTGCGTCTGTCTACGACTCACATCTCAACTCTTACATCACTTTTTGTCGGCTTCACCAACTATCTATTGATCCCACTGCGGATACATTGTCTTTTTACGTCGTCTGGCTCTCACATCACATTGAGCCTCGCTCGGTCGACTCTTATCTTTCAGGCATCGCAAATCACCTTGAAGATATTTACCCATCGGTCCGTGCAGCTTGTCAATCATCTCTCATTGCGCGGACTCTGCGTGGTTGCAAACGCCGTATGTCGAAACCAGTACAACGCAATCTACCTTTGTGCGTAGATGACCTCAACCATGCTCGTGCGGCTTTCGGTTTGACACCAGACCACGACGACAGCTTGTTTTTAGCTCTTTTGTTCACAGGATTCATCACCCTGCAACGACTTGGCGAGCTTACGTGGCCTGATGCGCTTAAACACCAATCATATCAGAAAGTGCCCTTGCGGCACACCCTCACCATCACGCCTAACTCCATCTCCTACACCTTGCCTCACCAGAAGAATGATAGCTTGGGGACTGGTATGACCATCCTCATTCTGTCTGATTCAGTAACAGGACTCGACCCTTTACCGATAGTGCGTCACTACTTGTCCTATCGCGACTCCGCATTTGCGTACAGACCTGCTCTGTGGCTCACAAGCGCGGGATCAGTACCCACACGCTCTTGGTTCCTTCACCGCTTACGTGCGCACTGCGGGAGGAAAATGTCGGGTCACTCAATGAGAGCAGGTGGCACGACAGCACTTGCTATCGCGGGAATGACACCAGATCTCATTCAGGCAGCAGGACGATGGTCTACGGATGAATTCAAAAAGTATGTACGACAACATGCTTTTTTACTTAACGCTTTATTCCACGGCTCAGCGCGCGCACCATAACAGTTTCATTCTCGGCTCTTCGACTCATTTCACATCTCCAGCATCACTTCGCCTCGCATTCTGAATATCCTCGGCACCAAGACCACATAACAAAATACAACACCATATAAAAATAAAAATAAAAAAACAAAAGCCCACTAGCCCATTAGGATGTTCATCGTGTTTCTCACTCATATTCTGACTTCACACCAGTCTGTGGAGGTCTCGAAGTACGCGTATCGAGTCTCGCACCCATTTTGCCTTACTTTGCCGTCTCATGTACTACCTGTTGCTCGTCTCGCAATTAAAACTTGTTCGAGTCCCCCGGGCGTGGAGTTGGGGGACTCCGCTTGCCTAAATCACGCGAGACCTTAGCGCAAAACTGATACAAAGCCTGTGTAGTCGACGTACTTGGGCAAGAGGTCGAACGTAGAAAGGCGGCGAAATACGCTGCTAGGAAGCACTGCGAAAATACAATGATCAGTGCAAATAATTGATCTTGTTATTGTTGTTCTTTCAAACCTTGGGGAGCACGAGCATCAAGAGTCAAGACGCACCATAGACATGATTTGCAGATTCTTTGTACCGGTCTACAGCAAGGTGAGAGATCGTGCGACCTAAGACCTGAAGTTTGTTGCAGAGTTGTGATACTCGGAAGGGCCGAGGATTGAGTTCATGCATTCCGTGATAACATAACGACCCTGAATTTACTGCAGGGATATATCAAAAATGAGATGCAGGCTGGCGCAACATTAGTTGTGAGAGCTTACCAAGATCGGTAGTATGATGACCATATTGCACACAAATGTGGCACAGGATTGCGGCAAGAATGGACATGGGAAGGTAATTGGCGAACGAACGAAACTGAAACAAAATGGGCTGAGAGTTGGTTGAGAAACGGATATGAGCGAGGACTCGGAGTAAAGCGCTTCAAGTAAGGCCGTGACGCATTTGAATAGGGTTGTGATGAGACGCGTCTCGAAAGGCGGACGCTCCTCCATAAACAGCAGGTTTGAGACGTGATTAAAGAAATTTAGTTGTATCTGGTTTGCAGGTAGATCTTGGGAATCGACAAAATGAGGAGATGATGTTTGCACTCGGACGAGTTACATGATGAAGTGTTGAAGAGACTGCTTGACTCGAGAAGCGGCGGTCTCTGGTAGATAGCTTTTAGCCGGATTGGACGACCGGGAATTAGCAACTGCACTATCGTAGTCCAATATGAGAAGATATGCACCACAACATGGCATTGGCAGCAGCAAGGAAATTCAATCCAGTGCCAGAAAGGCATCCTCAGATACGCCGCCATGGTGGTGTCCTATGAGCAGGTGCGACTTAGTAGTAGCCTGATGCTACTGAGAGGATTATAGCGCAGAAGTTGCAGAGGTACAGCTATGGTTCATGACTGAACGCCCCACGCTGGTTGATAAAGGAATCAATGCATCAAAAACATAAGCTGTTGGTTCCAATGATCAATGTTAATGTGAACCCAAGATCAAAACATAAATCAGAGCTCACGTATCCCATGTCATAGAACGGAGGGCCGCTCCGCTTGAAGAGAAAGGATATCATGTCAGTGTACAAGTACAACAGCGCTCGTCTCCGTTCACAAAAAAGATGCACAGGTGAGTGTTCAAGCTTTCCTTGAATTGTGTAGCCATCACTGGTTATTCAATCATGTATGCAAATCGTGGCCTATCAATCAAAGCAGTATAAGTTTACAACTGTTACAAACGATTATATGAGCGACAAGCGACCTCATAAAAGAAAGGCATGTCATGAAAACAAGGAGAGCATCCAAGTCGAGATCCAGATCTTATAGAACATATATCTTGACACACCAATTTCGCATTCCTCAATCAAGCTTGGACGATTGAGTATCTTCCAGTGGACGGGTCGCGTGTGAGGTTCCAAGTCGTGCTGTCCGAGAGCGCAGCAATGTCTTGCGACCAGAGCACACGATCATCGAGAGGACCCCGTAGGATTGCGGTCTCTTGATAGTCCGACGCGATGTACGCACGCAGAACCGGATTGAACTGTACTGTGGCGTGTTTGCCATCTCTGCGTTTTGTACTATGAGCGCACTGAAGGCGAAATACAGGAAAGCTAACATACCTAACTTCTGGGAAATAGAGTGCGGGCTCGGGCTTCGAGTTACCTCTGCTCATGAAGCCTGGAGGCGGACAATGCGCTCAGGTGAAAGAACAGAAGAAGAAGATGACCACAAACCAATTGCGATACTTTGAGAAGCATCGGTGTTATTCGCGGCCTGTAGGGCGCCTTCGACTCCCGCCACAGGGTTCTACACGAGATATTCGTTGGCGGTCGAGATAAACGTCAACGAAAGCCTGACTTACAGAGAAATGATAGACTTGATTGGCCTCGGTCAGGGATGTCTTCTCACCGACCTGCATCATCTCTTGCATTGGTGCTAGGATTTGAAAAGTAGACCAGAGTCGCTCACATTGAGCTCGACGCAGGCCGAAGCGTCGGTAATGTTCCCAATTGCCGAGACCTTGGGTGTGAAGAAAGCAAATCTATACGTTGGGTAAGCATTGCATATGCGCTGCACCTGGTTCTTCTATCTTACTGGTTCGTGTAGGTCGCCCGAGCCCTGTATGAACCTGGGACGAGGGACTATACGTAAGTTGGCAATTTGGCTGCATAAGATCGGGAACACCCACCATGCCTCCCGAATGTGAAGGCCCTGAAAAGTTGCAAGGTTAAATATCGTCACGGGCAAAGTAGGCGCACGTACTGCCAAACTACCGGGAAGAATTCATTGTAGAGGCCGTTCATGTCGGCATCAAAGGTTAGCACGAGCGTCGTGTCCTTCTCGAGGTCATTGCTACGAAACGACGGTGAGTCAGGTGAAAAGTCATGCAGGGTGATATCGCAAAGACACTCGCGACTGGAAGGTCAAGTCTCTGGTGAAGATGTGTGCCATCGTTTCAGGTTGTCACGGTTGAGCCAAAAATGTAGTCGAGATTGTGTGGATTAAAGAGTCTGAGTGGATCTACAGTGGAAAGCTCAGCAAGGAGGTCTTTTATATGTTTCATATCGCCCAGGCTGTACCTCCTTCTGTGGTTTGAGATTTAGCCAAGATTTCCTTTGATGTGCTTTCTCGTACGTTCGTGCCTCCTGATCAGTCCCTGACGCTAGCCAGTGGCCACCTGATGCGTTATGCCACCCTTACCTTGGTTACTATCAATCCTGGGGTTCTGCAACATGATCTGTAAACTTTTGTAACTCCTCAACCACATCATATTGTGTTCTACGGATTTGCGCATTTATAGATTCGTAGCCGCTCTTTGTCAATCTGGTTTTAAGAATTTTTTGGTGGTGTTGGATGAAGACCGAGAAAATTTAGGGTACTGATCAGTGATATCGATGCCATCATATCATATCTGCAAAACATGGTCATATCACGTCACGTCAATTTTCATATATCAAACTTAAGCTTAATAGAGGAGATAACATACTCTCTAGACTATTGTCTGCTGGCTGAGCTTCGCCTCTAGAACAACATCCGATATGTATGAGCAACAAACGTCGAAGTTCGAGTTCTGCAGTTAGAGGTCCAGCAAGGAGGTATCTTATGTTTCTGGTCAGTGGCTCTACCTTCTTCCGTGGTTGGCAATTTAATTGACGGGCCCCTTTGCATCTTGGTTCGCTGAATACTTGATGCATTATCCCCACCCACTTCATTTAGTCAGATAATGATGAGTTGCCAGTTTCGAGTTTCCGCACCTTTGATATCTCTGAAGGATCTGCCGCAAAGTAGTAGCACGTGCTATCCTTTGACATGATGGGCAGCCGCCTACTCCACGAACCGTTTCCCGTAGTGTTGCGCCTCGGAGGCCAGTAGCTGCCGTCGGGACTTCCTGTGCCTGTCCGTCAGACTCCCTTGTACATTCTCATAACGTCACCAGTGGATGGGGATCAGTGTGACACTGAGATTTGATCTGCCTGATAAGGCAGATGACGTTGGGATCCAAACAGTAGGCCTATACTTGCAGGGAGTTGAGTCGCGGTTGCGGTCGCAAGCACTAGCAGGTGTACGCAAACGGGAGCCCAGGCCATGGCGCATTTCGCAGTGCGCGAGCTGCAAGACATTGAACTGCTTCAGGATGACTCCGCATAGGCTGCGTAGATTCGATGCGCATTGGCTGTAAGTACGCGTGGCGCTGGCTGGGGTGCGCCTACTCATCCAGTTCTAGGTCAATACGTATCTGAAGAACAATGTGAGATGTCTCGGAGTTGAGAAGTTCGATTTTAAGGATGACTCAGCAAATGCTTCAGTGAAAATCATTTCCGACTACGTTCTACGTTCAAGGTATACCCTTGGCCTCGACGAACGTTAACGTTCAACAGCGTTTAACACTGTATGCGAGACGATATTCCGACTCGGACTTTACAACATTGAATCAAAATCTGAATGCTGCCGAGTCCGAGAATTCGTGCTACCTGGCTGTGATTAATTGAATACTCGGACATAGTAAGTACTCGTCGAAGATTTGATCAACAAAGCTTCTGAAAACATAGACCACACTTGCCCAGCCTTGACATAAACAGGTGTCACCGACAACTCTTTTCTACTCGGCCTCGGGAGCGCCCAACCTATTTTCATCGGAATACCCTCCAAGGTTACGAGTGAAGGTCCTTCACCAGACGAAGTCTCACTCTTTCGGTCGCCTCTGGCACGCTTCCCGTCGCTTTTCATGGCAAATAATACAGCTATGACTTACAACCATTGTACGGCAGCGCGTTATGGATTAAGTGTGCATGTCATTCATACCGCGCATGTTTGATCGTGAATTTATTCTTGTCATTTTAGTGTTGGGATATCGGATGAAGGCCGAGAAAATTCAGGGTACTGACTCGGATCAGTGCGGCAGTGCCACATATCAATGATATCTGCAAAACATGGTCATATGATCAAGTCACGTCAATTTTCATACATCAAACTTAAGCTTAATAGAGGAGATAACACACACTCTAGGCTATTGTCTGCTGTCCCGCTGGCTGAGCTTCGCCTCTAGAGCAACATCCGATATGCATGAGCAACAAACGTCAGTGAAAAATCTGCATTCATGACTAGTAGTAAGCAAATCCCAATTTGACTCAGGCTTTGGTGACAATAATACAAACACGAGGAAGCAGGCAGCTACTATCAATATTAATAACTTTCCCCCGTGGTCTTGGCAAGAAGAAGCAGTCACGGCTTTTGGGTCCGTCCGAAGCTTCCCAACTTTCGACCACGATGGCAGGTCGACGCCAGTAGTACTAGTTGTTACCGCGGTCTCGCCCTCCCTCCAATGTGCTAGCAGCTACGCTCATAAAAAGTGCGCCTCTTGGAACCACATGTTCGACATATTCTATGATCACACGCCCCCGTTTGTGTCGGCGGTGACCAGCCAGGCTCTCTGGTGGGTGGTTGTGATGTTGGCGACGAATGAGGTATGAGATCTTTTGGGTATCGAACTTCTGCCTTGTGTTCTGTTCTGTCCTTTGTTCTTGACTCTATCAATCTGGAGAGTGCCTTTCTTCCTGGTACTGGGTACAGGTAGACCGCATGGAACTTGTCGAATCGCAGGTTCACCCTCATTCTGGTAGCATCATCCCTCTTCTCTACGTGCGCTGTGACACTGGCAAGGGCCCTGGAATATGTTTTCCGCCCAGAAACTTCCACCAACCTCCCTTCCCTTCGCCCAAAACAAACTCCCATTTACATCCTAACAGAAACCCAACTATGAATCATTGGCACGGAGGGAGCTACAGGGGTTTTCAGAAAGAACCTCTGGCCAAAGGGGATGTCTGCATTCGGTTGCACAGCCGGTCTCGAATGGCGAGGAACACTGATGAGCACTACAGCGTAAATAGGTGCAGTTTATTGTGGCTAATTCTTTATGCTCAAACGACAACGGCGAACTCCTCGTTCACTGGATGTAATAGCTGTGACGTGGGAGCATCGGGGTGCATCTCCCAGTGCAGACATATCAATTACTGTCGCGCTGTAATTGCAAGTGCCAGAAAGCCATTACGATGATCATGACGTGTTAGATCACAAACAGTCCATATCGGCAGACGAATAAGTACCCATTGACGAACACCACATACAAATGCACATAGAAGGACAAGGGATTAACGAGCCTCGAAAGGTATGGTATGAGCAGTCAGTTTCAGAGAAAAGTCATGAGCGTGAGATCAATTCCCGTTTCCACGAGCATCCAATTGTACTATAGTTATTAGTCCGTCGTTTCCGACTCCAAAAGTCCCGTTCGATAAAACTCTTCAGAGGAGTTGTTTCCAACCTGCATCCCGACACTTCTTCACGAGGCGCTTCACCTCTTGCGATCGTGCACGCGTGGTGACGAGAAGGGTGTCAGGCATGTCGACGATAACCAGATCATCGACGCCCAGGCACGTAATAAGACGTCCCGACCCGGGCACCACAATACCACCAGCAACTTGTTCCGTCAGCACTGTCGAACGGAGATGAAATCAACTACGACAAACTTGACGAGAAGAGATAGATATAATTACCCAAAGCGCTGTCCCCAAGGACACGAGGTTGATTAGATTCAGCAGGCAGTAAGTCTGCGAGCGAAGAGAAGTCTCCAACATCATCCCAGCCTAAAGTCCGACGTCAGTCTACTTCGCTTCCTCCACAATGAAGATGGAACGTGGAAACATACCAAATGTCGCTGGCACTACGGCAACCTTACCCTCGGTAGCAGCTGGTTCCGCAACTGCGTTATCGATTGGGATCTTCTCGAGCTCGGGCCAGATTTCGTTGAGAGCGGCCTGCCGCAACGCCTCGTCGTGCCATACAGCCGCAATCTTTTGTAGCCCGTCATGGAGTTCCGGCTTGTAGTCCTTGAGGAGGTCCAAGAGAACAGTCGCTTTTGTAACGAACATCCCCGCGTTCCATCGGTAATTTCCAGTACCGATATATGCAGCGGCAGTGCGCGCGTCAGGTTTTTCTTTGAAGCTAGAGACAAGCCTTGCATTTGGGGCTTCCTTGATACCTAGTTTATTCCCGAGTCGAATATAACCGAAGCCGGTGGAAGGATGAGAAGGTGCAATGCCGATGGTGACGAGATAATCCTTCTTCGCTACCTCGACAGCTTCCGCAACGGCGGATAGGAAGGCGTCGTCGCCTGAAATCATGTGGTCGGCAGCAAATGAGCCGATGACGGCATTGGGGTCTCGCTTTGCAAGGACAGCTGCGGCAAGTCCGATAGCAGCCATGGAATCCTTTGGACCAGGCTCGCAAATCAAATTATGCGGGAGAAGGTCAGGGAGTTGCTCTCGAATAGACTTGACATGGCCTGGACCCGCGACAACAGTGGTGCGGAGGGGGGATGAAAGAGGGAGAAGCCGATCCCAGGTGGCTTGGATTAAGGAACGTCCCTTAAGAGTCAGATCGAGAAGGAATTTTGGATGCTCTTCGCGTGATAGCGGCCATAACCGCGTACCAGCGCCTCCTGCGGGAATGACAACGTAGAACCCGGGAATGTCACGGATGCCGAATTGGAAAGGTGCGACCGCATTATCGCCTAACGGAGACGGGAGGTGACTGGTGGGTGCAGCGACAAGGGATGGAATACTGTGGGGGGATAGGAATGGGGATTTGGCTCGGAGTTGGGGGCTGCCGGGCACTGGAGTCACAAAGCCAGAGCCCATGCGGGAGCTGGCGTAATAGTTTCCATTCCCGTTTTGCTGTTGCAATTGAAAGAACCCTGGAACTTAGAATCTGTTTCAAACGCAAAGTCATCCCGCTCACCTGAAACCCCTCCCGGATCTGACGTTCCAAGCTCGCGTTTGCCAACCGTAGGTCATTGCATTCCTGCCGGAGATCGGATATCTCAGCTTGCTATGTATCGATGTATCAGCGACTGTTGTTCGGAATGTCTTACATGGATGTATAGACTTACAGATTTCTGCACTGCGCCCATGATTTGAGAAAACATGTATTCAACAGGGAGTGCATTGTCGCTGCTGTTAACCTGCCCAGCAGGTGGAGCAACAGAACCGTACGGAAAGGACATGGTTGATGAAAGTCGATGTCAAGGGTATTGTGTTAGCTGTCGGAATGCAGCTTTATATAAGGTACTAGGGTCGTGCGTTTTTTTGCAAACGTGTATGTATATGGCTTTTAGCGCTTATGAAAGTGGTCTATTTCGGGAATTGCCCTATGTCTTATTCGGTAGTCACGGAACATATGCTAGTCTTTGGGGTAAACTTTCATCATAGCAAGCATCTCGAGATCAGCATCCATGAAAGAATCACCATCAACACTGTGAGCCGCGACATACGTACGAGTTGGAACATGCGGCCATTAGCTCAACTTGATAGGTATTTTACTCGTTTCCTGTTGTCAGTGACACTGCAGTACTTGGCACTGGCAGGATCCGGTCATTGCCAATGTCCGGGCGCCAGTGAAATATTTAATGCTTTGCCGCTCATGTGACATACACAGCTGACTAGTCTTCATCACTCTCGAATTCGATGGCTTGGTACTTCCTTGCCTTTTTGTTCGGGTTGGCCAAAGATGCCCCCTTCGGAGGTCGCGAGCCTGCTGAAGGTTCTGTTCCGCAGTGAAATTAACTGCTTCTGAGTGCGTGACACGCAATTGAGGCTTACTGGATATTGCATCAGCCGGCGGGGACCTTTCCTTTGAACGGGCAAGTTCCGCTTCAAGAGCTTTGATTTTCCGTTCAGCGAGCTGATTGGCAGCAGGGACAGGGACCTGACTCAGGCCCAAGGGTGTGCGCTTCGACGGAAGGGTTGAAGCTATAATAATGAGCTCGATGCACGCATCAACGCTAGCAAGGGACGCGGCGGACCTGAATTAGCGTGGGATGACTCCGCGATAACGGTGACGCTGCGGGGCGAAAAAAGGGGATTTAGCTGGCATTTGCGGGTCTGGGCTTGTAGCGCAATCTTGATACGAGTCAAATAAAATTGTTGGGGAGGAGCCAGTAGTTCATGTGCCTTACTTCAGTGAATACTGCGGTTGCATGAGATGCAGCTTCAGCTGCGGACAGTTCTTTCAGAGCCATGTGTAGTGGACGTTTGGCAGTTGGCCCAAAAGTGAGCTAATAAAATCCTGTGTTGTCGGCTCGTTACAATCCATACATCAAGAGTAGTATTCACGTTGATGTCCGAGTCTTTCTCAGTCCATTCTCCGATGGCGAGGTCGCCATTTACAAAGGTCGTCCGAAGCTTTTCAGCGAAGTTCTCGAGCACCTGAGGGCTTGCTTGCATACCCTATGATGACGCACGATCAGGGTAAGGGTAGCCAAGAGCCTCGACACGAACGTTGGTGATGTTAAGGATATGTTTGGTGGACCACGAGCCTCGCCACCACCTGCCTTCTGGTCCCTTTAGGCCTAAGTAAATCGACCATGCAGATTCCGTTACTTGCGATAGTACGACGAATCGATCAAAACCCTGATAGATAACCTGTATGAGTTCGTCAAGAACCCCAAAATGTGACAAGACGTCGGTGGACATGATGAAGCTGCAAGAGCTTCTTGCCTTCCAAAACAAGCATTTAGGTATTAACAGGATTCACCCACGCACAGACCATCAACACGAATGTATATAAACTGGTGTTCAAACTTTTATGGTTCTTCAGAACATACTCAGCTAGGATCTATTTTATAGAAACTAACTCGAGTCTCGCATGTTTACACATGCCACATCCTTCAATTCCGCTGGATGACATTAGCGCTCACTCGTTCGACAGAGAACATGGTTTCCTTGCGGAGATCTCGAGGACGTTTGGGTTTGTGCATTGTCGAGCTGCTTGCAGCCTGGTGAAGCCATACCCAGCGAGTTGAGCGTCTGTCTGACGGAACTTACTACATTAGCTTAGCTTACAAAAAATCTATTATTGTTTTGCAATGACTCCATCCGGCGTGTTCTTCGTTGTCTGATCAAGAACATGGTCTTCGCGTCCGCTGTAAGTACGTCGTCGGGTCAGATAGCGAGTATCCAACAGTCCCAATTATACAAGTGTTAGTATACAAAACCAATATGAAATTGTTACATCAGTCCAGCATCCGAAGCACGGCGTCTCAGCTTGTTCACCCATCCATGCCTCTCAGCATCTACATCTCCGCCGACCTGAGTCATAGACGATGTATTTGACTGTTCAATGCCACCATGGTATTTGCGTGTCCATTGATGGTTCGTGAAACCTTGCTCCCGTATTTGTTTAGACGCGGTGAAGACATTCCAAGATGTCGCATTGCTGAAGAAATCATCAATTTGTTCGAGCGGACGACCCGAAGTTTCCGGATCTACAAAATGGAACCGCCGCGTCAATAGGATCATGCATCAAAAAACAGTAAGACGTAAACCGTACACATGAAAATGATGAAGGGGATTACGAATATATTGAGGCCAAAGAGGAGCAGCAGCACACCATATTCGATCGCCTGAAACAGGAAAGGCTAAAGAACGAACCATTAATCCATTTGCCAATATTCAATTGTTCAACGACTTACGGTAATCATTGTCACGATGCCATTACCTATAGACCATCCAACAACAGACCATGCACCTCCTTTGGCACGAACATAAGTAGCTGCATCGTTTCAGAGAACTAAACTGGGCAAAGAATTGATCTCACTCACGAAAAAGTTCAGTTGGATAAAGCCACGGAGTTACTAACCAAGTGGCGCCAAACGTGCCAGTATACAGGAACTGGGAGGCACATCATTCACAAAAATGTCTTCGCGATACCAGATTTGGTTGCTTACTGTCATCGCTACCACACCCGCGCCATATGCCCGTTGATTGGGGCCCCCCGCCTGCGCGTCTATCATGTGATGAGTGACAATCAAACGGGGAGTAAACGTATATCACATTTATCCAGGATACCGCCGATGAGCAGGAGCAACGCCATTCCAGCAGCCCCCCATACCATTGTGCTTCGCCGGCCGCACCTATCCAGAGTGAACACGGCAAAGAGCACACTGAACATGTAAGATAGGTTATTGAATCCGGCCAGGACTTTTGCATCGCCTTGGCTGAAGCCAGCGCCCTGAATAAGATCGATGGCTACATATGACGTCAGAAAAGCAGTGAGAACCAGTAGAAGGAAATGCTTTGCCGTAGACGGTGATGACTCCGATGCCAACGAGCTCTTGCATAATCTGCAGCCATACACTTAGAACAACTCTCCATCGTAGTTCGCGCTGGCTCTTTGTCCTCGGAAATAACATGCGAAGATAACTATTGTTGTCTGCGTGCTGCTGATCATGCATCACGCTCCGCACAATGGCACCGAGCTCATCCTCAACTCCGTCCTTGCGCGTGGCTTGTAACACAGTGCGTGCTTCGGCGACACGGCCGACTTTCGCCAGCCATCGAGGGGACTCCGGAAAGAAAGGCACAAGCACTGCAATGGGTTAATATGAGTCAGGTTGGGTAAAGGATCGAGACGAACCGAGAATCGCGAGCAGGAAAACAACCTGCAGTGCTAGAGGTGTGCGCCATGCCATAACCTGATTGTGGTTCATGCTCGCAAATCTACAAGTCTGTCAGATCATTGGTTTACAACAGGGTGCTTGGAATGTGCTGACATCTCTATCCAATATGCCAATGACAGTCCACCGATGTTCAGGAAGAACTCGATGGCAAGAAAGCTGCCTCGTGCTTGATGTGAAGAAACCTCGCTGCTCCAGACAGGAATGACTTTGATACAGATAAGTACAAATAATCAAGATAAGAACAGAGCGGGCTATCCACCTGCGTCAATGGCTCCCACACCGAGACCAGTCACGACTCGCGCGCAACACATCCAAGTGATGTTCATCGCGGAGGCTTGGAATGTCGCTCCGACGATCGAGATCATGACACCTAAAATTATGGCAGTTATACGTCCTGACCTGTCGGCGATGGAACCGCCTAGGAGTGCTCCAATGAGGGAACCGCCGTAATAAACCTGATAGACGTGCAGGAAAGGTTACTATCGAGAAGCTTCTAACTTACAGAAACTATTCCCCCAAGCGCCGCGAGGTTACGCGAGTTTCCCGTGGTGGGGTATATGCCCATCAATTTCAAATAATTCTCATTAAGATTCACCTGGGACATGACCCTGCTCGTCAATACGTTAACATGAACACAGAAGAAATGCAGAAAGGTGTACCCTTGGTCGTAACCCTAATCAATTGATCAGCTTTTGATAGGCGAGGAACATGCAACTACTAACATAGAAAAGGATCGCTAGACCAGCGAGTAGGTTATTTGCCCAATTATACGTGCTCGGGTTATTGAACCTGAACATTCGTGCAGCTGAATAACTCTGCCAGAGTGTTGTACATCGCCGGTAAGCGTCTCGAAGGTATGATCCGAGGAAAGTAGACTTACAGGCAGGTACTTACTCAACCACCATTCCGGTGTGACAGGGACTTTCTCAGCATCGCATGCTACAACGGTTGCGGATGTATTGAACGAAACTACATCGTTGCTAGCACCATTGAAGGATCTAGACGAATCTATGGACGATGATAGCTGTTCTGAATTGTTCCGCATCTCGCGCGAGGTGTAAGGTGAAGACCGCTCTGTTTCCATGCAGTACAGCAGAAGAGTGGGTGAGCTTTCCGGTGCGAAGAACCGGAATGCAGACCTTGAGGCTAACCACCGACAGTATTTATAGTCGGTCGGTCGGGTTTGAGAGCCAGCTTATGTTCCGGGCCCCAATGCAAGGACGGTGGTGTCAGAAAGCCGAGGCTTGACCCAATGTCTCGATTCTTGATGCACAGCGGGTAGGATTACCCGAAGACACTCCTTGTGGAACGGACTGGAATTGTACAACATCCTGAAGGGATCAATGACATACTGGATTCGCAATCACAGACGTACCGAATGTGTAGATACAACATCCATTCAAAGAATCACGGTGCCCAGACTTGGGGCCGGACCATGCACTCTCTCCAAATGATGATTGCACCATCTAGTTGATAAAACAATGAGGTCCAGTCCAATCGGCACTGCCAATGGCTGGCGCAAACTCGAATGTTTTGAGTCGACGACTGCCCGTTCGTCATCGCACCTTTTGGGGTTACTTGCAATTTTGGTGACCGCCCAACAGCCTTCACGTACAGAGTCAAAGTTTGATGGAATCCCCTACATTCAGAGTCATGACGGTAGTAAAGATTGCCGCCGGGTAGAATTACATGTTGGCACCAGTCGTGTTACGTAAGAAACGCGTGTCTTTAAATAGTCAAATTTGTTTACAAAATCTCTTCTATAGCACTAAACTGATGGTTGCAGAGCTGAGCTTCAAGATTACAGATAGTAGGTCCAGTGGATTGATCAGAGCTGGCCGCTTGCGAAGTCCTTGCCAATAGTACCTGAGTCACATCACTGAGTAGCGCGCAATTGATCATTGATCATGATGCATGATTCAAAGTGGAGCCAGCTGCGGCTAAACATGTGCTTCATGTGTGCTTCCCATGGACTGGTTGGGCTTGAAAAGTACCTACAAAGGCCCACGTATCCTTGCTCCAACACATCATGACATTCAAATACTCCCGGGTAACGAAGTACGTTTTATCGACTTGATATTAAATCTAAAATATTTGAGGTCGTGTTGAAGAGATCCTGAATTTCCGGATTGGCAGTCATACAGATGCAATGCATGTTGGTCGAGGAGCATCAAGTTATCTTCCCCATCTTCCCGCGATTGAAATGAAGCACTCGATTTTCCAGGGCACTTTAATTTTCATGCAACAATTAATGCCTCACATCGCCCGCAACAAGTCACAGCACATGATGATCACTCGCGTTGTGGATACACGTAGCTGAACGAATTTCATCTCGCCTGCTTTGTCTTGTATCGCCTCATAAAGCGCGCGAAAGGCGTCATCACAAGGAACGAGGCATTGATTCCAAGAACCCTTTCTGAGCGACGAAGACAACAATGAATCATGTGATGTTGTCGTGGGTGCGTAAATCAGACGATAATTTGATCGATAAGCCTCTTTCAGTTGGAATCAACAGGGAAATGACCCAAAGCTCACGCCTTCAAATTATAACAATAATTACGAGGCATCAACAGGGTTCCAGCTGATGGACCCATCCTTTCCACGGTCAAGTCCGTCAAGTTGGTCCATCTCTTCGGGTTCGAGCTCAAAATCATACAATTGAGCGTTCGATTTGATGCGTTCTGGCGTCGCTGATTTGGGCAGAGGTACAAATCTAACCCAATGTAAATTTAGCTTGAAAAACAAAAAGACAACACCAAACCCTTTTTGAAGTGACCACCGAAGGAGTACTTGGGCAGCATCACGACCATGCTAAAAAGACTTTTAATTATTATATCTGGTGTAGCGCTTTAGAAGCAAAACCAACATTCTGCGCTATCGTTTGAATGATCGGATGATCCATTTTGCCTCGTATGATCGGACAGTAGGCTTGGACCACGATCGAGTGTTCACGGCAATAGTCCACTATGGGCCGTTGCTGGCAAAATGGGTGAAGCTGCCAGCATGCAATGAGTGGAATGCACTGCTCATCAAAATCAGTTGCATGCCTCAATTTGGTTCACCGCAGGCATATCATATTTGGCATCTGCAATCTCCTCCAAGTGCTTAATCCCGCTGTGAAAAATGTGGCATTACGACTATGGCTCTTATTTACTAGGAAAAACAAGGCAGAAAACGCACTAATTTGAAACGCCAATAGATCGTATTTTTCCCGCATCACGGGCATCTTGCAAAGCCCTGTATGTGGCTAGGCGGCGCTGAGTACCAGAATGCGGGTCGTGGATAAGAAACAGATCAATGTACTCTGATTTAAAGACGTAAAAATGTCACATTGAAATTTTGGGCATGAGGCGAATGACTCACCAAAGCCAAATTTAGCAAGTGATTCGTCGACGCCCTTCAGCGTGCTCTCATACCCATGATTTTTGCTGATACATTTCGTCGCTAACGTTTGGTAAGGGATGGAAGCTCATTTCCTGAGCGGCCTCGTGACACGCACTAATGAAAAATTCTCCTCGGTCAATGCCGCTATCTCTGACAGCTTCCCCAACCGCAGTTTCATTGCGGTAAGCTTGGGCTGAATCCACGTGTCTGGGATGGTTCACTGCAATAAGGGAGACATCACCTATGGTCATGAACCGCATCACCTGAAGCCCGCTCGAATCGCCTCAAGAACTGACGTCCGAGTAGTGTAATTTTGGTACACGCCAAATCCCAAGCGCGGCATTGAGTGGCCTATGGTCGCGCCGTGAGATGGCCAATAGTTTAGCGATAGAACAAGTGTCAAAAATCCAAATTATTACCTGACACCAGTTGAATTCTAGACTCGATCGTAAGCTTCATACTTGCAACTCGAGGTGGACCGACTCGGAGCGTGCCCATCGCGCTTAGTATCCTGCTTCATTATTTGTAACGGCTTGTCAGACTTCCCAATTTGAAAAGACCGCTGAGACGTAAGAAGATAAAGGTACGCAAGGAAGACGTCAGGAACAACAAACTTGTATACGTGAACTCGAAGAGATCAATGAAAGTAATATTCACACTGGGCACTGAGAGACCTTAGAGCTATTGTCATCACTAGTCGAACTTGATTGAAGATGGCGATACTGCAACTAAGTGTGTGCATAATGCACTACGGGCAAGGTCAGCTGTGCGATCAGGTCGAAGCTTCGAAAACCTTACTGTGACTACACATAAATCTTGATCCGTACGGTCTAGGAGCCCATCGCTCTTTGTCTCTCTAATCGTTCTTGCATCACTCTCTGCGCATCTGCTTTCGCTGAGTCAAGCTTTCCGGCCTTTGCTAGAGCTAATAATAAAGCATGCACAAGGCCGATGTGGTTATGGCGACGCGAACTGTTCTCAAACTTTGAAAACAGGATTAAAAGGGTGAGCATCGGCGATAAGTTTTTCGGTACTCACCGCCCAGCGCTCGCGCTTGGAATTTTCATTAGAAATTTTGTTCATAAGATCGCTCAATTCAGCATCCCCTGATGAACCTTGCAGAGCGTCTAAATGTCTTCTCATTCCAGGTAATGGGTCATCCCGAAGAGCGAGTAAGCTGAACTCAAGCTGCAGAAAACAAGTTGAGATACAGAACACAAAACACATATTTTTGCTCACTGCTCCGGTCGGGTAAGTGTGTATCCGTTCCTCGATAACTTCCCTGAAAACAGAGAGATTCAATGGTGAAATACGGCAAAGGCGTGTCGTCAAGTACCTTGCTTTTTTGACCCATCCCTCTCCGGATTCTTCATAATCTCCATGTCGTACTGGGTAAGGTTTCAGCCCATCAAGTTCATACAGACTCCCCAACACTGGAAGGTATACGACGAAGTGGTAAGCTTCTTCACTCTTCTTTGGAAGGTCCAGACCATCTAGTGAAATAGCACTAGGTGGAGAAAGGGCGTTATGAGCTTCTCGAAGCCAATCCGCACTTGTGATGGCCATCCCACATGTCTGTGGGTCCATGCCTGTGGTAAAGTTCATGAGGTCCATAAACTGCGGTCCAGCAGGGAGTGAGGCAATGTTTCCCAGGGCGTTGACAACGGCAAGTGTAGCACAAGCGTTGTTCACAGTTTGATGGGCGAAGAATCCGGGGAAATCTGAATCATAGTGACCAGCACTAACACTAGGCTCGTCGTCAGGTGATTCAGGGAACCACTTAAACAGGAATATTAGGGCATGTATAGGTTGTAGCGCTGCCAGGGATTCTGGTTCAAGTGAGTAGAGGTCATCGACGATGTAAGGCACTCCAAGCCTCTTCAGTAACTCCCTGTGTTCGGTTGGGTGAGCCAGGTTGATCAGGTATGATCATTTTAACATACGTGAACACCCCAGGGTCAGATTCTGTAAGTTGCCAGCCACTAGAGTCCTCGTCTGACATCGTTCAAGACGTGTAAAGCAAACCAAGAGCTTACGCGCGTCGAACCTTGGCTTGCCACGTGACCTTTATTTGGTTAACAGACTTTCACTTCAATTTCACTTGCACTCTTGCACTTGCCAATATGATGGCTCCTGAGCCTGCTCCGACTCAATCACCTCAGGCCACGACGGAAGATCCACGAGCTTCCAATCGTGAAAAATTCGAGCTTGAACTGGAATTCGTGCAGTCGCTGGCAAACCCATACTACCTCCATAATCTCGCACAGAGGAACATTCTCGACCAACCTGCATTCATTAACTATCTGGAGTATCTCATGTACTGGAAAGAGAAGGATTATGCCAGGTTCATACGGTTCGTCCATGATCTGCGAGCGTTTACAACACTGCAACCGATCATCGTGCTCGTTCAGTTACCCACACGCACTGCACCATCTTGACTTGCTCCAGCACGCCCGATTCAGGTCAGAAATGAAGAAAGACGAATGGCGCGAATATCTGAACCAAAAGCAGTATGACCACTGGCGAACATGGTATGAGATACAGGAGTTTATTAGTGGCACTTTCTTGATAATCTATCGCGACAGGCGAGATCACCCTGGGATTAGTACTAATGTCGCCCCCACCGACCCTCAAGAGACCGGTGTGCAATCGCAATAGAATGCTTCTTTTGGGTGACATGGTTTACCGGACGTCTTGGCGGAAGCTTGTTTAAAAGTAACCACAGAATGAAACATACAGACTTGACACAAGGAGTTAATTGGCGTGTACATGAGATATTTAGAGATATGATGCTTGTGAATGTCTTCAAATTGTAAATTCCCACGCCTGTTAAACACTTCTCGCGGTACCGCCACTAGGTTACCCGTAGTCATCTACGGTACATGCCTCACTATGCTGAAAATGATTCTGAAGGCCGTCACTCCTACATACCGGTGGAATCGAACTTTGGGGAGGATGGCCACGGCGCATCCAACGTTCATATTGCGTCGCTTGCAGAGAAAAAGCGAATATGGTGGAGAACTGCCATCATCAATGCATGCTTCATAGCTTCATGGTACGTGGTAGTCACTGTCAGGCTCCTGAATCACGTTTATGCGTCTACTGCTCAGGTTTATATTCGCAACCGTACTGTCTCTGTACAACAAGTGGATGTTCTCGCCAGACCTGTTTGGGTTTCCGTTTCCACTCTTCGTGACCACCTTGCACATGTTTGTTCAGTTTGTCTTGGCTGCTGCCCTTCGCGTCTGTTTCTCCCATCATTTCCGTCCAGAGCGAAGTCCTTCAATAAAAGATTATGGGTGCGTGCTTTCTTGCAACGGCTAGTACCCGTTGGGCAGTCCGTGTCCTCACTGGACAGCGGTTCTAATTGTAGCCTCTTTGAAGCAAGAAAGCAGTTCCTACTGCCGTTGCTACCGGTCTCGATATTGGGCTATCAAACCTATCACTCAAGACCATTACTTTATCATTTTACAGTGAGTTGTCAGTTCTGAACTGCCAGACGCTGGCCTATGTTTAAATTCTTAACATGTAATTAACTCATACATCTGGTTGTCTGCAGCAATGTGCAAGTCATCTTCACTCATCTTCGTATTATCCTTTGCATTTCTCTTCCGTCTGGAAGTATTTTCGCTGCGACTCGTAGCCGTCATCCTTCTCATTTTTGGCGGGGTGATTCTTATGGTTGCTTCTGAAACGGCCTTCGTTCTTCCCGGGTTTTTACTTGTGATGACCGCCAGTGCATGTGGAGGTCTCCGCTGGAGCCTCACGCAACTGCTCATGAAGAACAAGAATATGGGACTAGATAATCCTGCGGCTACCATATTCTGGTTGGCTCCTGCGATAGGCATCACAACAGCCCTCCTTAGTATCATCTGGGAGGGATGGTTTACCATATATGCATCACCATTTTTTCGGGACCTGGCCTCGACCGTTCGTTCGGGCCTGTTCTTGGTCGCGCCCGGTATCTTGGCGTTTTGTATGGTCATGAGTGAATACTAGTACGTTATGCCCATGCGCTCAATTCCACAAGGCCGTCTAATTAGGTGATAAAAGCATTATCCAACGTGCCGGAGTCTTGCCAATGTCAATAGCCGGGATAGCCAAGGAAGTCTCAACGATCACGGTCTCGGCTTGGTTTTTCGGAGACGAACTTACGCCACTCAACATAATTGGCGTAGGTATCACAGTTTGCGGTCCGTTTCGAAGTGATATGAATGCGGCACTTCTAACGGCCTCTGTAGGGATTGCCCTGTTTACGTTCCACAAGTACCGCAACTCCATCGATGGTAAACTATCAGTGGACGCGCATGGGAACATGATAACGATAGAAGACGGTGACACATCAGATTCTGTGCACGGGGCCGACTTTGAGCTTAGTGCTGCCAACCTCGCACGTCGAGAGGATGGTCATCTTGTGGTATGTTGTGGAGAAACGTTTTAGAATTATGTTACTCATTGAAACGCCACAAAGCATCAGGGGTCTGGTGATAACGAAGCGCATGAGCGTCTGCTTTTTTCCACCGATCATGATCATGATGGCGAAGAAGATGCCGAACTAGTTCGGAGTGTTCAGTTCTCTAAGTTTAATTGGGAGGCTGAATGAGGTATAGACGAGAACTAGGGCGCCGGGTGATGGGCTTCCAATTACATAGTAGCAAATGCAGACTAGTTACTAGTCTGTTGATATTTTTTCAAGAAGTTGCAATACCCTGAAGCGGCGTCTCAAAGTGAGTCTCTGAGAGGACTGCCCTTCTGGTCACTAATTTGTTCCGAGCCGTGCCCAACTCAAGTTTGTATATTAAGCTTACGTTGATAATAGTGAACTGTTTGAGTTATGGTTCAAAAATCATTTGATCCGAGGACACCTGACTTGTAGCTGACTTCTGTTCCGCTGAGTCCGGGAACAAGGGGGGACGACGCAAGTCTTGTGATGTTTGTATAGATGATTGGGCCAGTGCAAACGGTAACTTCAGGTTACTGCGGAATATTATCTGATGCGATCAAATTAGTCAGCACAGCAGAGGACCCTTCGAAAGACATGTGGCTGCGATGGAAACACCTGGATACGGTGTGAAAATTAGACCCAAGTTCCTCCAAAATTGCCTGTAGGAGGCGATGAGCGGCCTTGCGCACTATGCAGGCCCATCAAGGAGCCGGACAGTCCCGCAGGTCAAATTAGAAGGCGATAATCGGACTGCTGCTTTATGACGTGTAACAGTCTAGAGCTTTTGTGATGCGGCTAGTAAGTGAATATTTCCCGCACGTTTTTTCATCAATGATTAAGTGCTTATGCTGATTGTCAATCCTATTACGATATGAAACCAGAAGGAAACGGACATTCACGGATTGACTAATAGCACATCTGCTAGATCGTTGAAATGCTGGGTTAATATTGGCGCGTTTCTGTTGGGTAAGAGGCCCGATCCATTGTCGCTTATGGTGCGCGTATTGGGCACCGGCAAGTGGGAAATCAGCATAATTCAGTTTTGATCTGACCTTCGTTCGGCGTACAGATCTCACACAGGCCTCAAGGCATTTAGGCTGTGTGATATATAAATCTGGCTTGTTCTAGCTTTTGATTTATTCACTTCACCATGGATGGTTTTCAATTCATTATCGAGTCCCCCCAAGAGACCCAAGGTCACAAGAAACGCCCACGTCTTGTGACCTCTTGTGATAACTGGTACTGCTCGCTCAATTCTCCATCAAGTAATTTATACTTACCTGTCACCTAGCCGCCTCAAAAAAATCAAGTGTCTGCAGTCATCGCCCGAGACACAGTGCGAGGCATGCAAGGCGGCAAAAATTCCATGCAAATTTCGTGATCGCGAACGATATTTTGCTGAGCGTAGTCGAGCCATCGCGGGTCCCAGTTCGGCGCCGCCGTACCATGGATCATCATCGGGTAGAGCAACGACCACCACCCCAGAGTCTTCAGAGCCGTTCCAATTCGAGTGGTACAACGAATATGCCACCATCGCAAGGATATGCCAGTTCCATGTCTCGCTCCCCGTCCTATTCGCCACCAGGGACAGCATCCGCAGACCATGCTCGCTATCAAACCTATTCAGATCATTCAAGGCCTCCTGCGACTTCCAGGTAATACATCCACTCCTCTCAGATATCGACATTCATTGACATGGCCATGGAAGACATACAGCTGGAGCCGATGATCACATTCGTCGATATGCAACTTCTGGTCCAGGTCAGGCATTGAGTCGTCCCCATCCTACATCGGGCGGCTACCGACCAACTCAGGTCTTCGACCCAATGCATCCTCAGATGCCACAACGCAGCTGGATGCCACATTTCATCCAGATATTCATCAGTCAACTCGGCACCCAATGCGCGTTCTTGACTTACGACGACCTATATGAAAAATTTCGACACCAGACTCTATCCCCTTTACTCTCCAACTGTATCGCAGCACTGGGCGCAAGGTCTGTCTTCTGCAATACATTCAACTTGGATATGAACGAGGTAGCATAGGTTTTCTGACATACCAGATATTGTCGCGCGTGGTCCGCACAATGTTGCAGATATTTTCTGTGAGAACGCCAAGGTCCGTGTTCGTGAGCGTGGGTTCTGCTGATCTAATGTATTGAGTAGGAGATGTTGTCCGCGGCACTTAACCAACCGTCCCTCGACGTTCTTCACGCTGTCATCACCCTGGCATGGACGGAATACAAAACTGGTCGGCTTCTTGGTAAGTACCGGGAATGTTTCTCGTGTTCCTCGGCTAAGTACTTGTCTCTCAGGATTCCGACAATATGGTGATGTAAGTCGAGCTAGAACATCTTGCTGATTTATGTCTGACAAACGATTAGCTTGCCATGAGAACCGCGATGGCTATAGGATTGTCTGAAGAATCCACCAGGCAGATGAGCCCTTATGACAGTTACCAAAATCGTCTTCGTCTGACATGGCAAAGTGTCTCCCAATTGTACACCACATCAACTTGTGAGTTCTCATGCTTGTGTTTCAAACCACCCCCTAATCGTTACCAAAGTGTCGGGGTAATCTCGATGGTCAACAATCTTTCGATCCGCTGCACTAGCAATGCCAAAATCCCGCCTTGTCATTACTACACCAATTCTTATGCTCCTCTTCACTTGGTTGATGCTTTGGGAGGCCATGCTTCATTCCACCGGGAAACTGCTGGCAGGTTTCCTTCATGGACCATATGTTTCGTGCTGCCTCTTATTTATTTACTTGACATTTAGATTAACTCACATCAATAATACCGCCAGATTGCACGTTACACTGATTAGATATGTACAATCATATTTCATGTACACACAGAACTTCCAGAGCCAAACTTGAAGCTTGAATCCCCAACTCCACGCGTTTCTGTCAGTCGACCTGTGCATGTTGCGACACATCACCATGGGAAGGTCGATCATCATCGCTATCATCGCCATCATGCTTAAGATCGGTAGCTGGTTTTCTCCTCGATGATTGGTCATGTGCCGATCAGACGCTCCTGCGCTCCCCAAGCCGTAGTTCGCGCACCTAAGTTTTGTGTTCTTAGTACTTGCGAAGAGGCCGGCGGCCGAGTTGGCCGATTCGAGAAACAGGGTTTGAAACAACACTGCATCCCACGTTGTAGGCTAGCTTTGTATTTATTTAGCTTAATCACCACGAAGCTTAATCATGAAAAAGGTGAAGACATGACAAGGGAGCGGTCGAACAGTGATGCGCTGAAGGCTCGTGCTGTGCAAGATTAATAACATTGTGTATTGGCATTGAGTAAAAAACTCGCGACTCCGAGGGTTTTTCTGGCACAGCCTGCTCGGAATGGGAAGGCATTTTGTCTTTTTTTTCCCCTGCTGGTTGCCGACCTGCAGGCCAGGACCATTGAGTCATGCATGCTGTGAGAAACAGGTGACTTTCTTCTTTCATGACTCGGTCTGATTAGACTAGTGCTTACCCTACTCTTACCTCATCGTCCGCGATCGGCTACTTCGAGAGGCCGTTGGCGCCCATCGTTGTGACGCGTACTACGTGTTCAGAACCGTCCAGTGTACATATTCCCATGAACGGAAGTACAGGGAGCGACTGGCACTGCATCTTGAACGAGTTTCCGGGCTGCTGCGCTCGAGGGACAAATCGACGATTCGCGGGTGCACATGCCGACGGTGCCAAGTAGAAACTTGCCATTAAAGTAGCTTACACAACATCATAGGCTCAATTATTACGAGGTATGCAGCATCCCGGAATCAACGCATGTTTGTGCCCTGGAGGCTGGGTATTGCATGCAAGTAGGCCTGTTTCAGTGAGATCTTAGGCACTGTTACTTGTTTGTGGGGTGACAATTGGGCTTCTCGGCGAGGCTGTCCTGGTAACACTGTGCGTGTTCTTTACAATTTTAAGCTTGCGCATCCCCGCCGACCGGCAAACCGCAGGCGCCAGGGGTCGATTTTATCCTTAGCTTCGCGGCAAGCTCCCCGACCCTGTAAGAGAACATTCTGACTCCAAGCATAATGGTTTAACAGGGTTGAAAGTTTAACCCTGTGCTACCGCTGCGACATGATGGTCGTAAATAGTCGCAGGAGTGTTGCTACAGTTCGTATGCAGTAGTCAACAATTGAAGTGACTTCAAGGCATTTTAAATACGCTTGATCAACTCCCCACATGCTCTTGTTGTTGTGAGTTACCACTGATCAGGACTAGGGAGGTTGCTCAACTAGACATTAGACGCAGCCTGCGGGTGAGCTTTTAAGAGATGATATTCCAGTAAAACAAATTGACTGTCTTGAGATCCGGCCATGATGGTAGACGACGCAGAACAACCGACAAGTGAAAATTAAATTGCTGGTGTGAAATTCGTCCAACAAAAAAGTTTTCAAAAGACGTGATTGACTCACGCTACGGTGGAGAAAGGGTATCTCATACATTCATCGCCCAAAACAAGAGGTCAGTAGAAGATGCACTACCGTGCGATTCCTACGCAAACACTTACCCACCCATCTGCACCCGCCATACAAGCCCCTAGCCACGCCATCTCCGCATCAGGGGGTACCAGCACACCATGCATCATAGCATAAGCGAGTTCTGGGCCAGAATATGGTGTAGGCGGGAAGAGGAGGGGAAGATGCGTAGATAGATAATGCACTAGGGTATGCGGCGAACCTATTTAATAACTCGATCAGTTCCAACAATCCTACCAGCAGTCCTTGGGAGAGAAACACACCATCTTCAAGGGTCGGAGGGACAACGTCTTGCATCACGGGCCCATCAGGTAGATACAACCTGACTGGGACACTGCGAACGTTATATGCGTTATCACGGTCTGGTGCACTCTGCGGGTCTACAGATGGCGGCCTTGTATGCCCTGATGGGTTCGTGGAAGGTGGTGGTGAACCCGACCGCGCAGGTGCGGTTGTAGGCACTATCTTAGATGCGACGCGCCAATAGTCATCGAAGTTATCTAGAAACGACGAGCATACTGAGATGCGCATACATAGAATGAAACGACTGACTTACGTTCTTTGATGCCTTCCCAGATACCATCCTGGTCTTGCTTCCGGAGACCTGTCATGCGCTTCGTGTTTCCCCATCGTATAAAGTCGGCCTCCTTGAGCTGCCCCATGAAAGCTTGTTTGCACGACTCAGCAGAAGGCGAGAGAAGAAGCTTCTCTGTGGGAGGTGATGCAAGGTGGAGGATGAGCTTCAAGGGAGTCACTTGCAGATTATGATGAGATGTCGAAGTCTGAGACGGAGGCCGAATTGACGCAGAGATGGTGTGGTTATCGTAGATCAGCCCTATCGGCCAGTGCCTACCAGAAGATCGTGTTTAGGATACACTGTACACCGCGCTGCGAGGTTCTGAAACTAACCACTTCAACAGCGTACCTTCCTCGCTCTCGAACCACCATTCTTCCTCCTTAAGCATCTTTCCAGCTGCCTCGTCGAATACGACGTCCATCAAGAACCGTCGTATCTCAGGCATAAGAAGAGGCAAGTAACTGACACGGGGAGCTTGGATATAATAACATTCCAGGCCGCGATCGGAATTTGCTGGTAGCTCTTTTGAGTCTACACGAATTTCAAGGGGAACGGTACCCTCCCATGATAGGCGGCGGAAAAGAGTTGTTGATGCTGGTGTGGAGTTCGCAGACGGCTGACCGTGATGGCGCGTAGTACCGTATGCAGACATCAGAACTCTGCCCAGATGTCAATTGTGTGCAAGAAGCGCTTGAAGACTCTGAGTCTCAGCGGAGCAAGTGTTGACTGGTTAATGGCTCACGTGACTCCACGCGCCTAATACGTAGTTACCAGTCCAACTAGCACTTAGCACTATGGTCCACCATCGCAGAACCGTTCATCGCAGGACTTGTTCAACTTGGTGCCAAAAAGCATGTTGGGAAATCCCCTCTAAATCACTCACACGACACGCAAGAATTTCTTAGCTGGGAGACGAATATCACCAAGCACGAGATCATGATGAATGTCCAAGTCATCCATTGTTTCCCCAATGAAATTCAAGCCAATACAGTTCGAGAGTACAAGTGATCATGGTATTCTGGATGTCTTTGGAAAGACTACACCCCTGACCTATGGCTCTATCCGCACCAATCAAGAACAATGCATTCTTTTAATCGCCGCCGCCGCCTGATCGATCATCCATTCTCCGTACACCTGCTCAAAGAAGCGAAGATCTTCCAAGGTCGTAGATGTCATTTCTGGGGGACTTCCTACATCGTCATCAACCATTGGGTGGTTCTGCCGCCACAATCCTCTCGTGTTATTGTCTTGACAAATCTGTTCACCAGCAGAAGAAACGGACGGTTTGGGAGGGCTCAGCGCGTAGTTCCGTGATTGAGTTTTGATGTGCGCGTCGCTACCGAGGCTGTGAACGTATGAAACCGGGGGACCCTTTCGACTGTCATGGAGGTGAAAAGACAAACTATTAACCCCAAACTTGAACTCCGACTGCATGATCCTCGGCGTGATCAGGACTGCAGCAAAGGGCTCACGATGACGCCATAACCCCAACCAAAAAATCGGACAATCCAGGACCTTCTTTTCGCAGCTTGCCGCCAAAGAATGAATGTGTCGGTCCGGCGTCGTTACATGAATTCAATTATCGTGGCAATGTACCGTCGAGTCGGAGATATTACAGACGTCGATCAGTAGACAGAGAAGCAGCCGAAATCAGCGTCAACATAGCAGTTCGTTTCGAAATCCATCATGACTGGCGTCAAATTCATGATCCCTTGAGTTCGATGTTCGATGTCATGTCCGGAATTTTCCATGTTGAGCAATCATGAACGATTCATCACTGAGGGCCTGGACTTCCAGCTCAATTGGGAGCTAGTCAATAGGAAACATCCGCAGCGGGCCGCATAAGGCAAACTTGGACATGAGTCGCCCCCTGTTGCCCCCTGTTAAGCAACCATCCTTGCATCGCGAACGTTGCATTGGTAAGTAGCTCAGATACACACACACATATATATAGATTAGACGTACGTGTAAATCAAACTGTCCATCATGAATCATATACTGACAAGCGGTGAGTTTAACCTGGTCCTGACCACTTCTAATAATGCTTCCACCGCGGAAATAACGTTCTCAGGCTCTGAGTACTTTCTCAGGACATCTAGCACCCAGTCTATTCGCTCGTCAAGCGTCTCAAGTGCGAATCTGTCTAGCGGGATATATTCAAGCGTCAACTCCGCAAGGTCTGGCAAGATTTCCACACAATCATCGTAGCCTGAGAGATACACGCTGGGGAACGCATCCCATGCGCCAGGGACGAGTGGCGATAATTTCGCCCTTGAGAACATATCATGGAGTGGAAGTTCCAAGGACTTTGAGACAGCCGTGATCCGCAGGAAAATACCGGAAAGATAGAATGCGTGAGGGTTGCTGTCCGCGGCTTCGGCCATAAGACTGATGCACCTGTTTATGTGGTCGTCTAGGGAAAGGCGACTACACCACACAGGATTCTTTGCAAGGGCAAAGAGGAGTTTCAAGTAACATCCGTCGCGTCCTTCATCGAACACGACACCATGACTACCTTCCACACTAGCAGCTTCACTAGGGGAGATAGCATTGAGGATGGCGGGGGAAAGCGCAAGTAGTTTCTCCCGTAGATTGGCATTGCGATCTGTATCTTCTATAGCGGCCAGTAGTGTTCTTCGCGTTTCGTATGTAGCACGCAGAGCAGCATAACGCAACCGGGCAGGCTGTTCCGGTCCCATAGACCACAGGAGGACATCCAAATAGGCTGCCTCCTTCGCTCGACTTCCGAGACTCTTCATAGCACTAAGTGCCAGGAGTGCATCCGCAAGAGTATCCTCCACCTCATAGCCCTCGAGCTCGCGCAGTTCGCAAATATAATCGATGAGCCACCCAAATTCATAGGGAGAACGAGTATCTTGTGCCCAGGTAAACTCCCCATACCAATATAGGAAGGAGTCGTCTGGCTGGTAGACGTTTCCGAGAGGGCCTTGAGGGATACAGATAGCCGTGTGCAGCGCAGCTCCTGCTTCGAACAAGCGCCTCTGCGTATCTTCCGAGTCCTCGGTTTTATTGTCAGATATCGCTGAGCATTCGAGGAAGATTTCTTTGCAGCAAGCAAGGCCCGCTCGGAAAAATGAGCCGTCAAGGGGAACCGCGCCTGTTAGCTCAATGATGCGAAGGGCATGTGGGAGGCATTTTTTGGCTCTGGAAGCGTAATGTTGTGGATGCGCTCCATCGACGCAGCCTTGTAGACAGGCAAGAAGTTTAGTGAGGAGAACGTCGATAGCAGCGCTTCGGTCGCGGTCAGATAAGCGATCTAACTGAAACAAAACAACCGACATACCTTTTGTCAACCTTCACGAGCACCGTTTTGTCGACATTAAGCCCGAGCAAGATTCCAGCAAGAAGTGTACAATTAGCGAGCACCTGAGCTGACGGGGCCTTGTTCGGTATTTTGGCATCAAGGAGCATCGAGATGATGCTCAATGCTAAATCTTCCATCTGCGCGAGCTCTTCGATGTCTTTATGGAGGAGGAAAACATATGGAAGGACTTGGGAGAGCCACAGCAAGGTAGCATCAGACGCTAAAGAGAATGTTGGTGTATCACGGAAGAAACGATAGGTGTAATCGGCTATCCACTTCTGCCCAAGGTTAATCTTCAACGCATAATCGACATCCAGCGATTCCCGGCTGAGGAGGTGCCAGAAGTGAAGATATCTGGGCTGAGAGGGCCATTGCGCAGCGGAATAGTACTCCCCGTCGAGTCGAAGGTATTCCCTTCCACTGAGATGAACGAGGGCTGTTGCACAAGCCAAAGCTCGTTCTTTCGCTGGCGCTAATAGCCGATCTTTGGTATCGAAGCAGCTCCCAAGCCCGCGATGCAGGAGAGAAATGATACCGGAAACATCGAAATCGAATGGCCATTCAACTTCGGGGACTAGGTGGCAAGCTGCAATGAACACGTTGGGATCTGTGGACGTTTCGAGCAACCATTTTACGGAAGGAGCATCCGAAGATGCGACGGAGACGGCTGGAAATTCGTATGACAGAGAAATTACGGGAAGGTATGACTCCGTTGCTTTAGAGGGAAGTTTGCCAAACTCGAGATCGCGGATCACGGGAGCATGGGACTGCGCAAATAAATAGGATCGCAGAGCTCGAATGGAGCGCAAACAAGAGCTGATGACCGTCCGATGGAAAACAGACAGCATGCTTCTAGCACTAGCGAGCCCCGTGAGAAGCGACTTTCCAAACGCCACGCCTAACCCAATGTATCGTGGAGCATAACGCAAATGGCATAGATCATAGAACTGAACCACGCGAATTCCTATGAGTTGCCAAGTAAGCCTGATGACGACAGAGACAGGTGTTTGAAAAGGACAGTCCGAGGACATCAGGGACGCGAAGACGGTGAATCCGTAAAGCGTGACGCCAAACAATGTGATGCAGATTATGACACGTGCGATGGACTGTTGCTGAGACCACATGTTGATGCTGAGAGAGGCACCGAAAAGGAACAACGAAACCTGCAACAACGCAGGGAATGACTGAACCACAGCGTCAAAGTACCACGTCCTTAGTGCTTCCATCTTCTGCTGCCGTCTCCTTCCACGTTCCTCTTTTGAGCCATGACCGTATCTGTTGGACTTGTAATATCCTAACCACTGTTTGCCCAGGATGGCACCGAAAGCAGCAAAGAGGCTAAGTAAAAGACTGGCATAGGCTAGGCTTTGAGCCCAAACACTACTAGACGAGTACCCTGCTGGTTGCGGAAGCGTAATACTCTGGGGTGCTGAGGTGCCATTTGCTGCGAGTAATATGAGCTGGGTCAGCAGTGCGTTGGTGGTGTCTCCTGTATTAGGTTGCGACGCGATTATGAAGGAGGTGGTGACAGCTGAAAAGAGACCCGCCTGCGAGATTGCATTTAATTAGGATGGTTCACTAAATGTTATGGGGAAGGAAACGCACGAAAGTAGGGATTATATCGATATCACCATTGTACCGCTCTAGGAACTCGGTGTCGACTTCCTCTGCTACCACCTCGTATGTTTCCCAGAACTGCAATCGGACGTCCTTGTCCGCTTTCTCTAGTTCTGAGCGCCTAAGGACGTCAAGGATTTCATTCTGCTTTTGGAGAAGACTGTGTTGTGAAATATTAGTTTGCGACGGCTGGCATTCGATGAGCTACCCACGAGTTAAGGACCTCCGATTGCTTATCGTCTTCCATGACACAGACGAGGTGCTCGTTCGGAGATAACCTGACCGAGGCAACATTTCCACAGTAATCAGGAACGACATATCGGCACTGATTTAGCATCACTATCAGTATCATCGTCTAAGAGCCTGAGCGCGCATTGCTATTGCTTGACACCGCTGAAGAGAGATGTTGGCCTCAATTGCTACATCCTAGTCACGAGCTATTGGCATGTTCAAGCTGGCACGTCTGAGACTCTGAGGATGTGAACTTGAAAGTTGAACATCTGGCGGCGCGGAACTCGGCAACTTTCAACTACCCGGCCCGTCTGACGCCATATTCGGAGGCTCGGACCTTCCCCACTGCAGTTGAAGTTGTCTCCTCCGGTTCACATCAATGTCGTTCGTTGCACTCTCCCGCTCAACATTCCGCCATGCAAGCAGCAGCACACGTTTCTTCTCCACAACCTTGCGTGCACAGCGGGAATACGCAAATGTCCTTGTCTCACGGCCCAGCCCAGGCGTTGCGCTCATCACTCTGAACAGACCCAAGGCACTCAATGCACTCAATGCGGCGCACTTTCAAGATATATCTGATGCGATGAAGGAGGCTGATGAGGATGTTGGTGTGGGTGCTATGATTCTCACTGGGTCAGAACGCGCGTTTGCGGGTGTGTTTCTTAGTCATTTGGATCATGAACTCGACTGGATTTGTTTATGAGTACAGCTGGTGCGGACATTAAGGAAATGAAAGACAAGTCTTGTGAGTATCTCCCCTTAGTCACTGGAGACTTTCCGACAAAATTTCTTGAAGTCGCAGAAGCCTACACTACCAACTTCCTCGCGAATTGGGAAGTCATCGCCAAGCTTCAAAAACCAGTTATTGCAGCTGTCAGCGGTTACGCCGTATGTCCTCAGACTCATTTGTTAGTTACTACGTCTTCATTCTAGTTCCTCCCTTCAGCTCGGTGGTGGCTTGGAGCTTGCATTGCAAGCTGACATTCTTCTCGCAGCGCCTTCAGCACAACTTGGACAGCCGGAAGTCAATCTTGGTGTCATCCCTGGCGGCGGCGGGACCCAACGTCTCGCCCGTCTCATTGGTAAATCACGTGCCATGGAACTCGTCCTCACCGGACGTATAATCGGCGCGGACGAAGCAGAACGCTGGGGCATCGTACGAGTTGTACGAGAGGGCACTGTCGTTGACGAGGCCGTAAAGGTTGCGAACGATATTGCAAGCAAGGGGCGTGTTGCAGTGGCTGCAGGCAAAGAGGCTGTGAATGCAGCATTTGAAATGAGCCTCGCTGAGGGTTTGAGGTTTGAGAAGCGGTTATTCCATGCCTTGTTTTCAACAAAGGATCAGAAGGAGGGTGGGTATATTTTGTGTTGTAACAAGATTTTGCACTGATCTCTTTTAATTCTGCTAGGTATGGCTGCTTTTGCTGAGAAACGCAGGGCAGAATGGACGCACTCATAAGGGCGTTCTGTGTATCATGAGGGGATCCCCCTCATCAACACTCCATGTGATCATGTATCGACTCGCATTGATTCTATCATCTAGCTCTGATTTTCCAATATCAAACCCTAGGTTTACATCACTATGGTGCATGACTATCACAAACGAGGTTAGGCAATGTTATTCTGATTATCGTTTGATCGGCCTTCAGATAACGATGTCCGGACTCCGCATCTATTTCAACAGTTTGTATCTAGCTGTGCTAGCAATGACGATTCAATCAAATGTCAAGCAGACCGCGCGACATGGCAGTGGCTGGCTAATTTTGCAACAGCGGATTCAGCCGACCACGGTATCTCCAATGTCTTGACGTCCATCATTAGGAGCCACCCCTTTCGCCGGTGCACATCCCCTTCTCCGCCATGCTGCCGCGTTAACAAAATGCCGAAAAGCTGTCCAATCAATTTCTAGTGAGAGTCAAACCCTCCCTGCTCATTTTCCAATATCCTTTTATTGCGGAACAAGATTGACTTCATCAAGGATACTAGTTAATTGATTTTGCATCGGGGTGGGGACTCGATGTACCTGTCTGCGTCTCAAACCTATTCGACATTCGGTACTTTACATTTTAATATTCATCTCATCGCGGCTGTTCGTTCCTTTAATGGCAGCACGCCCAGCACTGAATTGGGCGAGCTCAAGGGTGATATTCCGGGTAGTTCTGTCCTCGCGGATGTTATCGTGGAGTCGGGCTATGGCATCAGTTGAGATCTGAGGGGTGAGGAATAACACACAATCCAGGAGTACTGCAAGCTAAACTCCAACAGTTTTTTCTCTGCACTGCTGAGAGTGATATCTTTCAGTTCGCTTCTTCAGGGGGGTATGACCGCACGTAGAGCGGAGCAGATTGTCGCGTTGGTCTCGCCGCTGTAAAGTCCTTCACGGTCTCTATCTGCAAGGCTTTATGGGGTGGTTCTTCAGACTACATCTCTGACGGAATCAACATTCGACGTCCGCCATTGCGTGTTCTGATGAATGGGAGCACGCACTCAGCTTCTGGGCAAAGAGTCGTTCGCTTAGACATCTCAGAGACATCTCAGACAGGATGCTGGTATAAAATAAGTATCACCCATTGTACACACTCGGTATTGACATTCAAGTCGTATCAATAAAACATGTGCTGCGATACGATCATCATTATCAAGGTCTGCAAGTGTCAATTTCAGTATGTGCGAGGGAAAAGGCTTCAAGAGACTCGCTCCTCTTGGCAATTTTGCCAGTGCTGTCCACATGCCATGCAGTTCGAATCAAGCTCTAGGTATCATGAATGCAGACACAGCTACAAAACAAGTGTCGAGAACCCAGCACAAGGCCGGCCGCGGGTGGGCCACACCGTCTGTGGAAGGTAGTAGAACCACTAATACTACACCACTCGAGTATCCGTGGTATTGGTAGTATGCCAGGGTGGTCACGGGCCTAAGTCGAACTGCGGTCGTCTGCGTGACACGGGAAGAGTTAGATCAGAAGCGAATGAAGCGATCGTTCCAAGTGAGTGTTGCAAGGGAAACGAGATCTGAGCATAATTTGTACCCGAACACATACTGATACGCACATGTGTATGATACAAATACCGTACGAGTATCATCTTAAAAGTGCAAATGCAAACCGCCCAGAGATCCATAGACTCTAATGAAAAACATGCGGCTACAATATTTCTATGGTCCTGATGTCCATCGGGTTTCTAATGTCGTTGACCTGCCCAATGATGTCATGATCCGACGCGATCCTCTTGTATTCCCCACTACGCTGCTGCGCTAGCAAAAACGCGCTAAATGGCTGCCCAAGGCGAACAAGCAACCGAAATGCTCGTAATTCTAGATCCTGATTTACAGGAGGACCACTGGACCAGTCGTGTGACGGAGAAAAGAGCGACATTTGATAATCTTCCTCGCTCTCCGCAATGCTTCCAAAGTCAGATGGTTCCACAAAGTCAGGTAGCTCGAGAGACCGGTCCAAGGGACGGACAAGAATGAATTTTCGCTCAATGGGCCTTGCCGGCATGAACTGAACCAGGGTCTCTTCAGTGGTGACAAGCAAACTCTGAAGCCCATCTGCCTTCACTCTATACGTGAATTGAGTTTCCGGGGCTGGACTACGGACCCGTCTGACTTCCCTGACATCGAATACAATACAAGGCAGATGCAGTCTCTGTGTCGCAAAGCGAGGGGCACTCATATTCCGGAGCTGGGTATAAAGATTCAAAGCGAAATATACGGTCACCGTCTTTCGCAGAGAAGAAACCGATGACTGGATTTCATCCTGGGGTAGGGAAGGTAGCTGGCATGGTGGAGCTTCGTATGCAGTGATGGAGGCTGGTAGACAGCTGTTGAACGCTGATGGTTTTCCGACCCAATCGAGGCCAGTGATGTCACCCGACCGAGCCACGATCTCCTGCAGGAGCCGTCCGAGAGCCTTCTCCTGCCTCTCGCCATAATCTACAGGCAGGCGGACATCAAAGATGCCAAACAACGAGTATGCGATGTCTTCCTGACGAGTGGTAACCCGGGTCGACGCCCAATGGAGTTTCTCTCGGGCACCATGCATGCTGGGACGGTAGGCAACAACGGCTGATCGGTCAATGCCCGTCGCGTCCTTCAACTCCTGCATGATTGCGACGGACTCCTTGTGGTTGGGAGTGCGATCATCAAGATAAAGAGTCCAATTGTTCTGATAAAAGAGAATGACTTTGGGAGCGATGAATTCTTGAACCGTCCATCCGCGCGTGTTCCAAGCGCTCTTTGCCAGTGCGCCAGACTTTGATGAAGGCGGGACATCTGACAGGTAGACAATCGTGAGAGCAGAGTGGCGGTACCAGACGAACATGGAGTTGACCGATTCTTGGAGTTCGACATTGATGTTCTTATCGATGCAGCATGTATCGCTCCATGCCCAGTTATACCCCGCGTCATGAGCAGTTTTACAGAATGACCGCAACTTCGTCATGCCGCCGACCGAATCCAACTCTGAGTCGTACACGCTCTTGCCCTGGATATCCTGCAGCAGGGGCTCCTTGCCTTCCCACCTGTGTGATAGCATGGCATATTGGAGGTTCCTCCTCACCACTTCTTCGATGCGCTTCGTGTGGAAGTCTGAACGCATGATTGTTGAGGACAGAAGCTCCTTATACTCTGTGCTCATTTTGAAGGCGCTGATTTGCGCCTCCCGATCGTACACGAGACCAGTGGTGGTGTCGAGCACACGGAGCGGAGCATTTTCGAGTTGAACATCAATGACTTGTCGAATGGCACGTTCTACTTGCGAAGGTCTGAGATACTGCTGGCGCAGTTCTGTAGAGAAAGTTAAGCACAATGACGAATGTATTACCAAAGGCTCACTTCGTGTCTGAATGTCGGGTGCATCGTCCAATTTGGAGAGCATTGTTCGGAAGGACTGGATCGCCTCATCATAGCGCTGTGCACCATGAAGCGCTGCGCGCTTCAAACTGTATCCAAGGTAAGACAAGGGGTCGAGTTCGATGACCTAAGTATCACCACAATGAGCTTTGGTTATGAAACGATAGATGCCATCGCACCTTCTGCGCATCGAGAAGTGCTTCAATCCATAGCATCTTACCCAACTTTGCCTTACTACGATTTGCGAAAGTGGTACTAGGCGCAGAATAGAGGGTGGTTGCCGCAGAGTATAGGTCGATAGCCCTGTCATAATCGCTCGCAGCGAGGGCGGCATCTCCGTTGGCAGCATAGAGCACGCTGCATTCTTGCTTGAAATCTGAATGAATATGGGTGAGGACTGTAGTCTACATGACATCACGAACTGCGGACTTGCCATGGGACCAAACAAGGCAGCCGGCCTTGGCAGGTTCGCCGATGGCGTCCATCATGTACTTGTACGCTTCCAGGGCTTTATCGGGTTTGCCTGCCGAAAGGAAAGCGTGGCACCGTTTCTGGTGTGCAGTAAGGCACAAGGCCTGGAGATCCCAGCCGAAGAGCTGGAGAAAGCACTTGTTTATGAAAAGCATGATGCATGCAATGACATCTTGACGCACCACAGTCAAGTCCTCATAGGTTTCAATGAATTTTGATGAGGGAGCACCAGCATTGACGGCGGCAGTGAAGTGATCGGCGGCTTCGTCGAGACGCGCGTCACCCAAGGCTTTGGTTCCGAGCTGAACATGTAGATATGCCTAATGTGCGAGCGATATAAATCAGTGTTGATGACCGAGCATGGCCATATGACACTTACTTCCACGACATGACACCCGAGAAGATCGATATTCGGACAAGCGGCAGCCAGTTCTTTGAGGAGCAGCATTGTTTCCTCATGTTGATCTGCATTGAAGAGTGTGATGGCCTGAAACATGCGATGAAACAGAGGATGTGCGAAACAAATTGAAGCTACCTTAATCAAGAGAAGAAAATGGTTGGTGTACGAATTTTGGCTGGTGAACATGGATGCAACATCAAATGCTACCCTAGCATCCCATATACGGCCTTTTCCGCAGAGGGCGATGCCCTTGGAGATGTAGCCTATCAACGAGGGACGAATGCTGATGGACTATGTCACGAACGGAATTAGCCTTTTGTAGCGGGGCTATGATGGTTCAGTATGACTTTCCTTGATCGCATCCGCAAGAGCGAAGTCCCAGGCATGTTGTCTGGCCATGATGAACGAGCGATGCGCATATGAAGTATAGTTGTTGGCGTCGGTGTGAATCTTTTGGGTGAGTAACTCTTCAGCGGTAGACAGGTCTCCAGTTACACACGCGTGGTAGGCTGTCGTGATAGGCATTATCTGCATAAAGGATGCTCGAGTTGCGTTATGAAAGTCAGGAACGGAAACTCGCCTTTGAATGAAAAATCTTTGGTACTTCCCACTCTGAGATCTTCTTATCTGTACCTCCGCTGAGGATATGCCTACCGTCCACTGAGAACGTTACAGAAAATAACGGGGATGAGTGCTCGAAGATGGCGATATTTTGCCGATCTGAGAGCCGCCAGAGACGGACATGCTTGTCACTAGATGCCGAAGCGACGAGGGTGCCATTGGGATCAATGGCAATGGCGTAGATATAGCCAGTATGGCCTTTCCAGCGATGACCGACCTGCCGCCAGGTCAATGGATCCCACTCTCGTATAGTAGGATCGTCATCATCTCCTCCTGAAAGAAGGCGTGTGCCATCCGGCGTCCACGCGAGTGACATGTTCCATTTTGTATGAGCCGTCAAAGATGCGACGCGTTCCCTTGTGCCTGGATTATAAATTTGGATATTCTGCCATGTTGCGATGGCAAGAAGTTCACCAGATGGCGAATATCGAATGCAGAAGACAACACCACACTTGATTGGATCACCTTGCGTCTGCCAAGTTTTGGTACACCAAAACTTCGTCGTGCCGTCCCATGAACCAGATGTGGCCAGCACCGTACCATCCGGGGAAAAATCCACCGAGTTGATCTGATCGGAGTGGGCTTTGATTGGTTTGGTGAGTGATTCACCAGTTTCACCGTGCCAAGCGATGATTTCTCCGCCGTTATCGCCGCTTGCTATCATTTGACCATCTCGTGATACTGCCAATGCCAACACCCCGCAGCTTTGCCCCTCCATCTTTTTCAACACAACGCCTGTCTCCAAGTCCCAAATACGAAGTGTCTTGTCGGCTGAGCCTGTAACCATTCGTCGCATACCAGGCAAAATTGCAACTGCCTGTACGGTTCCCTCGTGATCTTCAAAAGCTCGAGTGGGTGCTGTGCTTGGAATGACCTGCGACATTTTCCTGGAGGTTGATGAGGGATTGTGGGTGTCTGTCTCTAAGCTGCACAGGTGCGTGTGTTGTTCCTCAGGCATTTCATAGACGCCCAAGACACGTGCCATTTATTCGCCTACCATCGCTCTAGCAAGAACGCTCCCAACCGCCTAACGGTCCGCCTTCCTCGTCCAACTCCTGTGTTTACAGCTTCCAGGGCGTATCTCCTCGTATTCGTTTGCGATGGTGCAGTCGCTACTTCCCGGCCCACGAAATTGTCTTCAAGCCATCTATCAGAGACTGCAGCATGAATCAGCGTTTGGAGGCGTCCACTTTCGACAAAGTTTCTCGAACTCTGTCCCCTCGGACACCAGCACTGCCCAAGCCTGTGTGCACCCTCCGTATTTTTTCAGTCACTTCTACTGACGCCATGTAAGCGGGGCAACACCGATAAGATGGACGAGAACATGAATCGCTCGATCCGAGCCGTGAATGCGTTTCTCAGTGCCCTGACGGACTTTCTGGTTACGGTTCTGAACTTCTTACAGTACTTGTGTCAGTTGATCCACTCACTCCGAACTCGCTCTCGTTACCAAGCCAAATCTTGCAAATTTGACGAGGACATCCCTTTCTTGCAGAGACCCGTGTGCTGTGATCGTGAGCACCTGCAGTGCATGTCCCATCGTCAACATTGATTGTGGGCATGTCAGGGCCATTTGCGCTTATGTTTATGGTCGCGTGTCACCTGACAGTGAGCATTGTGGGAGATGTGAGTCTTTGAAATTGTCCCTTCAACTGTTGCATCTTGAGGGTCTTTCTCCAATTCATTATCCGTACAGGACGAATTTGAGTCATCTACAAACTTTAATAGGGCTTTGTCCCCGGGGTGACGTCAAAAGGTATCACGATTCAATGGTAGCTATGTATGATGACGCGAAACAATCGAAAGGATGTAGTCATTTCCCACTATCTATGCAGCAAGCTCTGCTTCTGGTATAAAATACGAGCGATCGGGATAGAACTGATATACTTGGATACATTCACCAATTCCACTAGCAGCAACAGCACGACCAGCCGCCTCCATGTTCCCCGGTGTCTGTCTGAACTACTACTGATTGCTGTTGCACATTGGGATCTGGCGTAGGAGGTCCATTATAGTCTTCGTCGCGTATCAAGTCGTCGTCGACATCCCTAGGAGCACCCCCTGCAGCATTACGCTGTAAATATATGCATCAGATATCCAAGACAGATCATAAAATTCGACAGGGCGTACCTGTAGACCCTGCGCAAAGGAACATCAACGACGGGTGGCGTTGCATGCTGGGGCGGCCGGGTGAATATGTGTCGTAGGTGAGTTCTGAAGGAGGCAGCGACAGTGACCGGCGGTGGGGTGGTGGGTGATGCAGGTGAAGGAGCCGAACGAGGGGATCTCGTCAGGGCGAGCCTGAGTCTTTTCAGGCGCCTATGAGGTCGTGGCCGGGAAATCTGAGAATACTGTAATGAATGATGTGAGAGAGAGTAAAAGCATGGTCTGTTGTTGCACGCACTTGATGCATTCCGTGAAAGAAATTGGGTTCTGCATTGTAGCCATCTTGATCTTGCCCGGGAATCTCTGCCTGCCTGCAGGTCAGTATCGAAAGAGTTGAGGAGGGAGGTACATACACCGAGAATACGGTCATCTTGCGCAGCCAACGCATTACATTGTTCCTTGAATTCTGAGTGAAATGCAAGTGAGTATGATAGCTACAAGTGACGTCAGTGAAGACTTGCCGTTGGACCAATCAAGGCAGCTGGCCTTCGCAGATTCGTCGATGGCGTCCATCATGTAGCTGTGTGCTTCGAGGGCTTCATCAGATTTGCCTGCTGAGAGGAAAGCCTGGCACCGTTTCTGGTGTGCAGTCAACCGAAAAGCCTCGAGATCCCAGCCGAATAGCTGGCCAAAGCAATCAATTATGAAAGCAATATAGGTTGTGCATATCGACGTACCAACACCAAGTCCTCGTATAATAAATGAAAGTTCAACTTGAATTTTGATGAGAAAGCATTGGAGTTGACAGCGGCAGTGAAGTGGTCAACCGCTTCGTCGTGACGCGCGCCATCGAATGCATCGATTCCGAGCTGAACGCGTAGGTATGCCTGATGTACGAGTTGTAAAGATCAGCGTCAATGACCTAGCATGACCGCATGACACTTACTTCCACTACACGACAACCGAGAATGTCAGCATTTGGACAAGCAGTGGCGAGTTCTTTGACGAGCAGCATTGCTTCCTCGCGTTGATTCGCATTGAAGAGTGCGATGGCCTGAAATATGGAATAAAGCAGGGAGCATGGAAGACGAAGACGAATTTGACATACCTTGATCAATAGAAGAAAATGGATGCTATTTGAATTTGCGGCCGTGAACATAGATGCGACATCGAATGCTATCCTCGCCTCCTGGACGTGGCCTTTTCCGCAAAGGGCGATGCCTTTGCAGATGTAGCCTGTGAACGAGGGCCGAATGTTGGTGGACTATGTCACGAATGACTTTTCGTAAGGGGGCCATTATGGGTCCGTGTGACTCACCTTGATGGCATCCTCAAGAGCGAGGTCCCAGTTGTTTTTTCGGGCCAAAACGAATGAGCGATGCGCATATGAAGTATAGTTGGCGTTGGTGTGAATCTCTTGGGTGAGCAACTCTTCAGCGGTAGACAGGTCTCCAGTTACACATGCATTGTGGGCTGTCGTGATAGCGAGTATCTGCACGGAATATGCTCGAAATGTGTTGTAAGATTGGAGAATGGAAACTCACCTTTGTGTGAGCCCACTTTGGTACTTCCCACTCCAAGATCTTGTTGTCGTCTCCGCTGAAGATGTGCCTACCGTCCACCGAGAACGTGACAGAAATTGGCTGGGTTGAATGCTCGAAGATGCCGACAGTTCGCCGATCTGAGAGCCGCCAGAGACGAACATACTTCTCATGCGATATCGAAGCAACGAGGGTGCCGGCGGGATGAATGGCAATGTCCACGATGCCAGAATGGCCTTTCCAGGGATGACCGACCTGCTGCCAGGTCAATGGATCCCACTCGCGTATAGTGGGATCGTGTTCATCGCCTCCTGAAAGAAGGCGTGTGCCATCGGGTGTCCATGCGAGTGACGAGTGCCATGTTGAGTGAGCCTTGAAAGATGCGACGCGTTCCCTTGTGCCTGGATTATAAATTTGGATATCCCCGAATGTTGAGATGGCAAGAAGTTCAGCTGATGGCGAATATCGAAAGTGGCGGACATGATCGCCACAGTGGATTGGTTCACCTTGCATCTGCCATGTTTTGGTACACCAAAACTTCACCATGTGATCACCTGAAGTGGCCAGCACCGTTCCATCTGGCGAAAAATCCACCAAGGTGAGTCCTTTGGGGTGGACTTTGATTAGTTTGGTGAGTGATTCTCCAGTTTCTCCATGCCAGACAATGACGTCTCCGTCTCTATCGCCGCTTGCTACAATTTGACCATCTCGTGATACCGCCAATGCCCACACCTGACTGCTATGCCCCTCCATCTTCTTCAATACAACACCTGTCTCCAAGTCCCAAAGACGAAGTGTCTTGTCAAACGAGCATGTAACCATTCGTCGCCTATCGGGAAAAACTGCGACTGCCCATACGTCATGCTCGTGATCTTCAAAAGTTCGGATGGGTGTGGTGATTGGAACGAGTCGTGACATTTTACTGGAGGTTGTCGAAGGATTGTGGATTTCTTTCTCCAAGCTGCAGAGGTGCGTGTATTGTGCGTTTTTGATCCCGGTTCTCCAAGTCCACGCTATTCTGCCTCGTTTCCATAGACGCCCAGGACACGAGGTGGTTCATCATCGTTCCAAAAATGCTCCCTACGAGTCATAGCTGCCTTCCTATACGACACCCTACACGTGTCCTACTCCTTTATTTAGAGCTTCCAGAATCTCCTCGTATCCGATTGCGATGGTGGAAGCTTCGTCCCGGCCCACGTGACACGAATTAATATTTGGCTGAAAGCTATTTATCAGAGACTGCAGCATGAATATCTCGTGTCCATCAGTCCTCCAACATCATGTCATTCGTCCGAGTGCACACATAAGCTTACTGCAAGTATCACCTCATCTCGTCGATTTCTAATCTACCTGTGCACCAGATGCAACAGAAGCTTGCATCTCAAATGCGCTACCAGAGTTCCGTCTTTCGAGACGATATGTTGTCGGTGGGGCATGCAGATGATCAACCCCTTAAGACCAATGATCGTCCCAAAAGTCTTACTACTGTAAAGTTCAAGCCATATCTGGAACTCATGGATCCATGCGACTCGCTGTCAGCAGTGCTCAAGTCCCTGTTCAATCTACAGAGAGACAGCGTGGAGGTACTGACTCACACTACAAGAACAAATTTCAGCATGACGTTGCCTTACCACAGGCAGAGCTTCCTGGCATTTAAGTGAGTCTTTTCTTTTGCTCTCAGCGCTTATTTTGTAGTGCCTCACCCGTTTCTCCTCTCCTCTCGCCTAAACTTTATTCACGGTCCCCATATCCCTACCTCCCGTTTTAACCTACATCTCAGCCCATCCTTGATCACGCCAATGGTTCCCGGTGGTCCAGAAGGCCAGTCTATTCAAACTCGAAGGTTGGTCACCCCATCTTTCGTTTCGTGACCTTGAGAAAGAATCTTAGTGCATACCCCAGAAGCAATTGAAAACCCGATTCCTGCATTATGTGACGAGACTTGGACCATAATTTGTACCCGAGCACCCATGGACGGAAGCCCCATCTATAGACAATGTATGAAACGTATACCGTACGAATATCAACTTGAAAGTACAAATGAAAACCACTCGAAGATCCATAAACTCTGTATTGAAAAACATGCGACTACAATATTTCTATGGTCCTGATGTCCATCGGGTTTCTAATGTCGTTGACCTGCCCGATGATGTCATGATCCGACGCAATCCTCTTGTATTCCCCACTGCGCTGCTGCACTAGCAAAAACGCGCTGAAAGGCTGCCCAATGCGAACAAGCAACCGAAATGCTCGTAATTCTAGATCCTGGTTTACAGGAGGACCACTGGACCAGTCGTGTGACGGAGAAGTGGGCGACGTTTCATGATCCTCCTCGCTCTCCGTAATGTTTCCAAAGTCAGGTAGCTCGAGGAGAGACCGATCCCAGGGACGGACAAGGACAAAGTTTTGCTCAATGGGCCTTGCCGGCCAGAATTGAACCAGGGTCTCTTCAGTGGTGATAAGCAAGTCCTGAAGCCCGTCTGCCTTCACTCTATACGTGAAATGAGTTTCCAGCGCTGGGCTACGGACCCGCCTGACTTCTCTGACATCGAATGCAATACAAGGCAGATGCAGTCTCTGTGTCGCGAAACGAGGGGCTCTCATGTTCCGAAGCTGGATGTAAAGATTCGAAGCGGAATCTACAGCCACCATCTGTCGCAGCGAAGAAACCAACGACTGCGTTTCATCTTCGGGTAGGACTGGTAGCTTGCATGGTGGAACTTGGTATGACATGATAGAGGCTGGTAGACAGCTGTTGAAGTCTGATGATTTTCCGACCCAGTCGAGGCCAGTGATATCACCCGATCGAGCTACGATCTCTTGCATGAGCCGCCCGAGAGCCATGTCTTGCTTCTCGCCATAATCTACAGGCAAGCGGACACCAAAGATGCCGAACAACGAGTATGCGATGTCTTCCTGACGCGTGGTAACCCGAGTCGACGCCCAATGGAGTTTTTCTCGGGCGCCATTCATGCTGGGACGGAAGGCAGCAACGGCTGACCGGTCTATGCCCGTCGCATTCTTTAACTCCTGCATGATTGCGATGGACTCCTTGTGGTTGGGAGTGCGATCATCAAGATAAAGAGTCCAATTACTCTGATAAAAGAGAATGACTTTGGGAGCGATGAACTCTTGAAAAGTCCATCCACGCGTGTTCCAAACGCTCTTCGCAAGTGCGCCAGACTTTGATGAAGGCGGGACATCTGACAGGTAGACAATCGTGAGAGCAGAATGGCGATACCAGACGAACATGGAGTTGACCGATTCTTGGAGTTCGACATTGATGCTCTTATCGATGCAGCATGTATCGCTCCATGCCCAGTTATACCCCGCATCATGAGCGGTTTTGCAGAATGACCGTAACTTCGTGATGCCGCCGACCGAATCCAACTCTGAGTCGTACACGCTCTTGTCCTGGATATCCTGCAGCAGGGGCTCCTTGCCTTCCCACCTGTGTGATAGCATGGCATATTGGAGGTTCCTCCTCACCACTTCTTCGATGCGCTTCGTGTGGAAGTCTGAACGCATGATTGTTGAGGACAGAAGCTCCTTATACTCTGTGCTCATTTTGACGGCGCTGATTTGCGCCTCCCGATCACATAAGAGACCAGTGGTGGTGTCGAGCATGCGGAGCGGAGCATTTTCGAGTTGGGCATCAATGACCTGTCGAATAGCACGTTCTACTTGCGAAGGTCTGAGATACTGCTGGCGCAGTTCTGTAGAAAGAGTTAAACACGTTGACAAATGTATTATCAAAGGCTCACTTCGTGTCTGAATGTCGGTTGCATCGTCCAATTTGGAGAGCATTGTTCGGAAGGACCGGATGGCCTCATCATAGCGCTGTGCACCATGAAGCGCTGCGCGCTTCAAACTGTATCCAAGGTAAGACAAGGAGTCGAGTTCAATGACCTAGGTGTCACCACAATGAGCTTTGGTTATGAAACGATAGATGTCATCGCACCTTCTGCGCATCGAGTAGTGCTTCCATCCATAGCATCTTACCCAACTTTGCCTTACTACGACTTGCGAAGGTGATACTAGACGCAGAATTGAGGGTGATTGCTGCCGAGTATAGAACGATAGCCCTGTCATAATCGCTTGCAGCGAGGGCGGCATCTCCATTGGCAGCAAAGAGCGCGCTACATTCTTGCTTGAAAGCTGAGCGAATATGGGTGAGAACTATAGTCTACATGACAGCACGAACTGCGGACTTGCCATGGGACCAATCAAGGCAGCTGGCCTTGGCATATTCGTCGATGGCGTCCATCATGTACTTGTACGCTTCCAGGGCTTTATCGAGTTTGCCTGTCGAAAGGAATGCCTGGCACCGTTTTTGATGTGCGGTGAGGAGCAAGGCCTCGAGATCCCAGCCGAAGAGCTGGACAAAGCAAATGTTTATGGAAAGCATGATGCATGCAATGACATCTTGACGCACCATAGTCAGGTCCTCATGGGTTTGATGAATGAATTCTGATGAGGGAGCACCGGCATTGACAGCGGCAGTGAAGTGATCGGTGGCTTCGTCGAGACGCGCGTCGCCCAAGGCTTTGGTTCCGAGCTGAACACGTAGACATGTCTGATGTGGAAGTTGCAAGGATCAGCGTCGATGACCAAGTATAGCTGCCTTATACTTACTTCCACGACACGACACTCAAGATCGCCATCTGGAGAAGCGGCAGCGAGTTCCTTGACGAGCAGCATTGCTTCTTTGTGTTGATCTGCATTGAAGAGTGCGATGGCCTCAAACACGCGTTGAAGCAAAGAATATACGAGACAAATTAAATGTACCTTGATCAAGAGAAGAAAATGAGTGGTAGCGGAATTCTCCTTCATGAAAATGGATGCGACGTCGAATGCTGCCCTTGCTTCTCGGACAAGGCCTTTGCCGCAGAGGGCGATGCCTTTGGATATGTAGCCTATGACAGAAGGCTGAATGCTGATGGACTATGTCGCGAATGACAGTTAGCGGAGCTGGGATGAGTGAATATAACTCACCTTGATTGCATCCTCAAGGGCGTCGACCCACTTGTGTTGTCGGGCCATAACGAATGAGCGATGCGCATATGAAGTATGGTCCTTGGCGTCGGTGTGAATATCTTGGGTGAGCAACTCTTCAGCGGTAGACAGGTCTCCAGTTACACACGCATGGTAGGCTGTCGTAATAGGGAGTATCTGCATAAAGGATGCTCGAGTTGAACTGTTGCGTTATGAGAGTCAGGAATAGAAACGCGCCTTTGAACGAGCACCCTTTGTTACTTCCCACTCTGAGATCTTATTATCTGTACCTCCACTGAGGATATGCCTACCGTCCACTGAGAACGTGACAGAATGTACCGCGGATGAGTGCTCGAAGATACCGATATTTTGCCGATCTGAGAGCCTCCAGAGACGGACATGACCGTCACACGATGCCGAAGCAACGAGTGTGCCAGTGGGATCGATGGCAATGGCGCGGATATCGTGGGTGTGATCTACCCAGGGATGACCGACCTGCTTCCAGGTCAATGGATTCCACTCTCGTATCGTAGGATCGTGTTCATTGCCTCCTGAAATCAGGCGTGTGCCATCCGGCGCCCACGCGAGTGACCAGTTCCAATTTGTGTGACCCTTGAAAGATGCGACGCGTTCCCTTGTGCCTGGATTATAAATTTGGATATGGCCTTTGGTTGCGACGGCAAGACGTTGACCAGACGGCGAATATCGAACGCAGTAGACATCACCACCACACTTGATTGGATCACCTTGCATCTGCCATGTTTTGGTATACCAAAACTTCATGACGTCATGCGAACCAGTGGCCAGCACCATACCATCCGGAGAAAAATCCACCGAGATGATGTGTTCAGAGTGGGCTTTGATGGGATGGGTGATGGATTCTCCAGTTTCACCGTGCCAGGCGATGATTTCTCCGCCTCTATCACCGCTTGCTATAACTTGACCATCTCGTGATACTGCCAATGTCAGCACGCGACTTCTATGCCCCTCCATCTTCTTCAACACAACACCTGTCTCCAAGTCCCAAAGACGAAGTGTCTTGTCCCGCGAGCCCGTAGTAATCATTCGTCGCCTATCGGGGAAAACTGCGACTGCCACAACGGCCCCCTCGTGATCTTCAAAAGCTCGAAAAGGTGTGGTGCTTGGAATGAGCTGCGACATTTTCAATACTGGAGGTTGTTGAGGGATTGTGGGTGTCTTTCTCTAAGCTGCACAGGTGCGTGTATTGTGCGTTTTTACCCTACCTCATGCTAACTTACCTTGATCCTATAGACGCCCGAGACACGTGCTTGTTCGCCTACCATCGCTCTAGCAAGAACGCTCCCAACCGCCTAGTCAAGGGTCCGCCTTCCTCGCCCGACTCCTGTGATTACAGCTTCCAGAACGTATGCCCTTGTATTCGTCTGTGGTGGTGCAGTCGCTACTTCCCGGCCCACGAATTAATATTTGTCTGCAAGCTATCTATCAGAGACTGCGACATGAATCAGCGTTTGGAGGCGTCCACTTTCGACAAAGTTTCTCGAACTCTGTCCCCTGGGACACCAGCACTGCCCAAGCCTGAGTGTACTCTCCGTATTTTTTCAGTCACTTCTACTGACGCTATGTACAGCGAGGCAACACCGATAAGATGGACGAGAGCATTTAACACTTGGTCCCAGCCGTGAATGCGTTTCTCAGTGCCCTGACGGACTTTCTGGTTACGGTTCTGAACTTCCTACAGTACTTGTGTCAGTTGATCCACTCACTCCAAACTCGCTCTCGTTACCAAGCGAAAATCTCGCAAATTTGATGAGGACATCCCTTTCTTGCAGAGACTCGCGTGCTGTGATCGTAAGCACCTGCAGTGCATGTTCCATCGTCAACATTGATCGTGGGCATGTCAGAATCAATATTTTTATATTTCCAACCGCCGAACGCATGTCAAGGCCATTTACGCTCATGTTTATGGTCGCGTGTCACCTGACAGTGAGCATTGTGGGAGGTGTGAGCCTTTCAATTTGTCTATTCAACTGTCGCATCTTCAGGGTCGTTCTCCAATTCATCGTCCGTGCAGGACGAATTCGATTCATCTACAAACTTTAACAGGGCATTGTCCCCGGGGTGACATCAAAAGGTATCACGATTCAATAGTAGCTATGTATGATGACGCGAAACAATCGAGAGAATGTAGTCATTACCTGCCATCTATGCAGCAAGCTCTGCTTCTTGTGTAAAATACGAGCGGTTGGGATATAAATGATATACTTGGAGACATTCACCAATTCCACTAGCAGCAACAGCACGACCAGCCGCCTCCATGTTCCCCGGTGTCTATCTGAACTACTACTGATTGCTGTTGCTGTTGCTCACTGGGATCTGGCGTATGAGGTCCATTATAGTCTTCATCGCGTATCAAGTCATCATCAATATCTTTAGGACCTCCTGCAGCGTTGCGCTGTAAATATATGCATCAGATATCCAAGACAGGTCGTAAAATTCAACAGGGCGTACCTGTAGACCCTGCGCAAAAGGAACGTCGACGACGGGTGGCGTTGCATGCTGGGGTGGCCGGGTAAATATGTGGCGTAGGTGAGTTTTGAAGGAGGTAGCGACAGTGACCGTCGGCGGGGTGGTGGGTGATGCAGGTGAAGGAGCCGAACGAGGGGATCTCGTCAGGGCAAGCCTGAGTCTTTTCAGGCGCCTATGGCGCTGTTGAGGTCGTGGCCGGGAATTCTGAGAATGCTGTAATGAACGATGTGAGAGAGAAAAGAAGAAGAATCCGTTGTTGCACATACTTGATGCATTCCGTGGAAGAAGTTGGGTTCTGCATTATAACCATCTTGATCTTGCCCAGGGATCTCCGCCTGCATGCAGGTTAGTAGCGAAATATTTGAGCAAGGAGGTACATACGGCAAGAATATGGTCATCTTGCACAGCCAACGCGTTACATCGTTCCTTGAATTCTGAGTGAAATACATGTAAGTATGATGATTACGGGTGACGTCAATTAAGACTTGCCGTTAGACCATTCGAGGCAACTGGTTTTTGCAGGTTCGTCGATGGCATCCATCATGTATTGATGTGCTTCGAGGGCTTCATCAGATTTGCCTGCCGAGAGGAAAGCCTGGCAACGTTTCTGGTGCGTCGTGAGCAACAGAGACTCGAGGTCCCAGCCGAAGAGCTGGATAAAGGCCTAAGTTATGAAAAGCATTATGTATGCATGATCTTGACGCACCATGGTCAAATCCTGGTATCTCTCATGGATGAATTTTGATGAGAAAGCGGTGGAGTTGACAGCGGCAGTGAAGTGGTCAGCAGCTTCGTCGTGACGCGCGCCATCGAATGCATCGACTCCGAGCTGAACGCGTAGGTATGTCTGATGTGCGAGCACGAAGGTTATCGCGGTCAGCGCTGATGACCGAGCATGGCCGCGTGACACTTACCTCCACGACACGACACCCAAGAAGATCAGCAGTTGGACAAGCAACAGCGAGTTCTTTGACAAGCAACATTGCTTCCTCGTGTTGATCTGCGTTGAAGAGTGCGATGGCCTGATATACAGAATGAAGCAGAGAGTATGCGAAACGGAATTTGACGTGCCTTAATCAAGAGAAGAAAATGGTTGGTGTCTGGGTCTTTATTAATTATTGGTGAACATGGATGCGACGTCAAATGCAATCCTCGCCTCCCTAACAAGGCCTTTTCCACAGAGGGCGAGGCCTTTGGACATGTAGCCTGTCAATGAAGGCTGAATGCTGATGGACTATGCGAATGGAAGTTAGACTTTTCGTAAGAAAGCTATGATGAGTAAATATAACTCGCCTTGATTGCATCCTCAAAGGCGGATCGCTTCTTGGACCTGAACCAGGTGGCACCCCGACTAGGACCCCGGAAACCAACTGCCAACAACGCGCTCAACAGCGCTAAGGACGCCCAGAGGCGCCCTAGCGGTCACCAGGACACCAGACAAACCACCAAACTCAGACCTAGAACCAAGAACTAAGCAACAAACAAAACAAAATGCCAACAACCAACTCAACAAGCCCGGTCGCCACGACAACCACAGGTAGGATCAACTGACAAACAGCAGCTGACAAGCCTTTGCTTTCAACAAGTAGATCCATACAGGACCACATCTCGGGCACAGGAACAAAAACAGATGTCATCAATCTGAACACAGCACGAAAACTCTTGTCAATGCATGGTCTCGTAATGCCAACAGCTGGCAGCATGTTGCGATCAATCTCGGTAGCTTTATTTGAATTCAGCATCACGGCAAATCTACGTGCCACTCATACTGACATATTACGAGCAATAGCACTAATAATACAGGAAGTCGATACGGAAATAGACACGGAGAACATCATAGAAAAAGTAAAAGCCCTAATAGGAGGACCGATCGCAACTCTGGACAAGAAAGTCGAGACATTAACAGAAACAATAGACGCGCAAAAGAAAACAGTAGAGTCAATGACAGAGGTACGCACCAACTTAAAATCATCAGCGGAAGACTTGGGAAAGATAGCTGGAAACATGAAGAACACAGTGCCACAAAGAGCGAGCGACGAACGGTCTGACGGACCCAGAACGTTCGCAGATGCAGCCAAGACTAACATCCCTCACATACTGCAGTCACTTTACCCATGATAAATACATACAACTAATGTTGAAAACTCCATGTTCTACACATGCCAGCTAACGTGGGCCCATCAATGTATTGTTGTGACATATACAGGTGGGCCCATGTCAAGGGTACATGTGATACCAACAGATGGGCCCATAGTGTATGGTATAGTAGATAAGTGTACACTTTCCTATTGCCTTTGGTAGGTATTGTGTGGTAGGTAGTGTATGGATTATGTACCTGATATAAACAGGTGGGCCCATCACAAGCATATATGTGATAAAAACAAGTGGGCCTATGTCAAGTAGGGAACAACAGGGGTAAACCCGCAGGTGTCGAGCCTGTAACCCGCACCCGTACCCTTCACTCACCCGTACCCGTACACCCAAGGGTACACAAGGGTCCGGGTCTCTCCAGGGGTCACACGCGGGTCATGGGTCATGCACGGGTCACAGGTATACCTGTACCCGCAACTGCAAAATCACAAAGCGGCAACATGACATCAGGAAAAACTGTTCTGCGCTATAGAGCTATATAGATAGGGGTCCAAAAAGGCCCAACTATAACAGCTTTTTTAGCTATTATAGCCCTATATAGAGCTCTATAGCTACACCCTTTTTCATCAACATCTTTAACAACTTTGATGGCTATAAAGGCTATTTCTGAACTCATTTTTCCAACAGTGACTTGCAATTGTTGGAAAAAAAATCATATGAGATTACACACTAATACAGTGTCTGGTATGCATATTTGGTGGACCAATTATTTAAGAAGAAACGATCACAGCTATCTAGTACATTGTCTGTTCTCCATCCTTCTGGAACTACTCCAGCACCAAAACAAGGAATAAGCTGACAGGTTTGACGTATACTACTAATAGGAATGATATCTGCTGGGGCCATGTTGGTGTTACGTAGAGGCATTTTCTTTACCTGATACATAAGATGGTCTTTCTCCGGTGCAGGGGTGAGTGGAGTATACCAGTGGATATAGGCCAGGGCTTCTGTGGGCCAGTACCCCGGGGAGGCAAAAGCACCATAGACCTGTAGGGGTAGCTTGAATAATAATCTAAGTCTACCGATTCTTGTACCTGGATTCTATAATCAGATTTTAACAAGGAAAATTGATAAAATGAACTCACCTTGAAGGCCTGTGCCTTCGCAATCATCAGTCCTCATCACCACCACTGTATCGAAGCGTTCCTGTCCATTGGGGCCTCTGGTCTTTGGGCACGCTCTTACCCAGTCATTCTGTCTACCTCCTTCCACCGCATCCTCCCCCAATTCCTCCAAAACAAACTTGAAACCATAGTACACATCCAGCTTTTCAAATGGAAGCTGAGTCAACTCCAATCTATTTCTCCCCAAACCTTCACCCACAGCCCCTCTCCTCAACTGATTGAGATAGATCTTGAGGTCATGCGTCAGTCCAGGGCAGTGATGGGTGTCCATGATATTTTGAAGATATTGACCATAGTGATGGGGGCGTTTTGGTAGGGATATGTGAGGAGGCGGGTTGGTTTCACCTGCATTAGGTGTTGCCTCTAGACTATCCAAGTATAGCTGGAAAGACGACACCTTCTCATACCTATCCAGCCAGCAAGCCATTTGAGGACGCTCATCCCTTTTATTAGTGGCCCTCCAGGCTTCCTTAGCAAAATCAATATGAAGGCGCTCAAAAGCCTCTGTATTGTAGTTGTCGGTAGCACCAAACATATGGATAGAGTTGATATAGTGGGCGAGGCTGTGGATTTTGGGGATATTGAAGTGCTCGCGTACTCCCAGCTCCTTAAGCACCGCCTTGTTTTTGTGAAAGGTGTCTAAAGCTTCTTGAAGATAGCCTAGGGTGTGATCGTCGTGGGTGGGGTACTGAGCTAAATAGATGAAGTCGAGGAGGGAGCGGTAGACCAGTATGACCCTTCTAGGAACCTTCCCCACTAAACATCCCAGTAAAATGCGAGCCATCTCCTTTCGCTCTCTACCAGAGATCTGGGAGAGCTCGCTCCACCCTTTCTGGAAGTGTCGTACTCCAAAGCAGGGAGGCAGGGATTTGATTCGAGCGTCTAATTCTGAGGGGTGCAGGAAGTAATCGCACCAGGTGACCATGTGTTTAAAGATTCCCTGATAGAGCTGGTGAAGAACGTCGGGGGTCATGGAGAGATGAATGTTGGAATAGGGAAATCCATCCCAGAATGGACGCTGTACAGTACCAGAAACCCCTTTGGATTGACACAGGGAGTGAAATTGATGGAGGTTGCGGGATTTGGCCTTGGCGTCCTTGATCACCCCCATGGTCCATGCCTGAGTGCGAGGTTCTCCAGGCATATTGGAACCAAGCTCAGATGCTGGGCTCTGACATTTGGGACAAGTCCCATACTTAGCGCAGGCGACCAAACACTGTTCAGGATAGTCGGCCACATAACAGGCAAGAATGAGGTGTATCCTCCTGACCTTCCCATCTCCACCAACCACTTCCATCCCATTACGCCCAGCCTCCTTCAAAGGGTCCAGGACCGTACGCATAGAGTCATGGAACAAACACTGTATTCTTGACATTTTCTCCTTCTTGGAGAGTTTGGCGTTCATAATCTTGTCCACGGAGAGGTAACCTATCAGGATACACACCTGTTGGGAAGGCTTACGCCTAATGGCTCTAGGGATGTTGCCAAGAGTGAGATACACGGGGTATGCTGATTTGCTGCCAGAGAATTGGGTTAGCTGGGTCTTATCTGTCGCTATGATCACTGGTGCTACCGCTGAGCCTTCTGGTAATTGTTCCTAGAGACAAGTGAGTTGTTGTCGTACTTCAAATGAATTCATATTAGCGTACCTGGAGTGCATGCCACCACTTTCCTGTCCACATCTCACTATAGATCCTATTTTCCTTGCTTTCGTCGGAGAAAACCTTGCAAGGCTTGTAGACGATGGTCTCTGCATGAGCAGGATTCCCCAGTAAAGTGCGTATGGCTTCCAATGGGTCCCTATACTGGACCATGTGTCGTTCCTCTGGATCATCCGGAAAGGACAGGTAGGTGGTGTGCCAAAGTGAACGCGATGGAATAGTATCGACGATTTGATGCATGGCGCGTGAGTTGTGAAATGATAAGCCGAGGTTCTCAACAACCTGTTTGAAATTAAGCTGTGAGCATCATGAGTAAAGTAGCATATTGCTTACCCCTGGAATGGACAGCAGGCGGTCAAGAGACTTATGTCCAACACCTTCTTTGGTCGCCCACTGGGCTACCCTCCACTCAACCTCAGAAGCAAAGGGTGAGTATTTTTGGGAAGCAACACCCTCCATATCAACATCACCGTCACCATCAAATTGAAGTCGGTCCCCAAGGATGTGCCTACACCAGCTCTCAACAAAGGTTTCGCCCTCCCTCATAATAGCACCGGCAGTTGGGTGCTCTACCACCACTCGTTGATCTTCATCGACATTTAGAACCCTCCTTGACGAACCTTGAATGGGCTCTTCCACCTCTGGCGATTCCGATCTTGCGGGAGCACGATCTGTGGGAGGCTGGGTAGGTATGAGGTCGAATAGTTCTTGATTCCATGCTTCCTGAGCATCTTGAGGATCCCACTCATCAACGCCTCTATCCCCTTCATCCACGTTCATGTCCTCCCCGTCCTCAACCAGAGCATCTGGGATCACAGCGTGTTCAAACGTACCCGGATTCCCAAGATCCCTTAGCTTTCCCTTACAATACCATTGGCACCCTTTTGCCTGTCCCATATGAGAAAGGAGGCCCTTGGAAGTTTTAAAGTCGTGTCTTCCACATGCCGGACACATATGGCCCTCAAGATTGCGTTTCGGCACCATGGCGTTAATGGGCAGGTGTGGGAAATAGCACAACGTTATTGCGCGGTATATCTTATCAAATATCGAATCAGAAAAGCATTGCGTGTCAGTATCGGTGCAATCTTGCTGTCAGGGAAACTTGAAAGTGCCAGCGACAACGTGAGATACCAAAATTTATGAACAGATAAATGTATACCTTGCTCCACAATAATCTGACCAGTTTGACAAGGCAAGATGCTAACTGAAAACCGACCAAGGAAGAAATGGGAGATCACGTGCTCTGAACCAACGACGGAAAACTAACTCAAAGTCCAAAGTCTCAATGGTAAATGATGGGCACTGGTGATGGGGATGGGGATGGCATGTATCAGTAAGAGATTGATCAGCATAAATAGATGAAGGGGTAAGTATCATACAACAACATAGTATAAAGATATCCTCTGCACAGCCCAGTGTGCGTCCAAGAGGTTCAGACTGATAACAGTTGATGATACTTTTAAAAAGGAATTCAAACCGATGCCATAGATTATCTCTTTAGTTCTTTCTCTTCCCAGACGTCGATGCCTTGACCGGGACATAATCTTCATCATCATTGCAACGAGAGCGTGAAGTGCCAGACTTCTTCCCAGCTGCACCAACGACAACGGACTTTTTCTTGCCACCATCACTGGTGCGGGACTTCTTGACCCGGACGCTGGTGATGGACTTCTTGCCCCCGCGGGACTTCTTCCCCCCATCATCGCCAAGTGAATTCTTCTCACTGGCACGAGACTTCTTCCTTGTGTTGGTATCGACATCGTCAGGAGCCTTGCGTTTGGAGGAACCGGCCACAGCATTGGAAGCGTGATTGGCAACAGGATCAGTGACGGTGCTCTCCTCGGTAGGAAGGTTGCCAGTGGAAATGGTTGCAGGGGGGTGACCGCGAGAGGTTTTCTTGAGGACAGCTCTACTAGGAGGTTCGTTTATGGGCTCTGGCTGGACATCACCCTCAGGAAGCTCACTCGTTGCTGCTACAGCGTTCAGCACCGAGGAGATCTTGAACACTTCGGTAGGTGTGTATGATGCAGCATCAGTGGGTCGGAGGGCTAGCTTATCTTCTGGAACGCTCCTTGGGTCGATGTCGTCACCAACCTCCGCTTCCAGGAGGGAGAAAAAGCTGGCATGTGATTCCTCCCACGGTGAGGAGGAGGCGACCTCCGTTATGGCTGGGGTGCCTCTATCTGACTGTTCCTCTTCTCGTTGCGCTATCTCGACCATTTCAGAAAGAAACCCGATCATCTCCTCATAGGTGATGCCGTGGTCCAATATCTAAGGAAGGCATTCAAAGTTAGCTTACGCCCAACAGTAAAAACAGTATATTCCTCACTGCATCAAGATCATGCATCGTATCATACTGATGAAATAACGCCTTGCGCATTTTGTCCACCACAGGTTTGAAACAATCAAAATACGGACCTATGTGAGGTGCTATGCGTGATTTCCATAGAGCGTCCTGCTTCATGGTGGTAACCTTCCACTCTGCGGATGATCTCCAGTGCTGCTGGTTCCACCAATGATCCGCTGTGGTGCATGGTATGAACTCCATACCATACCGTATACGTATACTAGGTAATAAGGAAGGAAGGTGTAATATACTACCCCCCCTGTTACTCTACTATTTTTCTTAGACTCATTAGCTTACAATGTCAGTTTCTATGCTTCTCGATTTATTCCGTGTATTTCTATTCATTTCCGTATAGTTCTGGTTCTTTCTATTTTTCTCAGAGCCACCTGATTTTTCCCACCATGCTCTAAGCATGTTTATAAGCAAGTCATGTGACTAAGAGATGATTTGTAAGGACTTTCTACTTGACTCATCATGTTTTGTCATGATTCGTCATGCTTTGTCATGATTCGTCATGCTTTGTAAGACTTACAGCTGTATTTGTAAGATATTAGTAAACAGGATGACTCAACACACCCAAATGGCCTGGTTTGTAAGCAGATTCTTACCAATCCATGTGATGACTCATGCTATTTACTCATCGGTATTTATAATACTACTATGTAGATTAGTAATACCACCATGTAAATTAGTAAACACGCTGACTCAACACCAGGATTCTTACCAATCCAGTGCTGAATCATGCTTAGTAATCGGAACTCCCAAAATGTATAAAAGGAGCCCGTTTACATCTGAGTAATAAGACTTCCCACTTGAAACCTTCTTCTACAAACGATTTGTGAGAATTACATAAGAGTGCAGGCCAATCTTTGAGCCTTGAAGTAAGTGATATATTTCTTTAAGCCTTGGGCTGTATACTACCACATTAAGGTCTATACAGGCAGGGATATTTGAGTCATTATTAAGTAGTATAGCATCATTTGAGGGTGTCTATACTTATCCGTGTTATTTTATTCTATCTAATCTAAGCTTTACGTGTATTAAGTAAACTCTCCCTTTTACGTCAAGGGAGACTCGACAAAGTTGAAACAGACTTTCATAGGTTGAAACAAGACCTACTAGGGTGAAACATACCTAACAGATTTCGTTATCGTTTATTACCGTGTACTAACATCATGACTATAAGATTATTATATACTAAGATCGTGACCATAAGTTGTGAGAAAAGAAAAGGTAATTCCTCCCAAAGAACCAGCACGTTATCTACCACGAAAACTAGAAAAGTCGTAGACCGTGTACTTAAGGACTGGCAAGAAGTCTTATCCTGTATAGTTGTGCTGTCTCTATACACGCGTTCTATATAAGACCCTTAAGTAACAAGACACCGCCAGCATCGTCTCCTCCAATTCCTCAGCGGACTTTTGCTTGCCGGCCTCATGGAAGGCGACCATGATGATCACAATGGCGTAGAAGAATGATTCAAGATCATCACGGACTTCGTGGGGGCAAAATCGATCAACGGCAGCTGCGTACATCAAACGAACTGAGACGCAGGCAGCGTTTCCCTTGAAAGACTCAATTCTTAGAATTATATGAAACTTGGGTGGGACTCTACTCACCGTCCGTTCGGCTAGATCGATGTTTGGGTTAGCAGCACCAGCCCAAGACCTGAATTTGTCCCAAGGATCAGACATTGACATCCGTTGGGCATCAGGGTCTGATTCGTTATCTGTGGTGAGTGTTTGCCATGATGGTGCTTGTTCCACCACCTTTGGCTGCCGTGCACGGAGCATCTTGCGTAGCTGGACTGGTTCGGGAGAAGAGGGCATCGATGTCAAGCTGGAGACTGCGGAGATTGGACTGGAGGCAGGGATGATGGGCTCAGCCTTTTTGGGGAATGCGTGGTTGAGAGGTTGGAGACATTGTTGTACAATGTGTAGATCTTGACACTCTGCAAAACCCCAATCACCAAGTTCACCTCCATCATTACCAGTTTCTGTTTTGACATATAAATTACCGATGTGAATGTCACGGTGCAACACCTTGAAGGTCTGAAACACGTCTCTGTGCGCTTCAAGGATAAGTCAGAGAGATGATTCATTGAATCAGCGTCTGAACTCACCAATGACACAATCCCTTAGGGCTTTTGCCAACCCCGCCCTGCTCTGGAACTGTGAAATTACCTGAATAGAACATGCTTTCATCAACAGCCTGACATGAACCCGAGCATGAAAACAGTGCTCTAGTTCATGACTGCGGGCTTCAGATGCCGTCAAAGCAAGCGTACGAGCTGTGCTTGTACAAGAAAAACGGGGCGGCGACACTACGTATTCTTCCACAAGTTCTGGAATATTTGCGATCCCAGCAATGACGCGTAGGATCTGACCCTCTGTCATCTTTCGACGCACGTTGTGCCAGGTATCCTTGACGATGAACGATTCCTTGGTTTCCACATGATGGACCCGGCGAACATTTGATCCGCGACCAAATAGACTATCTGTGAGATGAATTTGAGCGTCCATGGCATAGTTTAATTGACAAGACTCGGGTAATAAATTTGTCTTGTCCTCCGGTATACACTGCATAGCCATTAAACGAGGACCACGACATGGTGCCAGCTGGGCGCTAATATCATATCCCAGCCAGTGGGGATGACAGTAAGCAAGACAGTATGCCACACGGGCAAAACACGTCCAACCCATGGGATGGGTGATGGAGATTGCCGCTGAACACATCAAACCGCCACGATTGTACCTATACAAAGATCCATTCAATTCATTGGACTAATACACTTTAACACGAACTCATATGTACCTATAGACAATCATGTTATACTTGGCGAAACCCAGTGCGATAACAAAGTTTCTGTTGTCCTGGGATCCAAAGAGAATGGCGCTTTTGACTGCAAAATTTTGTCTAAGTTTCTTATCAACGACTATCAGCAACTTCGTACCACTGATTTGATCGCAAAGCTCATTCAAGCTGGCACCGGTGTTCTTCTTCGACTTCATTTCACCAAAACTTCGAACGCATCTCCAGTCGGCACTTGTGTTCTGATCTATCAAGGTAAGGTCCGGTTTTCGATTTGCTTGGTGGCCGCCAAGTACATTCGTGCTGTATTTAGCCGTCCAACGCCGACGTGGAGCACCGGATCCTAAGGCTTCACCACAAATCTCTGCAACAGCGTTAATAAACCCGCAAAACTGGCCCTCCAGATGATGGGTGAATGCGTCCAGGTTAGGGCAATCCCGCCAGGCCAGTTTATCAGGGCTGAAGATGCTTTCGTCCCTCAGGTGATGTTCAGTGTTTCTAAATACGCCATCAGTACCATGAAAAGTCAGAAGGTAATGTGGCGCTTACTTCCATGGAATGTTGTTGGAGCCCTTGGGCATGCATTGTTCGGGGAAAAGGTTCTCAATAAAAGCTGAAAAACATGTCAAGTGAGCGTACATGTTTTCCCAACCATGACCTTGATTGCTTACCTTGCGACCCTTTGTCTGTTATAATTCGCGCTGCTACAGATTTCTTCACCAATTTATCGTAGTGCTCGGATACAAAAAAACCAGTGCCTTGCATTGACGAGTAGGATGCCAACTAGGTATGTACAAGTGGTCGACCATTCAGAACTGACAGAAAGAGCAGGATGAAAGGTTACGCACATTGAGCGCCATATCCGTGGCTTGTGACGCTGGCTGGTTTACGCCATGCCGAAATCCCGACGAGCCCAATCAACAAAGCACCCATCAAAGTGTGACTAACTTCTCACCTTTGCCATTTGGAATACTTGCGTCTGGAAGTGGGCACGTCTTGCAACTGAAAGCGTGCAACGTCAAACCAAACGGTTGATATATGTACCACATGGCCCCATTCCTTTGGCCATTCCAACGCACTATCAGTGGTCCAATTGAAGCACCACAAGAACCGTATTGCCCTTGGGCATGCTGATATGGGGTGTGCGGAGTTGGTAGCGTGGAAAACTGTGCGATGGCATTGCGCACTTTCCCACCAGCGATTCCAACTTCCAACTTTGCACTGCATGGAAGCGCGGACCGTACTGTCAGCTGAACATCAGCGGTTCTTTCTTTCTTTATTTGACGGTGCTCACCAACTTCCACAAGAACTTCGCCCCTTCCAGCAGCTTATTAAAGTTGCGTGTTTGCTGTCCACATCGCTGTCGATATCGCTGCATATCGATGTCCTGAACCCCGTTGGTTTGCAAAGCGGGCCGGAGAATATTGAGGGTGGAACTGAAGGTTTGTGACGTCACATTGGGTGATGCTGATAAGGGCTGATAGTTATTTACAGATGCAGATGCAGATCAACAACACATGAATGTCGAGGGATGCAGGGGAAGAAGGCGAAGAAGACGAAGTAAATCATGTTCCCATGGGGCCCGAGCGTATGTTGGTCCACAGGCAAGTTGGAGGGCAAGGAGAAACCCTAGGATTAGAGGTGGGGATAGCGTGGAAGCTATAGTGGCAGAGCTTGGGGCGGCAAATCTAGACTCTCGGACTTATAATCCACGTGAATGGGGGTGAGTTATTGCTTTCTCTAGCGCTCGCGCCCTCTCCGAAGGTGATTCTTCACTCCGTTCCTTATTGGAGCAATGCATGGAGCTGGGGAGTAAGGACATCGCCATCAGTTTTCAAATGATGGTGACCCACATCAAATTAGCGGTTAACATCCAGCAGTAAGTCCTTACATTTTTTAACTCTTATGTGCCCATTAATGTGACATTGTTTAGTATTCGCACTATGAGGGCTCAAACTCTGCAAGAGTTATATGATGCAGAAATCGCCCCCCTTCAGATCAAGCCCAGTTACCGCACCTTCCAGCATTGGCATACGACCGGGACTAAGTTTGCGGCCCTGGCGGGCGGTGGTACTGTTTATTTTCTTGTCTTGGTGGCGGGTCTGGGCCTCAGGACATCACTGGCTTCCATGCCAGGGGACCTTGCCTGCCATCTTGGAAATGCCTTGAGGCACCCGGATCCTGGTAAGGACATCTGCAATGCCTCATGTTTACTAAACTCACCCCAAAGCAGATACCATGATTGGACGCACCATCATTGACAAGATAATCCCAGTCATTCATATGCTCCGGGGCATGTTTCCCATAACAATTGATCCCTTGTTTCCATCCGCTATTCTGACCTCGCATAATCTTCCTTCTCTGATTGACTGCGCCGACATTGCCACTTCGGACCTTTTCTTTGACTCCTTCATTTTCAAGTGAGTATATAATATATTTGGCATCTTTGATATGACTGATGGAATCCAATAAGCACATTTAGATTGGTAGAGCGGTCCAACTCACCATGGTATAATCAACAAGCTACCAGGGTGAGTACCTCCGATGTTCCGGCAGAAAGATTCTTCAGGCCGAATCTTATCTCAGGGTCTAAATGCGCCAACGCACGTGCAGCCATACATGTTGGAAAAGGACGACATTCGATTCAATTACACTCAACTGGTCCCGTACATATCATCTGAAGCAGTCAGATCGCATTGAAGAACAACAGGCGCGTGACGGTAAAGAGGAACGGTCGACAGCCTACGGTCAAAGGTAATGCTACATTGTTCAAACTGCTGATGAAGATGATGAACATCAGCTCGAGAGTCATTATGTCGGAGAAGTAAAACCCGCAGATTCATAAATCTTCATACATAATGCATTACTCAGAAGGTGAGTAGCTACTTTTCTCTACCGCAGAACTATGAAATCACAATATTAAGGAAGCAACGAGAGCTTCCCTGCAACAGCGATCAATCATTGATGACGTAAATCCTGAGTAGCCTCACAAAGGCACATATTGCATTTTCGCGCGACGCGCGCGACTTAGGCGACACTCCGCGACGCTGCGCGCTATAGCCTTGCCATTGCGCGCTTTAGGCGAACTTTCCTAAGCGCTATAGGGCGCCTGACTTCCCAGTGTGTTTTCCCATGTCCAACCAAGTTCCCAGGTATGCATTTCTCCATTTATCATTTATTTCAACATCGTACCATAATTATTTTCACTTGGTACACATTTTTACATTTACACTTGGACACACATTACCTATAACCTTTCTACCATCTACATACACAGTTACCATCACCGAGTTTTTATCTATGTTCTGAATATATCATTGCAAGCCCTAGTAGCAGTTAGCTCTAGTGGTCATATCCGCATCTCAGTCTACATCTTAACGTCTCGCTATCGCTCGCATTCCGCTTTCGCCCAGTTCCGCTTTTCAACGCGCGACTTTCCCGCGCTTCGCGCCTCTATAGCGCCTTTGTTCCCGCGCTTTCGCCTTATCACGCGCTTCGCGCATTCCCCCTAGAGTTGACACCAGTGGATATTCGCTTTCTCCGCTTCCCCTAAGGGACGAACTTATCGCACCCATATTTTCATCCCTTCAACATTTATATCAGCTGCACCCTCAGCTGAGTTGAAGATCCTTCAGCGGATCTCCGGTCCTTCCTTTCCTTTCACTAGTATTCAACATTAACGTGGCTACAAAGGGCCATCGGGACAGCGGGGACTTAGACCTTTGTTTGGTCCTCCCGATCGGTAATTTTGAGGGAGGTTTCCTTGCTATGAAGGAGCCAGGGCTCGTAGTGGAGCTTCTGCAAGGAGATTTCATTGTTTTTCAATCCGCACGTGTCACTCATTTCAATACTCATTATCAGGGTAAACGTGCTTCTATGGTCCTTCACACAGACAAGGAAATTCAACATTGGGCCAGGTATCACAATGGTTGGGGCGATAATACTACACTTACCACTTTCTAACCGGATATCTTATGGCCTGAGCGTGGGAAACATATCAAGGTATTACATTTCGCCTTAACCTTTGGTGGTTTCGCTTAAAAATTCTGTAATAGTTTGCGTAATCATAATTGTTCGTTCTCTCCTCCACCAACTATTTGAGCTTGCCTTGTGTTCGCCTAATGCGCAGTGAACGCCTTATTACTCCATCAGTTACCCTTCAATCCAAACACAATGGGCGTCCTCAAATAACCGATACATATATAAACTTGCTTCAAGCTCCACTATCAACCCTCATCGGCAGTTGGCTTGCTTTTTCCTCACCTCTCCTTGCATCTCGCCTTCCTGACCCTCAGCCTTGCCAACATAGGTTCATGGCCAACGCTAGACGTCCCAAGGCCAAGACCACCAACACATCACAGTCTGGCGTACAGAGGACGGTCAAGCCGAAGGCGAAGCCAAAACCAAAACCAAAACCAAGGGCCAAAGGTAAGAAGGTCAGGGAGGCAACCCCCTTGGAACCAGAAGGGGAAGAAGATGATGAAGAACGCGATGGTGAAGGTTCTAGTCAAAGCGATGCTGATCGGGGAGCTCTTCGATCCAAAATAGAGGCCTTGGAATGCCAGCTGAAGACAAGGAAGAAAGGTAGTTCTGGGGATTCACGACAGGATGAGAGACTGGAAGGTGAGTTATTCTCCTACATTAGTGCGCCTCTGATGTATTATCACCAGCGTCAAGGAAACGCAGTATGGCCATGCTGGATGAAGAGGGTGAGGAAGATGATGAGGGAGCCAGCGAAGCTGGGCAAAATGGCAGACGCAGAGTCAAGAAGGCCAGAGCTCCCTTGGATGAAGAGGAAGAGGAATTGAGACGCCTCATGCTAGAGGGGGATGAATTTGGTGAGGATCTGGAAGAGGATCAGCTGGATCAAGATGAAGATGAAGGTGAAGGTGAGTAACGTAATGCCTTGATCAGTATCCAAACTTCTCATATCTAGTTGGCGTAGAGATTGACCTCACTCAAGACAAAGACAACGACCTAGGTTATGATCTAGATAAGGCAAGTATCTTATCTTGTAGAAGCCTGTGCTGACTTGGACTCTCAGATGGACATGGAAGAAGACGATTGTACTCCTCTCAGGAAGTCTAAGAGAAGCTTGCTCAAGTCACGTAGCGCAACACCTGGAGGATCAGAGCTTGGAATTAGGAATGCCAAACCAATCAAGGGAGGGTTTTCAAGCAAGGTAAGCATATAACAATCAGAAGCACCCTTCTCACACAGTATATTTTCTAGGTCGCAATTCTGGCTTCCTTGGGCCATAGGGCACTAAGAGTCCATGTGGCTACAGTGAACGCTTTCCCATCATCCCTCTGCAAATATGAGGAATCCTGGAGCTGTCTGGTGGACACTATTGAAGATGTAAAAAGTTTGAAGGCTGACCTTGACCAAATTCAAGCAGATACAGAACTCAAAGAGCAGGTTATCACTTATGTTAGTATGTCTCCAAGAGTATGTATTAATTCTCATCATTCATGTTAACAGATTTGGGGCGCTTGTGCTCAGATCAGAGGGGAGCTAGTCTTCAAGGCGCGCCAGAAGGTTCCTGGATCATACGCCATTCCAGGTCATATGACCCCTCAAAAAGTTGCTGAGAATGTTCAGTGGATGATCAAATCATGCGCTTTCATGTATGGAGGCTTGGATGTTGAGGTAACTTCCTTTTCTTATGTTGGAATCACGCTGAATATTTTTACTGACAGGCCAAAACATTTGACAAGATGGCGCCTTTCAGCAATCCTATCTTCAAGGATCTGTTTATTTCCCAGTGGTTCAGTGTCAAGGGTGAGGGAATACGCTTTGCTGATGCTTTCAAGCACATCCCCAATACCACTCTGGCCCTTATAGCTACGGCGGTGAGATTTAATTTCTTTTTTATATTTATATTTTATTTAACTAATGTAGGTTGAGTGCGCCCTCAACTCCTGGCATAATGGAACTAGGTCTCAAGTCAAGTTCAGTGAGATGCAATTCAGGACAAGGTGAGTAGCTCTTTGCTGGTATTGTGATTCTAACGCCATCTCATACACATCCAGGTATCAATTTTACATGAACAAGCTGGAGCGCATGCAAAAGGACTGTCCTAACTGGATGAAACAATTCAAGAAGGATCTATATGAAAGTATTTGGTATACGTCTTCTTTCTACATTAATATCTAGCTTCTAATGTACACCAACAGTAAAGAATCTGGCCATGAGTTGTTATCTCTTCAGATGGATGATGAGGATAGCAACATCCAGGAGACATATGCGGACATGGAAAAATCAGCTTTATCTAGGATGGAAGGGGGTGGTGAAGGAAGGGTTGATAGCGCTTGACTCTCTTAGCTTTATATACTGTTTTCAATCTAGTGCAATGCAATGATCTATTATAACATTTGACACTCCATGGATATGCAAATTATTAAGAGAAACAAGCATCTATTACAACTATTCTAAGCAAAGCGCCTCTAGATGGTATTGAGCCAATGGAGACGGTGGAAGCTATATCAACTATGGGAGTTTTGGTATATTTTGTCCAGCTATAGCAGCTTTAGAGAGCTATTTCATGCTCTATAATAGGCACTTGTCTATAGATTCTATGGTAGCTTTGGGTACTATTGTAGCTATAAAGAGCTATATAGAGCTATATAGCAGAACAGTTTTTCCTGATGTTCATGTGGTGGGTGTGATGCGCTCTCTGTGCTCATATCGGTTTCTAACTCTTTACAGGAACAACATTGGATATCTCACGTGATCGGACCCCCATGATTCAGCTTGATTGATTTATTTTTTGTAGTGTTTAGTTGTTTTATGCTGTCCTTCGTTACTACCATGAATGTTACTATGTGTTGTATGCTCAAACGAACTCGAACTTAAGTTGAGAAATTGTATTGCTACTTTTGCGCCGGTATAGTATACTAGTAATACTATAGCTATTGATACACTGTGCTTGGTACTAGTAGTGTGTGAGACTTGTGAATTTTTGCAACTTGAAGGCCATAGTATCATACATTGAAATCCGAGTCTGTGGGTGGATTTGGACTGGAGTCACTGTATCACTGTGTACTGTGAACCTGCGCAAACTGTGGGGCTCTGTGATTTACTGTCACAAGACCCGAAGTTTGTGACCTCTGTGAGAAAATTGGACTTTACTGATGTGTTGCGCATATATGCACATATTTGGGACCTTCTGTGGCTAATACCCTGTTGTGACATAGCCAGGTACATTTTATGATAACTGTGATACTATACTTGTCCTCCTCACTCATCCAGGTCTCACCTCGCACCTGGAACGCGCCCATGTAGACTTGGATCTGGATGGGGAGTTCTGTTAGGGTGTGTAACCCCTTGGTCATTCTAATCGATCACAGTCTTTTAACAATCTTGCTGCCAGCCTTCGAGACAGACTCACGCGGAGTGGTGTGCCGTCTGACCTTGATGAAATATTTAGCCTGTTCTTACAACTCTCCCACATATCTCATGCATTCCGAGTCTCTCGTTCAGATCTCACTGCCGCCAAGTCATGGGGCACCTTTGCTGAGGATCAGCATGTCGCACTTTTGTCATCTTCGTCACGTCATTTCGACACCTCAGGCAGTACTTTTCGGGACCTATAAAGGGTCTAAGAGACCTGGTTTCTATGTTGTGGGAAACTAGTCTCCGAGACCCACCCTCCCGCCATCTAATTATAGTTCATGCTCTTGTATTCCTTCGCGGGCCTCCAGCACCTCCCTGCGCCCCTCTACCGTAGCCCTCTCAATATCCTGGTACTACTCAATCCACAATTTAATGCTCTCGCATTTCCGGGCACCTCCCTACCCACCCACTTCGTGTTGTGATAGGCTAAGTACCATGAGGCACCATGCTGCATCCACGACGATTCCACGTGGTCTCAGTATGCGCATAATCATTTAAATACAGTTTGAGTCTATGTACTAGCATTCTGACATTCGCCCATTCACCACTCCCCAGCAATAATGCGTCGTGCAGGCCAAGTGTCAGCGCTAGCCTCCAGCCGGGGGCTTGGGAGGCATTCTGTCAGTCCCCACAAGTCTCGAGACAAGAGAAAAACTCAAACCTTCGTCATTATCCCTGGCGCAGATATCAAACGTCGCGAACTTGCCCTACGCATGGAAGCACTCGTCAATGCAAGTTCAACAGAGCCAACCACTACCCCTGCACTCAATTCGACTAGTTCTAACATTGACATGACTATAGACCAATTAAACAATGGTGACAAATGGGTGTATGAATCGGATCATGCTAAACCAGAACTTCAACATCCACCCTTTCCGAATAAGTGCGACAAGACACGACCAATTGAGTCCCAACGCCGTATACTTCCTGACAAGACATCACACAAGCTCTATGGAAATTGGACAGGAGTTATCCCCACCTTAATTGATCCTCTCTTAACTTATCTTGCAAGAACTTTCGGACAACCACTTGAGAAGTCGCATCCTATCATATCCGCATGCATTACTAGTTCATGCGCTCAAAAGCGCACAACCATCGTTTGCCTCTTCTTTGACCGTAAGTGTATCCAAGCTTCTTGTCATTGAGGGCCTAGCTTGACTTAACTTTAGGATTTGTCTCGACCAACGTCCTGAGCTGCAATTGCTCCACACTCCCACAAGTCCTTATTCACCATGGTTTATTCCCCACTGCACCCATGCAGCCAAGGATGGCAGTGTCTATAGAATTGCTTTCCTTTTATCGAGCACTGTTTGAACGTTCATGTGACGCAGTAAATGCACTCGCAGCTGCGTTGAAAACTCATTACGCTCGCCGAGGGTTCCAATTAACAGACTTGCATGTAAGCATATGCTTCTGATGCTTGTGATAATGCTCACCATGAGTTACAGGGATACACCATCCAGGAACCCTTCAGAAAGAGTCTTGGAAGTGCAGTTCAGTGGTATGATATCCTCCAGATCGAGGTGGAGCGAAAGATCGAAGGCGCAATTCAGCAAGCTCGTGACAAGATCCGTGCTGCTTATGAGCCCTCACCTCCCTATCTGTCAACGACCTCTCATAGTCCTCCAACGACCTCTCACGACCCTCCAACGACCTCTCGTGTCCCTCCAACGACCTCTCACGACCCTCAAGCATCTCTCTTACACAGGGAGTGTTGCGCGTCGATTCTTGGGACACTCAACTCACACCGACTTATTTTTGAAACTCCGCTTGCGACGCACGATGTTGAGCAAAGGGAACTCGGTGGACATCAATAACTCGGTCTACGACAGATCTCGGTGCACATCAATATCTCGGTGTGACCAACTCGGTGCGGACGGTACAAAGAACTCGTTGCAACAAATCTCGGTGTATGTAGAACTCGGCAATGAAACCTGGTGCAATAAAACTTGGTGCGAAGTTGGTGCAACAAAACTCGGTGCAAACTCAGTGCAAAGTAACTCGGTGTAAACTCGGTGCGAAGTAATTCGAAATGAAAGAAAAAATGTCCAGCAGCCCATCAACGAATTCCATATGAAGTTTTCCTTGTTTCTTTCTTCTGTGCAGGGAGAGCAGGCAGCCGTCGAGTCCACTTTGTTGGGGATGGCTGTATGGGTGACACAGGCTCGTTTTCGTTATCCAGAGACCCTGAAGAGCAGATAACAATTTGGGGAGGGTGGTATGCTCCTGAAAGTTGCTCGTGGATGCTCGGACTTATGTGACGCTGCAAAATGTCATCTTTGTCATCGCAGATGGACAGCGCATGACGAAGCGCGCAAACAAGTGAGTCCTCGATGGCAAGAATGGTTTGCATGGCTGTGACACGTTGGTTCGCAAGATTGATACTGGGGGCCAAAGATGTGACTGGTTGAGCAAGTGGTGGTGGCTCGATGCCTTCAAGAATGAATGGTTTGAGGATGGGTGATGAAGGAGGGGTAGACGGGGCAGAAGTCTCGGAGTCGAGTGAGTCAGCGAGAAGTGCCGTGTCGTGCCAGTCTGAGTCATTGAAGACGTCAGTTGAATCCAGTGACTGCTCGTCTGAAGCTGTCGTGTTCAAGTTGTTGCCAGTAACAGTGAGAGGCAAAGCCTCGATATCCATTTCCTCCTCTCCTTCGATTGGCTCTTCACTGATGGCTCCGTCATCACACATATCATCAAGCCACTCTGTCTCTACCCATGCATCAAAGTGTTCGACTTCTATAAATTCAGCACTAGAAGACACAAGGGATTTGTCAGGGTTCGAGGCAGATGTTTCGGACTCGTCCTTGAAGTCAAATGATGTGTCGGAGTCATAACGGCTTTTTGGAGGTGCGTGCCGCATATCAAGAAAATATTGTGTTCGCACTTCTTTAACAGCGAGTTCTTGAAAAAAAGCAGGTATAACCTTAAGAATCAGTGTCAATATCCAGACATCGAGGCGAGGGAGTCGTCCCGAGTGTTGATAGGCCCGGAAATAACGATGTTTGATTTGGCCATTGAATGATTCTAGGTGATTAGTCGTGCGTGGAACATGTTCGGGCTCAACTCCCAAGTGTCGTGCTGCTTCAGCAACCCCTGCTGGTGACCAGGCAACCCAGAATTCACGTAGACGCAGATAACTTTGAAAATATGATAAGAAAGCAAGGCCACCCTGAGACTTTTTTTTGGACAGTGCATTGGGAAGCTCACCAAGCTTTTGGAAGTAGTCGAGGTGTTTATTGTAGTGCGAGATCGCGTCCTCGAACTTTGTGATGTCCTTGAGCAGAACAAGTAGAAACTTTGCAATGATACGTCGAACTTCTTGACGTGCAGGGCCCTTGGGAATAATGTGAATTTTTCGATTGACTCCATTTCGCCAAGCCTGGGCCGTGTGAAAGCGACATAAGAGAAGAAGAGCATCGGGAAAGACAATTGATAGGGCATTTCGCTCGCGGGTGTCGTTGTCAGTGACTACAACCTTGATATCAAAATCTTCGCCAGCCTTGTTTTTACCCATAGCTTGTTTCCAGCGACCCAGAAGATCCTGCAGAAGTGGTCCATCGTAATCCGCGTGAGCAGCTGTTGTTGACTTTCGAGCAGTGAAATGAAAGAAGACCACTGGAATGCCTTTTTTGGCATCATTGATGACCATGCCAATGAAGAGAAGCGAGCGAGCACTATTGACACCAAAAGTTCCATCAAGAAGAACCAGTTTCTTATGACCATATCGCCAGGCCATTTCTCGTTGTTCCGGAGTGGAGATAATGATTATGAAGCGGTCAGATGGGTCTTCTCCACAGTGTTTGTAGTATAGGCAGGCATCAGTGAGCGCGGAGTCAGGTGGGCTGGGTTTAGATGATCGGAACCACTTTTCGAGGTTCTCCTCGGCTGCCGAGCGTTGAGGTACACCAAGTTCGGCAAAGTACGTGCGATAAAGTGAGGTTGTTTCGTGATCATTGAGAACGAACCGATGGTGGGTATTGCCAGGGGCATCACCAAACTTGTCTTTTGCAAATTCACGGCAACGTTGTTGGAGTTGAGTTATTGGGACCTGCAGCTTCACCAAACTGAGAGCGTAGGTTCGAATTTCCAGGTGCAAGCCAATTCGGGGGTCACGGTCCATCTGAACGAGGGATTCGCAAGCTTCTGTGTGGTCGAATATACCAGTAATCTCGTCAATACATAGCATTTTCTTGCCTAGTAGAGCGCATATAGTCACTGTTACCCTGAAACTAAAATAGCGCTTACTATTCTTGTCCATTTCGTCATGCGTTGACACGATTTTGATCCATGAGATACATGCGACATTCTCCCAGCCAATCTGTCGGTCCTTGGAGGGTCTTTTGCCAGCTTGGTGATCAGTGCCGCACAGACATTGATAGATCCGGGTACAGCGTGTGTAAATATGATGAGGGTTCTTGACCTTTCCCTTGACTTCTTTGCGATCGGTAGAGCGAATGGAGTATTTACTGCGGACATCACGTTGGATCTCGTCAGGAATATGCAAGCCGAGACTGCTCAGCAGCTTAAATGCCGTGCCTGGGAAAGATTAGATTTGTGCTTCGTGCAACAAGGCAGTTACAACTCATTTTACACATACATTGACCCTCAGCAGAATGATCAAACCTCTTGCAGTCAAGACCGACACTGTCTATGTGCAAGTGTAATGTTTCCATGGTCTTCTCCGAGAAAGACAACTTCGAGAACAGAACACTGAGTTTTGAGTTTGCTTTCCGTAGTGCCGGTACATCAGCGAGATCTGGCCATGTGTGATCCCATGGAGCATCCATTATCAAGAATGTAGGTTATGCAATGATTATCATGAGTGATTAAAGAGAGTCGTCGTGTTGTTGTGTATAACATACAAAGTACTACTCGACCGCTGATCAGGAAATTCAAACTCCGCCCGCTCAAGATCTCGGTGTGAGTTGCAAATTCCGATTCTTGTTGAGCGCTGTCCTGCTTGTTTTGCAGGAGTGATGTATGGCCGAGCACTTGATCGAGGAGGTGATATTCACGTTGCTACAGACGGAAACTTTCATCATCGTCATCGGCGCTCAGCTGGTGACTGCCCTCGCTTCTATGAACCATCATACTTCTTACCAAAGATGTATGCTGATTTAGTTGGCTCTCGAATAGTCAAGAAACGGAAGCGCCCTGCTATGACACGGGCACCAAATCTCATACCTAATGAGGTCATCGACCAGTGCGAGAACTCGTATGAAGCTGCCGATGGCAAAAAGCAGAAGGCTGCTATGGATAGTTTCGACGACACTGGTTTGATGGCGCTCATTTGCCGCCATGATATCCCCCTATTCTTTGCAAACATTGATACGCCCGCTGAGCAGCAGAAATATGCTGTCGCCTTATTAGAACATCTGTTCTCGCTTCTTCCTACCAATGCAACAGTCGTTACTTTGTATGATGTTGGCTGTGTACTATCTCGTTCGCTTTCACAGGTATGCTTTTCAATCATTCATTGTGTATTCACCTAGTAACAACTTGCAGTATGACATTCTAGACACTTCTATTACTTCACGCCTCCGCTTCGCAACAACAGCTATGCATGCCTATGGACACGAGTGGGGATGCCAGCTTATCTACAATCCCCGTATGTGCAGTGGACTCGGTTTATCGGATGGAGAAGGCACCGAGCGACTTTGGTCACGACTTGTGCATCTGATTGATATTCAGCATTCATCATCAGTCAGTACATCTCCCTTTCACACAACTTCACGTATTCATTCTGGCATGCTTTAGCGTCAGCGACGTCTATGGCTTATAGACCGCCAGGCAGCCCCCATTGGAGCTGAAATGCGCGCAGACCTCGGCGATTGGGTCAAGCGACGAATTCGTGGCATTAAGACTCAAACAAATGCCACGCAGGACGTCCTCGCTACCTGTGGTGTCTCTATCAAAGATCTACGGTCATTGTGGGCTGACCAACGACGTTCGCAATTATCTATTCGTGCTCGTAAGTCATACATATTTGCGCTTTCGTTATTTGCTGACTGGCTTCTTATCAGATGCTCCTGCACATCTCAAAAAAGAACTGGATACAGTTCTTGCTTTACAGGCTGATATGGCCACTTCAGATCAGGCCTTGCAGACCACCCGCACCATGCTCGAAAGGGAGGCAGCATCAGATAACACCATGGTCGCTCTTGATGGTTTAGAGAGGGGCCACCAACGTTTAATGGAGAAGGTCGAAGCGCTCTATGCTTCACTCAACATTCAGGACAGGTTCCCAGAGCTTCAAGGTGTCAATCTGGATTTCGTCCGTACCCTTCTGATGGCACGCGACCTCAAGATCAATATACGCAAACGTGCAATTGGTAGTTTTTTCGAGTGGGATAAACTGGACAGGGCAGTTGGTGGGGCTCAGCAAGCTTTGGGTAAGACCTAATCAAATCAATCATTTTACTTTCAAACTAATTCCAACATACAAGGCACGAAACTTCACCAGCAAACTCGTAAAGCAATAGCAAAGAGACAACCAGCACTGATGACTGCTATTCGTAAGTTCAACTCTTATTGTGAGCGCCTAGACAGCCTCTACGACCCTTCGTGGGGGATACCACTTCCAACGGCACTTCCAACCAAACTTGTGGATTTGCGCAATGACCAGACCCTAATGGAGGACGTCTGGATTACGCCCTCTGCAGGAGACATACCACGCTGGTTGAATGATTCGGACGTGAGAGATGGAATCCACGCCCTCCTCAAACACGATCGATGTCAAGAGGAACAGCAGCGTCTCAGTATTGAAGCTGACAACCTGTGCTCTTATTTTGGAGATGAGCTCTCTGCTTTAGAGCTCGCGCTTTCTTCTGATGCAAGTAAGTGATTCCAGTTCTTCATTCTGCCATTTTCTGACAATCTCAATAGACCAACCGTTGATATTCTTGCTCCAAACCCGCCGAAACCACTTTCTTCAGCTACAATCACGCTGGGTAAATCCATTTGCTTCTGTAGCTCGCTTTTCTAGTCGTGCCAGAGAAGCTTCAGATGTCGTGAAGACACTTACGGGAGGTGCAACCAGCGAAGCCAACCTCAGTTTGATTAATGATGCATTAACACTGGAAATTGATCACCAAGACGATGACATCCCAGACTTCGAAGCAGGGCCATCAGATGTCGACGCACATCAAATTGCATTTGCTGATTTCCTTGAAGAGGACGCCACTGCTAACGAAGATACAGAAGATATCGGCGATGTGGGAAAAGCCAGCATTACCATTTGTTGGGCAATTCCGGAGGTACACCGCCATCTTCCATCTTCTTTGCTCTTTTGAAACCATGGATAGATACTTCAAGTTGATGAATCACCTGTGCCCTACAAGGATCTGAGTTTTGCTGCGCAAGGGTCAGGTACAGCTAAGATATGGCCCTCTCGGCATGGCTTCCCGGAACAAGTATTCGATCCAAGGGATATCTCCTTCCTCAGTTCCCCTACTGCACGCCTCAATGATGTATGTCTCAACGGATGTGCAATCCTGCTGCATGACGCCTACATGTCCACACATGCTGCGCAGCGCACTGCCATTCTCTCTACTCACGACCTCCCACATATTCGATACAACGCACCTGATGAGATCCTCTGGCGCCAAACTTCGTGGACGCGTTATTGGGAGAAGGAAGTATGGATATTGCCCATTCATCGGCCAGTTCCTGTCGGTCATTGGGTACTCTGTGTTATCCATCGTTCCTCCAGGAAATTCTATCTTTTTGACAGTTTAGCTGAGGAGCGCCCTTGGCAACATGACATCAAGGCGAGTGCATTATTATAGTATATGCAGGAATACTGACGTTATCCACATAGGCTATTATGACACTTGTGTCTCATCTACTATCTATTGCTCGTTGACACCACCCTGCGGTATCACTTGATCTTGGAGAATGGGTAGCTCATCCACTTATTGTAAATTTATTTGTTGTGAAGTCTCAGTCCTTACTAATTACATTTTTCCAGCTTGAACCTCGGCAGACGAACGGTTATGACTGCGGAGTTTGGGTGCTAGCTGAGATTATGGCAGTCTTACGAGGTTTTCATCTTACAGGATTGCAAGAGGATGATATGGAGAGCTTCCGACATTCATTATATCGCCTCATTCTTAATCTCGACACACTGGAGATGGGAATTATTTAATGAATGTAGTAGTTAAGCAATGACTTTGTTTTGGGTAATTTTTATATTAATGTCACCCTTGTAGTCTGACAGCCTCTGGAGGCTCTGATAACCGAGAAAATGAGCCTCTCAAAAAAACTGCACGTTTTAAACAGAAATGTTGACTCGTTACTACTGTAGGCACGTGTCCCGGAGACTTGATGCACATCAAACTGAAGTGAAAATGTCTGAATGTAGAGGGCGCCCGCCTTTTCATTAAGTCGGGAGGCGCTACATGTTACCATTTCTGGAAAGCTCCGCTGCCAGTGCGGTGGCACACCTTCGAACTTCGAAGTTCAAATTTTCGAGCTTCCTCGAACTCACTAGAATTTTCCTCATTCCAAAGGTCCGGTGCACATGTGGTCTGCACATTATCAATTGATTGTTATCTAGAGCTGGTGCTACTTTCAAATCCTGTCTAAGCACTACCTCCTGCAAGATGGCCATGACCAACAGCACATCAAATTCACCCCGCGGCCTCATTGATTCTGCCACGCTCACGGATTCACAATCTTTTTCTATTTCTTGGATTGTGAGTAGTTGTCTAATTGGATGTTCAAACATTACTGACCTGCTTCTAGCTTGTCGATGTAGCCGTGTCAACAGAGGACACCCTACCCACTGAAGTCTCTGGAGGCTCCTGCCTCAGTGAAGAATGGAAGAACCTCGATGGGATACCTTGTATTATGGGTGGGATGAGGGCACTTACTGGTAAGATTAATCATGACACATTCATCCTATCTAAAAATCATTTCAGCATCACTTGGTGGGATGCTCCATGGGCGCACAAGTGCTGACTTCCCTTGGAAAACTCTCCCAAAGGAACTAACTCACCTCGGGTATGTCCTCACCAATTACCCCGACAATACCTTGATACCAGGCGAGCTGCGCCCCTCTCTCTCTCGCACCAAAGGCATCCACGATCTGAGCCACCACCATCGCGTCAATCTCATCAACCACCTCAAGGCAGGCACCCTCACCATCCGAGCAGTGAAGAGCGATGCTGCTCGTACACGTCTCACTACCTCAAAGGACCCCGTTATAATCGGAGAAGCCCCCTTAGCTTGCTCTTTGCACTCCCGCGGGCGGCGTGCATTTGCTGATGGTCGAATCGACAGAAAGGGTCTTCCTCGTCTCAGTTTACCTTCTTCTTCACCTACTTCTCATCGTCGCACCCAAGTTATTGTGGAAATCACACGACCACCTCCTCGTCCAGCTTCTCGAGCAGTTCCAAAACCATCTGCTGTGCATATCAGCGATCTTATCCCACACATCGCTTCTGTCAAGGGGAGACCATCCAATTCCGAGGACGATGACACGACTGGCAGTGCAAATGATGAGGATGAGTCAGAGTTGCAATTTAGTGACAGTGAAAGTCACCCTACGAAGCGCCTTAGACGTTGATCAAAGTCCGTCCCATCATCAAACGTAGATAGCAGATGTACGTAGGTCATACTTTGGGACTAACCTAATTCTGACATTGCGTTGTCTTGGGCACGAAGGAGATTTTCAGCCATGGATTAATGAAATCTTTAGTCATGAAGCCATTTGATACCGAGCCCCTTTTGGAGCCTCTGGAGCCTCCAGAGGTTCACCAATTCACCGTCTACACCCTCCTCAGTGGACCTCCATGATGTCTGGCACGTTGTTTGCTTCTAGACCTCCGTTTTTCTAACTTGTTTAGTCTCGAAATTAAGGACTTCCTTCACACACACTTAAATTTTGATATAAGTATGAGGTGTTGTGCCCTCCTTTTTTTACCCACCTTTTGGATCTGCAATTCCAGTGAGTATTTTCATTGCTACGTGCCATTTTTTCTGATCTTGCGCAAAGGGCATGAAGCTCAATCTATCGGACTACTATTCTGACCCTACCGATGACCAGGCATCCTCGCCTCCCGCGTACCTTCCTGCGTTATCACCTGCTGCTATGGATTCCGAATACACGCAGGGAGGATATGCGCAGGAACAGTTCGGAGGTGGTCGATACAAGGATCCGCCAACAGAACTCACTCCATCAAGACTACAAAGCAAAATCAAGCCCACATCACGCAACATTGGTATCGCAAGGGATGCTGCTATCCGACGTCAAGCAGCCTGCGCTCCCAGCGACTATACCACTAATACCTTCGCATCTGGTAATTCTTATCGAAGATCTTTTCTCCAGATTTCTGACTTTGTCCTTGCTGCTAGAGTCGATGCACCCCAGCCGTCACAACTCTCCTTTCGTCGAGGCCGTACCTGCTCAACGCCCTGCGCAGACTCAAGATCTATTTTCCAGCACATTGGCACCCACTAGCCAGCAGCCGCAGCCGGTCATGCCTCAAGATTTGGACGTATTCACCCAGCAGCCCCAGTACAGCGCTCTCGATCAAAACTCCATGGTTCCTTATAACCTTCTCACCATACCGTCTGGAGTTCAACCATTGTGGCCCATGCCATCACCTCTGATGGAACACGAGGCTCCCAGACTCTCCCCTAGCCCACTTGCTTCGTATTCGCAGTTACCGACCTCACCACTTCTCATGCCTACAGTTGCAGGCCCAAGCTCTCAGGGAGGTTCGCAGCCCGATATGCATGGGTCAGACGGGCCCTGGAATTTTTCATCCGTAGTGTCGGCAAACTCTTTGCCACCTCAAGGAGCTGTTCCGACGACGCATATCATCCCACCAACTCCCCTCAAGCCTTTCGAGCTTTTGGCTCCGCCTTCTGCTGGTGTGCCACATCACCGTGCAGTCACATTCAGTCCATCAGCCACTGGAATATCTCAAGTCGGGTCTGATGTTATGATGGATGACAATAATGCTCCCATTGCTGGTCGACGTTCATCAGAGACGAACTCTGCACTCGAAGAAGGGTGCGCTGCTTTGGATGCCGTTGTCAATGATACCGCAAAGAATACGAATATGCCGTCCTACCAGGTAATCAACCTGTGGATGAAGAGCCGAGGTCGAGTAATCAATAGCACCAACTACTGGAATCTTTACGCAGGGTACTTCAAGGACCGGATGCGCCAGGAACTTGTAAGGCTTGGTGACGGCGCTCCTCCTCAGGATGGTTCGATGACACCAAGTAAGTGATTCGTTTATACTGTGTGCTTTTTGCTCAGTGCCACATATTGATCTTACAGGCACTGGTGTTCGCCGTCAGTGCTATGAGCTCTTCAAGAAAAGCTACCCAGACACTTATCAGGACATCCTCGATACCTACGGAGAACTCGACATGCTGACAGATAATCAAACCATTGCGCAACGCACTCAATCATTCCAGAAACTTTATAAGAGGGTAGGAAGTATCGTGAGTAATCTCATTCCGATTCTGTAATATTTTCTGATAAGTTGAGTACCTTACCTGTAGCTTGATGGAGCTGCTACTAGGCAAGGGTTCGAGGCCGCCATCGTCATGTGTGGTAACATTGTCAATGAAGATGCATCACTAGGCCATGTTCACACGACGCCCGGCGCTGGCGGTGTAAGTGTTACCCTCCTTTTGAAAGTATTTTATGTATTAACACCTCTGTAGTTTTTCGAAAAGCGCTGCCGAGCTAGTGATGACGCCATCATCGGGCATATCAAAGCGCATGTGTACAACACCATCTCACTGTCTGCTGTGGAGCAGTCTTTCAAGGGCATGGAGGGAGATCAAGAGCAGGTGCCAATAGAGATCCTGGATGTGAGCTCATCTGAGTCAGAGAAGGAGAAGGATGCGTTGAAATCGCTGAAGGCTGGTCTCATCAAGCAAGTTGGTATGTAGCACATCACGTCCCGTGGTTTTATGAAGTCCTGACATTTTTTCCTCAGCAGACCTTGGTGGGAAGTTTGCCAACAGACCTTTCCCGTGGATCCTGATGCCTAGTTCCCTCGCTAACGACCATCTACGCATCGAGGGGTATCCTGCGCACTTGAGTTTGATGCCAGGAGAATCTCATAACATCAATTCACGGAGTAAAGGTGTCGCAGGACTAACACAACGTGAAGTCAATGTGCTTGCTCATTCGTTGAAGGCAAAGACGATGCGCGTTGTTAAGGTAACCAAAACCATAGGAGGTATGTGCCGATACACTTATTAGACCGCTTTAGCTCATAATAATTTGACAGGCGCAGTGATAGCCTCCAAGGAGCCTGTCATCATTGGCGAGGCCCCTCCAGCAGACTCTATTTTCCCAAATGCGAGGCGGATGTTTGTTAACGGAACATTTGATTATGGTGGCCCTCCGCGCCTTCAAGCCAGCTCTGCCATTACCAGGAAGAAGAAGCCAAAGGCCCCCGTGTCAGCGCACACTCAGGATGATGTTACGGGTATTGCGGCCAAAGACACCACGACAACCATCCGGAAAACCAATTTGCATCCCGAGGTACTCATACCTCCTCCATCACGTCCATTTAAGCTTGCAAAGCGACTCCCTACTAAACCAGTGCCAGCTCCCATAGAAATTCTGTCCAGTACAGATGGTGTCGAGAAGCCTGATGAAGAGCCTCTCGACTCGTCCAATGGCGAAATCCATAGCGAGGATAATGCCGACTATGGTGATTTTTCACATTCACGGAAACAGAAGCTTGATACCGGAGTTGTACGAGCTATGAAGAAGCGTGTACGACCAATTGGGTTAGAGGAGGAGACGGCCATTGAGAACAAGCCAGGTGCAAAAGCTGCAGGCAAGGCTCGTGCCAAAGGGGGGCGCTCGTCTCCTCTCACAGTAGGGTTCTCAGGAGATGAAGAACAGCAACCACAACCTGCTATAGGTAAGTCTTGACGGTTATCTCAGTTCAGTAGTGATCCTGACTGATAATTAAACAGACAACACAGCAATGTGCCTGCGTGATGGACGTCCTGACATTGCGAAAGGTATTTGCTCTACATAAATGTCCAAAGATTTACTAAGATAAGCCCAGTGCGACGTGCACGCCCGGTGACTAAAGGAGGCCAATCTGCTCTCACCAAGACCATGCGTCTCTTGCAAGAAGATGAAGACTCGCAGAGTAATAGCAGAGCTGTGCAGCCTGAGACATCAGTTGATTGTTCGACCTCTGTGCAAGTCACCGAAGCACCCATTCTTCCAGCAGTGCCGTCTTCCCCACGTAAAACCGAACTTCCTGCCGAGCACACAGGTGGTAACGGACAGTCTGGCCATGTCCAAGATGTGCCTCCCCCACTACCGCAAAATCTACCACGTGCCCCATCTGATGATATTCGTCCTAGCCCCGTCATTTCTAACCTTGATGCACCAGAACCTCGCCGTGTTGACCCTCGTGGGGCACACAACAATCACTCCCGTGAGCCTCACGACACTCGATACCTTCATGGTGACCTGCGCACTCATCGAGACAGCTCTCCCGCACTCCCCGATGATGATTATCACCCCAGTGATGCACCACGTGGTGCATACATGTACCATGAAGACTTGGGCCGGCATGCATATGCCAGGCGACCACGACCTGGAGGAGAGTACCCTTATCATAGGGAATATTTGTATCATGGTGACCGTGGTGAAACTTACCCAGGATATGCTTATGCTCCTCACCATGAGAACTCAGGTTATCGTGATGCCAGTGGGAATAGGCGGTCATATTATCGTGACACGCGGTACGCAGACCGTGAACTTCTGGACGACCGTTCGCGTGGACCTCCCCCATCAGACATCCGTGGAGAACACATGCATCCAGCCGGTCGCGAAGGTCAAGTTGGCTACCAGCGTGCATATCAGCGTGAGGCTTGGACAGATGGGCATCGCGGGAGCAGGAGTCCCATTGCCAATGCAGTGCCAGGATCATCTGAAGGAGGGGCCATTCCAAGGTAAATCCAAGGTGTCTGTTGTCTCAATACTACGCTTTTGTACCATGTTCCGATCACTTGCTGCATATAGAAAATACACCATGATTCATGTCCGATTTGGTGTGTGGGATAATCATCGAAAAAAATCGTGCAAAATTACATTTTGGCATATGAATACAAGATGACGTATGGTTAGTTGACGTGTTCAACCAGGTCGCTCATGACATGACGCTACCCATACATGGCACACAGAAGTGTTTCCAAAATTAGCGAGATGTTCTCAACCGTTCAACTACTCCGCTTGACTACCAACCATTCCCATGATGCCGCCGCCACAACCAGTGAGCACAACTTCTTATCGTAAACGCCTCTATGGATCGGTCAGTACCTGCAATGCACTCCCTGAACCTCGGAACAAGATTGCTATGGATAAGCTCTTGGAGGAAGAATTCATCGGCACCGTCTTATGGGAAGAAAAATCACTCCCCAAAGATGCCAAGTCTGTTATGGATATCCTTGTCTTACAGACTAATTTCACTCCAGCATCTCTCAACAAAATTTACTATTTCAAGTCTGGGCCAGGAGGGAAGAAGGTTAAGAGTGGGTCTATCTTTCAACCTGCTGCGCGCCGTGGCGGGAATGCAGAATGGCTGTTCGATAACAGGAATGTCCAGCCGAAGTTGTTAGTAGACTCAAGAAAACAGAAGAAGGCGCAGGTACAGAAGGGACAGGGACGAAAGGCGGGGAGGGCGCAAAAGACACAACCACGTGCACAGATGAGCATGGCGTCGGCCGCGTTGACTGATACAGAAGTGGAGATATCGGATTCATCTTTCACAACGCCTGAAACCGACAAGAGCTTCGGTGCCAAAGGATACGACGACAAGCACCCCAGCAAGAAGCGGCCTCGGGCATCAGCGACGACAGAGGGCAAGTGGACCCTCCTCTTCAACATCATGCAAGCTGCCATGCACATGATGTACGAGAAAATTTTCCCCAATCCCTCCGCTGCATTCCCCTTTGGTGCCATGAACGTTATCGGTGGCCCGCCGAAGCGTATTTGGTCCTCCCAATTCTGTAATACTCCCGTCCCGGACGACACCAACGCGCAGAAGCCAGATGTTATTCTGGTGGATTGCAATCTACGCAACCTCTCATTGCGATGGTCCAATATTATCACATGCGTGGAGCACACAGAGAGCGACTTCGACTCTTCCATACCTTTGTATTATGGTAGCGGCACTAAAGGGTACCTGTTGATGCGAGAACAACCTTGGCGCCGTTTCGTCTTGATCTTTACTATCGCCAATAACCTGCTTCGCCTTCACTACTTTGACCGCTCAGGTCTGATCATTTCACGCCCCATCGACATCCTCAAAAATCCTGTGCGTCTTCTCGAGGTTTTAAACACCTTAACGCTCGCGCACACCAACAACCTCGGGTACGATCCCACGATGCATATGTGCGATCCTGCCTGCAAGGGCTCGCATGCCGATCTGCGGGAGAACGCCATAGGCTGGATAGAAAACCATGATAAATCCCATCTATCGATCATGAGCGTGCTTTGGCGAAGCCAAGGTTTCTTTTCTCGTGGCACGATTTGTTATCGCGTTCAGACCTCGGATGGGACGGAGTACGCACTCAAAGACTGTTGGGTCGCCGAGGATAAGAAAAACCACGAGGTGACCATTCTCAAGATGGTTGAAGGAATCCCGAATGTAGTCAAGCTCGTGGCCCATTGGGATGTCCTCTACGATGGGGAGCCAGACTGCACGTATCGTATTCGAGCTTCCCATGGTGTTTGTACCTCTGGGTTTATTCGCAGATTCCACCGGCGCCTTCTGTTGACCCCCTGCGGAGAACCACTTGTGTTGTACTCCTCGAAGCTTGAGCTGTTGAGAGCCTTCCATGACTTTGTCTCGGGTGAGTCTCGAGTGTGTTGAAATTGAATCCTGAGACTGACCCATCAGTGTTTAGCTCATAGTTTAATGCTCACAAGTCACGTCCTCCACAGAGACTTGAGTCCGAATAATTTTATCATCCATGACGGACAAGGTTATTTTATTGACTTTGATCATGCTCGCATTATTGCGGAAGGCGCCGTTAGTGCTCCTTCAGAGGGCACGGTGAGTGATACTTACAATTTTCACGGCATGGCACATGGCTGAGCGCGTTATCTGAAGGGTACTAGGCCCTATATGTCAATTCGTCTTCTCCGGGAGGGTATTGCAAAGGGTGCAACGATCCAACACACAGCAAGTGATGACCTGGAGTCATTGTTTTTTATCTTCGTCGAGTTTGCGACCACCTTCGACGGGCCACGCGGCTTCATGAAAGATGAGGGCAGGAGGCCCTTGTGGGTTGATAAATTTGAGACCTCAGGCGCTGATCCCTGGTTGGCAAAGCAGGCATATGTGCTTGCACCTCCCAATGACTCGTCATTGATGGAAAAAACTACTTCATTCTTCGCACCATTCAGTCAAATCATACAGGAGTGGCGTCATCTAATTCTAGGAGCAGCCAGCAACCCGAGCGACCCCCCCATTGGCGTAACTCATGCAGCCCTCACGGCGCTCCTCAACAAATGGATCTCTCAGCTCCCCGTGGATGCTCCCACAGAAATTATGGTGCCCGTGGCATCATCATCAAGATTGGGACATCCTCCACACGACAACGTCCAATCATCCGCGGGTGCTCGTCGTTCTACGCACATCCAACAGAGAGTGTCATAGCCCACAAACCCTCCTTGTTCTTCCCACATCCAAATGAGACAACCCTCTTCTCACATGTCTTTTCTGTGTATGTTTTTCATTGCAATGCATTTTAGTATGATACAGTGTAGTACGCCACGTGTTATATGATAGATACCTTCCTGATCCAAATATCAATGACGGAATGTTTGATACCCGTGCCTTCACTGGAGAGGTCCTAGGTATATAGGCAGGCACCACTTTTCTCCTGTTCCCACAGTCTTAGAGACCTCGTTTCTTTGTAGAGCGCAAAAGAGCACCACGGAGACAAGAGGAGTAACAGGAACACCAAGAGCTCCACAGGAGGTGAGAGGTCTCATACTCACACGGGAGGGTACGTCTCACAGACTAGTTGCGCTCTACAAAGAAACCAGGTCTCTAAGACCACAAAAGTGGTGCCAAGGGTGATGTCGCCTTTGCTGTGTGGGTGTCAAGGTTGGTGAGTTTTCTGGCTGCGTTTCTTAGATCTTTTACTGACGTTATTTGGTGTATGTCTTTTAGGCAGTTATCTTTTGTCTTATGGTATGTGTTGGGAGGCGCGCCAAGGTGGCACCATGCTGGCATCTGGTTTTAGGTGTTCCGATAGTTTGATTGTGCGAAGCTAACATTATGTACTGACTTCATATTCCTCATTAGTTGTGGTAGACGGCTGGCGATCGTATGCCTTAGGTCGAAGCATCCAAAAAGCGTAATAGAAAAGGTATCGAAAGTCTTCTTAGAAGCTTATCCCGTCAGGATTCAGAGTCTTTACACCGCATGAGATGCCTAAGCACAGATTCAGTGATACAGCTTTAATTGAGGGGGGAAAGACAGATCAATGCCGGCACCAGTGAGCACAACTACAAGGTTGTATTAGGGAAACCGCGTCGTCAACGGTGTCATACTGAGGCAGTTTTTCCCTGAGATGAAGCCTTGTGTGTGACTCCTCCCGAGAGGTGCCGGATGTTGGTTGCCCAGTTAGAAAGACACGTTCGAGAATCACGAGGAAAACAAGTCAACAATTAAAGCTAGTCTAAGAAAAACAGAACGAGGAGCAAGACACTATGACAAGTATGGGTAGTAGACGAGAAGCAAACATGAGCAAGAATGGAGTGAAAAAGCAAGCGTCAATGATCATACAACAACAGGGACATCTGGAACATCATCACATTCTTGCTCTGCGATGATTCTGAGAAGTGCCTCGTATTCTGGAGTCTCAGGAGTGAATCCACCGATGGCAGAGGTCAAAAGATCACTGGAGCCAGATGACGAAGAATCACCAGAGCTTAGGGCGCACATCAAGTCATACTCCATGTCCTTCTGCGAGGCTTGCCAACCTTCAGTGAAGTTAAGTCGCTCTTTCTTCAGCGAAAACTTGACCATTTGTAAGGCCTCCATCAGAGGTGGGCTGATGCGATTTCTTCTCTTTGTGTATGTCTCACCGCTGGATGAAAAAATGCGTTCGCAGGGAACAGCAGACGCCTGTATGGGGAGATAGTCCATTGCGATTGAATAGATGGTCGGAAATATAGGCTGTGCAGTCTAGTCGACACATCATGATCAGCGAAATGTAATAGAGACATAGGACTCTTACCGTCCAAAACGCAAGTAAATTTGTTCCCCGTGGGCTGCGGACAGCCGTGCTGTAAGAGCTAAATTCCTGTTCTACCGTTTGGGTGCCACCCTCGTTGTGCGGCAGTAGATCTATGTCAGAAAGTCCATAGATCGTCGAGCCTAGTGTTGCAGTGCGTGTCTGGTGATCTGACCGTTCCAAGGGTAGAGAGAGTGCGGAGTCAGAGGTATCTCTCACTCTTTTCTTCCGCATCTACAGCATATTAGATCAAAGTTGCACTTTTATGAAGGTAAATAAGCGCACCAGTTCAAGAATATAATCCCTGGCCTTGTTGACTCGGACCATGTCCCAGTTATCATTCATCCATGACAAACGAATCGCAGGATCAATGACTGTATAAACACATGAGAATCAGCCTTGATTAAAAGAAACGCATGGGACTGACACATGGCGACTCCATATGCTCCCGTGTGGCTCATCCGCTCATGGTATTTATCAGTCCAAGTTAAACCGATGGCAACAAAAGGTGCCAAGTGTGCAAAGCGCTGTGCCAAGTCCTTCCACTTTTTGACCAGTCTTTCGAAAGCTGGAATGGCACAACTTAGCACAGGAGTGCTCTCACTGGACATGCTTTGCTGGACGGCATATGGTGCCTAATATAAAATGGTAAGTACGTCTCAATTTCGGACAATTTAAGGCCGACCTCTAGGACCACCTCAAGATCTTGCAAAATTTGCCATTCTACTGGCTCTAACTTCAGATGGGCTATAGCCCTTTGATCGTCAGCATCAAGGAAGTCGTCAACAGCCTGGGCTGCTGTTAAGCTAATGCCAAGGATTATGAAATGAGGCCTTACCTGTTGAAGTATTCTTAAGTAATTAACCATGACGAAGGATGAGCCCCAACATGTGGGCTCATTGCACAGCAGTTCAAGAATCGGGAGCATTATCTCCTCAAAGTTGCTGTTTCGGAAAATCTTCACATCATTGCCCACGCAAATGATGTCTCTGAAGTTATCGCGTTGTTTGTTTGACGCGCAAGCCGCACGCACAATGGACCTGGCCCGACAGAGAACGTCACCTTGCAGAGCCGTGATATACACTGCCTTGTCGAAAGAGCTATTGCCAACTACGAAAGGACCTGGAACACCTGAAAGGTAAACAGTAGAATGCTCGTCCATGATGTGCTGCACACATATATTAATTATGTGTGGAAAGCATGGGACCCTGCAATCAACAGCATCAAATTCGATCCCTTGGCACAGCAATTGGCGAGAAAGTTCTTCCATTGCAGTCTGGTTATTGGAAGCATTGTCAAGTGTCATGTGTCCCATCTAAACTGAGTCAGAGCATGTCAAACACCGCAAATAAACACTGACATTATGTGTCACACCGGCACACTTGATCAGATTGAAGATTGTTGACCCGAGTGCCTTCCCCACATGACTACCCGGCATGTAATGAAAAGCGATCAGAGTGCCCTTCAAAACGAGTGACGAATTGGCAGTTTCCCTTGCAAGCCAATGGGCAGTGAGTGCGAGGAAGGGGCGGAGCTTAGGATCTGACCAGAGGTCAGATGTGAACGAGATTTTTCCTTCGGCTTTCTATAAGGACATAAGACACTGTGTGTTATCAGTAGCTAAACACTTACTGCAAGGTCACGTTTCAAGATCGGGAAGTAGTCACGCCATGCATCTATGATCAGCGAGCGAAATTTCGTGCAATGAGGGATATCCGACTCCTTTAGATCTTGACGCATGAGATGGAGCAGTTGGCGAAACTCTGGACACTCGACAATGTTTATTGGCTGGAGATGACCGTCAATAATGTTCCATTGAGGATAGATACTACTCACCTGGTCGTCGGCTATGATGAATCTAACGATATGTCGGTGCATCTCATTGACTGAAAAGTCCGGCAAAACAGCTTCTGACTGTGCAGGCAGCGAATTGTTGCATACGGGATTGGGGGGAACACCAAGTGTCTCAATTGTGCAATCTGGGTCCTAGCTGAGCCTTTCATGCATCTGCGAGATGGTCCAGCCCTCGTCGAGTCGGGATTGCACCTCATTGATCAAGATTGGCCAGGCCACTGGGCCCCGGCGCTCACATTCTGCTAGGTAAAGGTCCATGTGATAGACGTGCACGTGGGTGCGAAGAGTGCCTGTGGTTGAACTAGCAGCGTACATCTGAATTTTCCATGAAGGGTCTTTCTTATGTATATCCCTGTT
>JRHT02000084.1:0-52247 GCA_011800875.2 Suillus brevipes Sb2
CCATGCTTTCTTCTGACAAACCTAAAAATTGGGTCAAGTCAGATCTACACACCACTTGAATTGGAAAACAATTCCGCCGAGGCTCACCTCTCCACAATATGACGCTTGCTTGCAGCGGGAGCACAAATGTTTGCTGATGAGTGGCGGCAGTTTTGGTTTTCACGGATTTTCGGAGTTCGTGGGGATTTTTTTTTTTTTGATTTTCAGGTATGTAAAAAAATGGTCCCTGTCACGCTGTATTGTATAAGAAATGATGGTCCGCGCGAGGGAGGAGCATTGATGGGCACACGAATAAATTACAGCTTCAATTCTTGGGGGGTAATGTCGAAGAGTCCTACAGTGATAAATAACAGGGAGTACATATGTTGGTACCAATTACCAAGTGTCTAATGATAGATCATGTATGAAGGAGAGTATAACGAAAAGGTGCCAAACCTCAAACACATGCATCTTTACCTTGACTTGCCGCCCGAGGTGTTCCCTTGTCAGCCAATGTCCCATGCTCCCCACCTTGAAGCTCAATGCTCTCGACCAAGTTGACTGATTTGAAGTTGTGGCTGCTAGTGTTCACCCTCCCAACATTGATCGTGCTGTTCCCGCCATATAACGATCTAGTGGGAAGGGAGTTCTCCAATCTACGCGAGCCAATCGACCATATCGTGGCAAACACGACACCGATAATGTTGACGTAATTATTGACCATATACACCATGCTAGTTCGGAAGAACGAGGAAGCTAAAATGAGGCCAAGTTGGATGATGTTGAGGACAACAGGGAATACAAAGTTGGACAGCGCGATGAGGAAGAGTGCCCGAAGGCGGTCAGCCATAGCTCCTATCAAGTAGATTAGCAACAATGCAGAAGATGACGTAGTAATCAGGCATACTTGTGCGGATAACTCCTTCAGAAGCACTGGTATTGCGAGTCAAACGATGTATGAACATGAATGATACAAATCTGAATGGATTGCATCAACACATAAACTGAAAATGGCACAAGGTTTGACTGACGCATTGTCGACGGCTTGCAAGATGTATTCGAATTTCGTTTGCCAATTTCCAAACAAAGATTCACCTGCAGCAATGGAGTCCCCAACACCCGAAATTGTAACAACAACAAACTTGTGGAGGAAGACGACGAGATTGGTGGCACGAATCACTTTGAAGGTTATCGGAACAAGCAGGAGGGCCCAAAATTTGACCTTAGGAGTCGTTCTGCGAGGATATACTGCAGCAAGACGTATCACCAAGGTACACTCTGCCACAAGAGGCCCGAAGAAGGAGACAGCAGTATACGCTATGAGTGCTCCCCTTGACTCTGCTACTGCCGGAGTAAGCATAACATGAACCTTCCATAGCTGTCAGCACATTCCCAGCGAAGATTATATAGCGTCAAACCTCGAGATAGATGTTGATCGCCCCTTGTGTTAGGCCTAGAAGGACTCCGAGTATATTGAACACAAAAATTGGATGACGGCGAGTCTGGGGAGTCGAGAACGCGAGCAAGGCAATGAGAATCGGTATAAGGAGCGATGACAACACTGTGCCAGTCACCAACCATGGTATAGATAACCTAAGAGTTGCAAGATAGTTTGTTCCCGGAGGAGGAAGGGGTATTGTAAGGTTGGACATCTTACCAGAAGTGCGGAGATATACATTCGCAATGGAATTTTGAAGGTTATATATATATATGCATCCATGCATGGGCGTCCCAAGCTTCAGCCAACGCCAACGCCCATACTTTGACTAGTATGCTGTGTCGGTGATATTCTAGCAGAGCGGAACTTCGCACCCTTGGCAGCACTTTGAAGGTGTTCCCACGTACTGTCAGACCCTATTATTATATAGGAATTATATGGTCTGAAAGACCCCCTCCTCCAGGAGGCTGCTCCCTAGTTTTGCAAGACTGGGAACTTCGAGAATCCATCACGAAGATATCTGAGATTGTGCGCTTGTAAGTTTCTCATCCGAGTCGGAGCTTAGCTTGAGGCCTCGAGGAATAGCAGATGCCAGTAGCGCCCAGTGGTCTGCAACAAATTGATTAGATCGCATGCGAGGAAACTCTGCATAAGGCACGCACGGAGGTAATTCCTAAGCGTAAACACAAGCGGCAGCTGGATCACCAAGTTAAGACAACGAAAACTGGACTATCAGGGCAACGTAGGACGACATTAGGGGCAGAATGTCGATGCCAGGCTGTACACTGCTGCGGCCATTGATCTGATACCTAGAGACCGAGATTCACCGTAATTCCCTTCCATCAAAGAACCTGGCCAATACCACATGGGTAGATATCGATAGTACTGCGAAGAATTAATGTGGGGTAAAAGGCATTAATCAATCACTTACGACTGAAACATTGAGCGATGTCACTTGGACATGAACGTAAGTCACCCCGCCCCAAAATACAAGAACAAGGATAAAAAAACGTAAGCCATGGACCGAACATTGAATCAGTACTTATGATCATGGATGCAGCAATAATCTTACCCCTTCTAGACATGCGCCTATCTGCCAGTGCGTACGTCGCTTGAAATACTCAAACGGAACCAGTGCATGGAGTTTTCAGTGCCGGTGGATGGATCCACCCCATTCCAAGCCCAACAAAAGGCAAGACACAATACGGTTCCGATCCAATCAAGTGAGGGTCCTTACTATTAAGTAGGGTGTGGCAGTGATGCGGCAGGGTGTGGTACGATGCAGCAAAATCCTAAGGCCCAAAATGACAGGCTCAGTTGGTCTTGTGACGCGTGGAAAAATCAAGCTGCTAATATATAACAGGTGCCGCCAACTGAGTCCCGCGCAACTTGGTAGACTTGTTTCGATATCCCTGCTTGGCCATAAGAAAAAAACATCAACGAGATTCTGAAAAGTCTAGAACATTCAGCATGGCACTGCGGCACCGTGCAGCCTAATTCGGTGCGGGAGGATGATGGATCACATTCCCAATGGCCTAGGGATGAGGTTGATGCATCATCAAAATGTGCTAGTTAGCCTGTTTTGATGCATCATTATGACAGTATAGCCTGAAGTATTCAACAGATATCATTCATGAATCAGGATATACAACGCGATGCATTGGATATAGTGCGTTCTGTATAGCAATCACTCTATACATATCCTTGTTCACTGCCCTGACATAACTCCACTGCCCACTTATTCAAGCGCATGATGTGTCGGATATAGCGAGTTTATTTACTCTGCTTCGACCCACTCTGTGTTACGGTTTCTTGTCTGACTTATCTGGTGCTATGCCGCAAGATGGCCCTTGTTCCATAAGATTTATCGAAGGAGCTGTTACGCCTCGTGCTTGTATAGCAAGGCCAAAGAGGGTACACATATTTTTTTCAATCACATCACGCTGACACCTGTGTTCGATTGATTACTTTCAGAACTCTTCAGTTTATGCAAGCCTGCAGCAAGAACACCTCGGAAATCGCATTGGAAATAGCTGCCGAAATCGCCAACGATTGGAACTTTCCTGGTCTTCAAGTAGTCGCATGCGCACGTAATTCTGGTCTGCAAATTAAAATCAAAATGATCTTTGATGACTTCCTCTTTATGCTTGACGTCGCACCGCAATACTCACTTCACCCAATCAAGGGTCTGGAGGCGGGATCAAATATCCGTTTCCATCATGCCGTTTTGGTGACACAAGCGCTGAACAGTGGTATATCTAGCATGGACACAATGGCCAGATCTTTAATACCCCCAACGTCACTCGCTCACACCCATCTCTCAAATATGACTGGCATCGTCTCAAATGATCCCAGTTGGTGGCCGTACATCGATGTGCAATTTTTTTTAGCTATTGGCTAGGTCTGTCGTATCAATTGGTGATGTCCCAATCTAACATCGACTTCCATTTTACAGTTGCCGCCGGCGTCGTGGTAGTATATGACTGGGGTGAGCAGGCCGTTGTTCTGATCCTGGTGCCCTTCTTATGATATCTCCAGTGTTAACAATTGGACAAGAGGTAGGTCAACCTTATCGCCAGAGCAGCTAACGAGTCGCTAAGGATGGCGTTATAGATTGAACTGATCTGGCCCTTCCAGGAGCATGTACATATATCAACTAGCAGTACTGTGTAGGGAAATGTTTGCCGAGCATTCTGCAGAGAAGAAATTTGGTCGAGGATCCGTCGTAGTATTAGGCCTTGTTCGAACTTGCCGCATCTGTAAACCTTGAAATTATGTAAATTCGTATGATATTTTTATTAGTTCCCGACCTCAGCGATCGATGATCCTTGGCCTTCATCAGAGAACCGATGAGTCCTTGATATGGTAGCTGTGAGAACTATAAGAGGACATAACTCTGCTCCTGCTAGAGATGGCTATGTATACTGACAGAAATTTGAGTTATTGGCACATAGCTATGGATGTGCGAAAATCGAGTTTACCATGGGGAGTTCGCGAGCTTGTTGGGATATTGCACCGTCGTTGCCAGCAAGTTATAGTAGCGTAGTTAGGTCCTACACGTCGAGCAATATAGTTTTCCTTCTTTATGTTTCAAACTACAAGATCATTCATGACTTTGTCCCAGGAACCACCATTAGCACTTGTCATCTTACCTAGATTCGTATGAGCGCTTCTGACATGGTTGCAACTTTTCACCATCCCGGCTGGCAACGTATAACAGTTAAAGTAGGTCCCATCTGTTGAGCAATCCAATATTCCATCATTTATGTTGTATTTACAAGGCATTATCGTAAGATTCAAATATTGCGTTGATTGCAATGGTATCCGAGTTCACCACTTCATTTGTTTGACTTCTATTTAAACGAAATTTCTTCAGGCGTGCGCATATAGTGTCTCTCCTAGTCAGAGCGAAGGAGAAGGAAGACTCGTTTTACATGCTCTTATCAAAACTTTCACGGTTCACTGGATGATCATGGTATATACGACATTACTAACAACTGCCTCATGGCCGCCATACATAGTTATGGTACCTTATGGTAGCTCCTCGTTCTTCCTGTTGTACTTCGTTTTACCATCAGGTCGCAACCCGGGTTACTCTCACCGTGGCCAGAGTGAGTTAGATCCTGAACAACGGTTATTCCACGGGCCCGAATTCCTATTAGGAACGATCTCTCTGCTATACACTTGATACTATGGTAATGATACACACTGTGCCCCACATTCGCGCATAATGGAATCCTCTGTTGCTGTTGCTTCTTTTCTCCCCGTCGCCATCAATCCCTCTTGAAGATCAATCTAAAAGGCTTAGAAGTTAGTTAAGTTGCCCCAATCCAAATGTCAGAGCACCGCAGACCTTGGGAAAATCTGCACGTTCCGCCAACATCCCCTCACTCCAACACAAGAGCTTCAAAAGCCGCACAATCGTGCACTTTGTGGTGGTGACGATAACATGGCAGCGGATGAATTAGGGTGAGGAGGAGGCCTCATCGTGCTCCTATTGTCTGAATAATCGATATCATCAGATATCACAGACGGCTCATAGCCAGCATCCGGAGTTAGATCTTCAGAATATACGCTCCCCTGCTGAGAAGACTTCGCTCCGCGTGGCCTTGAGACTAAGGGACTGAATACTGGCACGGGAGGCGGGGGCACGGACTTGGCTGGGGAACTTAGGAGCGAAGAGTCTTGAACGCTTGCATGAGAAGGACAAACCAAGAACTTCAAGCTCCTCACACTGTCACCTTGATCACGGACCAGCCGAATTAGGCGATCATCTGGTGGTGGTTCACCAATTGCGACTTTGCTGATTTGGGTGCGATAAATAGAGAGCTGTCCACACTGATCATCATGCGGTACTTGGAGCTGGAATGATACATGGTCAGGATTGGAATGGAATAAGATGAGTCGACTTAGTCCCATGTACCAGGAGGCAGCCGCTCGATCCAACGAAAGGGCGACACAGAGGGGTAGTCCCTTCATAAAATAATGTCAGAGAGGTTATGAAGAATAACAAGTTAGATTATGCACCTGAGGCACAAACGCCGTAAGGCAACCAATCGAGTTCATGATCGCCACGCTGATGGTTTCATACCCAACATAGGTCGCCCCCACCGTCGGAGCTGACGCCCTCCCAGCGCACCCCAGATCTGCTAGCAGTGCCAACGGGTGTTCCAGGGCGACTCATACTCGAAGGCCTGCCAAAACTCCCAACGCTTGCACGGGCGCGTGCGGTCTTCATCGACAGTCCGTCGAGCTTACGCAAAGCATCAGCGTGGGCATCGTCATCTAAACCCGACCACCCTTCCTGCGTCCCACGGAGAAGTGAGAAGTGAGTGCGCAACACTTGGGGAGGAATGAGGTAGCGGTTGGCCCTGAGGCTGTGCCATATCCTTGTGGGATGATGGACGCAGAGGCGGATTGGTAGTACTGGTGGCACTGCCAGCGTGCCGGAGAATATGTTGAATAGAGGTTGTCGAAGGAGAGGGAGGAAGGTGGGAAAAATCTGTGGTATGCACACGCCGAGAGTGTGCGTGAAGGACAGCCTCATGACTCGACGACGAAGATCCAGCGGAAAGCTGACGCGTGTGCTTCTCCCTTTCCAATCGCGCAGGGGTAGCATCCATCAAAGGTTGAGTCGGACAGCGGCAGGGGGAGATCCCAGAGGCTTGTACGAGACTCGGAGCTGAAAAATAGTGAGAAATACCGTGACCGGCCAGAATAAAACTAATGAACGCGTACTAGGGTGACAATAAACGCGATCCACATGAGGAAATTGAAGCCTCCAGAGATATAGTTAAGGATCTTCTTCCAGTGTTGGGTCGGGGGTGGGCTGATGACATTCTTGCCGTCCAAGTTGGACCTTCCGAGTCGTTGAACTGCCGCCTCTTCGAGGCCAACAGTAGGATGGTACGAGTAACGAGTGTACACCTCATCTGTGCTGATAAGATGAACGTCGATGCTAGCTATGAGGCGGATGTAGACGAAGAGAATCGGTCTTATAACGCGGGAGTAGCCTTGAACAAGTTGTCGGTCACATCTTTGAGACCCGCGAAGTGAGAGAACGAAACAAACACGTGACCGAACGATCTGATAAGCGAGATGCTAGTAGTACTACATACAAACAATTTAATACATTTTTTTGGCATAGGTTGAGTCAATAATGATCTTGGGGGCGAGAAACACAGCAAAGGAAGATGATAACGCGGGCCCATAGCGGGATAGGCCCCGATTTCTTGTCAACCGTTTCACCAGGTACACTTGCACTGATGGCAGCGGCAGCGGCAGGAGGTGTCATGGACGTTGAGGCGGCCGCTTGCGCCTGAGATTGACGCGATTTCCGCCTCCGATATTCTGGCCGATATTCTGGCCGCTGGGCGACGAACAATGCCTGCGCAGATCGTTGTACCTCTGATCACCAAAATCGTATCTGAAAAACACTTACTTGTTTGTCCTTCATTCCTGCAATTTCAACCGGTTCCCTCAGAATACGGCAAGTCTCGAAAAATATGATTGAGAGCGTTGATGGTGTCTTTCAGGATGCACCAGCACTAGGTAAGGTGGTACTGATCAGCTGTGCTTCAGATTGGAATGTCGGTTATCGGAAATATGAGTACGGGGGCGCAATGACCCCTGATAGCCTGATGTCGGATGTCGGATGTCGTGGGATTCAGGCTTGTGCGGCACCAAAGGCACTCTTCTGCGTATCCGCACGTATGGCAGAGAACGTGTTCGTGATCACAGCGACGAATAGATTGATAAGCCAGGTGTGCAACACGAAGAGACAAAAAACTCAGCGTCAATGTAACCACCGCAAAATTGGTTACCAATGAGCGTGAACACCTTCTCATCCTCAAACTTAGTCGCATCGATCCAGACAAAGTTGATCTCGCCGCGGTACTTGGCAGCAACAGGTATGCGAACGATGCGTCCTCTGGCTTTGCAGGTGCACAGAAAAGCGAACCGAGAATATCCTCAGAGAAAGACGCGTATGCAGTATCGAGCGTCATGCCTTTAAGTGTTTCAGCGCGTGTGAGGCGTTCGGATGGGTACCTAGGAAGAGGGTAATCAACAACTTGCGAATCAGCGCATTTGAGGGCATGACAGAAACTCACCATCCTCCAGAACCATGAGGCGAGTCACCTTTCACAGAGAGGCGTGAAACAGCGGCGTAGAAACCAAGAAGGGGGTTAATGCCCTCGACAGGGAAGTCAGAGCCGAGGGGTAAGACTCTGGTAGGATATGTGCTGTGGGGTATCAGTGCCAGCTCGATACAAGTCGAGAAACTTACTTGAGTAGAGTTCGATAAGCATATACACCTTGGATTCTATATGGGCCCTGTAGGAAAGCGGTTTGCTGTGCTCTAAGACGAGATGAAAAGGGGGAACTTACCAACCGATCCTCAGCGTACCACATGTCACTTGTCCTGCAAAACGAGGCATATCAATCAGACAGTCGATAGGGTATATCGGGACTCACGCATGGGTCGGTTGCACACTAGGTATCACTGGAATTTTATACTATTGACAACGCGAACGCGAAGTAAGAATTGGACCTCTTACCACCTAACTTTCCAGCCCGCTTGATATCATCCAGTGTCGAGATCTGCGCATGCTCAATACGAGGTCGCAAGGCGTCTACTAAAAACGAAGCATTGGCGAGAATATCCTCATAAGTGTCGAGTACGACATGGTTTGCCCGATCCCCAATACGGTGGATGTTCTGGTGGTAAGAATCAGATAGTTGAGCTAGTGCAATGATGAAAAAGACCATGAACGTCAGATACTTACAACTTGCCAACCATTGATCGAAAACTCCCTCACCAGCTCTGCCAGTGCTTCCGGCTGCACACGCATGATACCGCTCGTTGATGGATCATCACTGTACTAGAATCATTTATATCAGCGCGTCCATTTTTGAATAAAAAACGTGGGCAGGTGCTCACTGGCTCAAGCAGCGCAGCGCCAAACGAACCAAGCGCACCTATTTATTGAAAGTGAAAATAAGCACAAAAGATCAATCGAACAGAGCCTACCATCCGTGAACAGTTTGACATTGCGCACTGTCAATCGTCCACCTAATCCTCACGGTATGTGTCCGATCATGTTTTGCATTTTGAGTTATTCTGAACTCGTTTCCCCGGGCAGCCAAGCTCCCAGCCAACCACATGAGTATTCCTCAGACTCAACAAGCCGGGCGACAGCAATTGTTGTCCTATGATTCGCGGTCACAACTCTGCAAAAATATTTCGAGGTACGTTAGTTGGAATTGTCAAGCACCCAGACAACACTCACATGAGGAGCTCTCAGAACTATCGGCGAAGTCGGCATAGACATCGATCTGGTACGTCGACGTTGAGAGGGTACAATTTTATCTGAATTTACAGCCGACGTAGATGTCTCTGCATCATTTATGCTACTAAATGTGCTTCCGTCGGTGTCGTGAGATGAGCCAGAGCAGTCGGTAGAAAATACACTGCGCTGTGATTCAGTACCTGAATCTAGTGATGCTTTTGGAGAGGATGGAGCTGCCACAGACGTCGCTGATGTTTGTGTCTTGAGTTGCACAACACCATTCTCTGGTCGGGCCCCGCTTTTCAGTGAGTAATTCATGAGAAAGATACCAAATCAGAAACTCACCGGAAGTCCACACTTCAGTCTCATGAGCCAGCCTGCGATCATTGCCGTCGGGGCAGTAACCTGCTGCAAACGCCTTGCAAGGTAGCCCTGTGGGATACGTGTCAATGAAATAGCTGCTACTGACAATGGAGTACGTACTATACCCACCCATCATTACACCACCACCAATCACTCGCCAGGTAATGGGATAATGATTGCGTGCCTTGAGCTCTTCCTGAAGTGAACACGGCGTCGAAGGCAATTCAGATGGCGTTGTCCGATGGGCCTGACTAGGACTATCAGCTTTCCTTGCCCGTTTACTTTTCTCTACGTCATGAATACTGTGACGATTTAAGCGGAAGTAAATATAGCATATAGAGAGTACGTACAACCTGCATTTATTGCCTTCAGAACAAGGTTTGCGCGTTGAGAAAAATTTGCAAGGTTTAGCTGTTTTGTTGTGATGAGCAACCAACGGTGGCGGAAAGTATTTATCGGAAAAACTCACTTCTAAATAGAGACCGTTTCTCCTTATCTTCCGAGTGTTTGACTCGTTGAACTACTTTGGTGAGAGTGGTACCATTAGCGAATAGTCTTGATTGTTGACAAATTCCCTTAGAGAACGTGAGGCGAAGTGATCCAAATGCTCATGAGATTGTACTCACTTTCATTTTAGATGAGACCTGGTATCGATGCCGCCAAGAAAGCAGGAGGTGTTGTTGAGGCTGTTGTCTGCTACAGCGGTGATGTCGCAAGCCCGAAGGAGACCAAATACACACTGCAATACTAAGGTTTGGCGCTGCCAGCGTGCATGGCGTATGTCTCTCCGTACACGACAAACTTCTAGGAGATTGCGTGTATACGAATGGTAGAGGTCGAGCCCTGTAGTGCGTTAGTGGATAGCGTTGTAAGGGAGGGGTGGGAGACGCACGAAGAATAGTTCATCTGTGGCGTAGCCGTTGTAGGTTGTGTCAAATATCTGTTTTATGTAAACGGATCAGTGTCTTCATTCGCTCCTTCATGCAGTGAGAGAATATTCACTCCATTGTTACAGACCAGTGCCTTGAATCCAGCTGCGAAGAGCGAGAATTAGGACACAAAAGGACGAGAAGGACTCAAAATGCCACGCACTTGATTGCATACCCGCCATAACTACTACCAGCAGCCACCGTGCGGTTTTGGTCAATCTATGTGTCGAGGTCGACGTCAGATACATCGAGTGTGAGGAAGACAAGGTGCAGGACCTCACCTCTGGGTATTCTTGAAGGATATACTTCCATCCCATCAACAAGTCTTGGATGGGGCGGCCTCCCCAATTCTTGTTGATTCCATCTGAGAATTCTGAAATACGGCATACGGCATCAGCGCAAGAACAGACTGGAGAAGAGGGTAACCCACTCTGTCCAAATGAAGTGGACCCCGTTGGATTGATAGCAACGACCACGTATCACTGGCTCGCAAAGACTAGAGCAAACGTAGTCCAAACATTAGCCCAGCTCTGTAATGCGCTTGAGGAGGAGCTCGAAGGGCAGGTACAAATTGTCTGCGAACGGGCTGACATCACTGAGAATGGAGTCTTCGCGAACTCCTGCGGTTTAAGGGAGATCTATGGACGGCCGATCAAGGTTGTATGTGGCTACTGGAGATCGAGCATGGGGTAGATACGGACCGCGATGGCGTCAGAGTGACTGCAGGGGGAAGTTGTGTGTGTGTAGATGATGCGGAGGTGGCGCATCAGCGCAGAGTGCGCGATTGCATCCGCAAGGACAGTCTGACCGTCCAGAGAACCTGAAATAGAGAAAATCAAATCCGGCGCAACCACTCGCTCTGGCCTGTCCCAACGAAGTGCCAAGACGAAAGGCAAGGAGCCTGAGTCAATTCAGCCTTTTACTATTACGGAAGACGAGTTCGAGCGTGTAAACAACCGGTGGACCTCAGTACACAGGGCATGCGACAGGTTGCGAGGTCACGTTACCAGCGGCGCTTATATAATCACTTGGGAACTGAAAAAGGAAATCTGTCGATGTCAACCTGATATCAGCATCTACATCTACACTACTAGTAATCAGAAACTTACAGTATGGGCTGGAATCGTGTGCGGTAAGTGAATCGTTGTAAAATCCGATTGCGCGTGTTGACTTTTGAGTCGATGAAGCACTACGATAGTCCGGATCGAGTTGGAGGCAGAGAGAAGGGCGATAGAGAGAAGGGCTACAGAGAGAAGGCCGACAGATAGAAGGGCGGTGGCGCGGAAGAGGAAGACGTTAGAGATTGCGCAGAAGCCTGTACAAGAGCCGAAAAAAGTAGGGATCATGTCGAGGTGCGGGCGTTGGTTGTTGGATGCGATGGGCTTGAAAAAAAAGAATCGGGTTGATGGTGAGTTCTGTGATCAGTAGATTCGAGAGATTTACTAACACGACACAGATTCTAACTATACGTCTTGAAGCATGGCTCGTATGGAGCCCAACAAGCGTTTGTGTCTTCCTTTCGCTGTAAATTTTGTTAGTAAATTCAATCAATAATTCTTGATGCATGTCGTGCGTGCGAGGTCAACAGAAGGAGGTCGGCTGACGTTCACAGATGGAGGTTAGGGTGGTGGTGCTATTGGGGAAGCTTTGTGGGCAACGGTGTTGGATGGGTGCAGCTGGTGCTGGACTGGCTGGGCTTGGCATGTGCCTTCATGCATACTGGCCATTCCGTGTAATTCCTCAGGAGACGCGTGCACCATGGAAGCGTCGTCTTCTGTATAATACGCGTCTCGTTGAGCATTGTGAAGCTGAGCATTGAGATCCCCCTCGAAACTGCTCCACTGCTCGCGCAGCGATGGATGAATGTTGCTAAATGGCTGCGGGGGAGTACCTTCTGCCTGCACCGGGGGAGGTTGACTCGGATTGGTGCTGTTTCTAGGTGAATAACTGGAGCGTCCTGAAGATTGTGGTACGGGGGCCTTCGTGGAGATTTTGTTGATTTGCCCACTGAAAATCGAAAGTTCATCCTTTGACTTCGTTGGACCAGTGTTCGAGAAGGTATCTCGTCGAGTCATAGTAGGAGTGGCAGTACTATATGCCTGCTCAGCTTTCTGCAACAGCCTCTCAAGGATAGGCTGTTAAGGCATCACCATCAGTATGCATTGTCTGGCGTTCAGTTTGCTAGTGCTGACGTACAAGGAATTTTCCAGCTCGACCTCCGAAATCTGATGCTTCTTTGAAAAGACTGACAGCGCGTCGCAGCTCGGTCAAGGCTGCGGTAATGATCTTGGACCGAGAACCATTTCCAGATGCATGTGTAACAACAGAAGACAGCATCACCTAAGTATGTCGGAGCATCAACATGGCATTCCAGACGGTTATTCTGGCGAGGTGTGCTCATAGATGAGGAAAACGCGTGGGTCCATAAAACCCAGAAGCGGGCGATCTGTGCTGGAAACAGGTCGAACTGTGCAGGAAGGCCGCTAATCAGCTCACAGGCACTGCGGTACCCAGCGAGGAATGACGGAGCGAACGGGCTGCTCATGGGGTCTGTAGGGTTGTTTGATACAGCTTCCGCAAAAAAGCATCGATGAACATATAGCAGAGCTGCAACGAGCTTAGAAATTGCTTTTGAGATCAAACTGTGCTGGAGTCGCTTACTGAGGTGTCGGTAGTTACGGGGCATTGTTTCATCGCTTCCCCAAGTTCAGCGCCTTCTCTGGGAGGTCGCTGGGCGTACTTTGGAAGCTCCATGTCGCGAATTTTGCGATCTAGCTCAATGACAACAGAATACTTTGGCACCTTTGCCGTTTGTGCATGTTGAATGACTGTAGATATACACTGGAAACCAAAGCGAGCCTTCCATGCCGGGACTAAGGTTAACATCATTGAGACCAGCAAACGAAAGAGAGAAAATAACGCCTACAGCTTAGCAAAACACTTCCGTCTTCATCCATAGTGGAATCGGGGTCATTGGGCAGTTCGCAGTCTACAAAAGGCAGATAAAACGTAGCAAGGCGACCTGTAGCCAAGGACTGTGTGAAAGTTAACATCACTCGACAGAATCACAAAGACAAGATCTACCTGCCATCCATCTGTAATGAATAGCTCCCAGAATAGCGCACGGCGCTTTTGCACCTCTTGCGGAGGTAGTTGCCAGCGGGCGCAATCACGGTCTGGCAGTGAATGATGAGCTGATTTGATCGATGAGGGAAATGATTGAATTACTGACGCAGTCCAATCTGTGTAGCATGGCGTCAAGATAAGCAGAAACAAGAAACCAATACCACTTACACTCTGAGCTAACTTAGTTGCAAGTCCAAATATTCCCCAGGTGCTCTCAATGCTGTTTTCTCCACTGCAAAGGCCCTGATAAATTGCGAGTAAAGCAAGTGTCTGAATGGTTGCCACTGATGGAGGACGGTCAAGTACGGGCTCCAAGTTTAGGGCAGCGCGCGTAAGCTTGAAATACATGTCGGCTTCCTCATTGTCTGGCGCAGGGGGCAATCTATGATCCGTCAGTGCCCCAAAGCAGAAGATCACGAACATCAAGGCGAGTTCATGAGGACCTTTGCTTAAAGCATCATTCCCCGAGGTCGCTGGTGGCGCCACAGAACCAAGATATATGAGATCCGATGCCTCTGCGTACCACAAAGGAAGGTTCTCCTCCATTAGTTGTCGCTTTGTTACCGCTCCAAAGAACCATGGTGCTTGCTGGAGATACAGTTCACTCAGGTGACGGGCGCGGTGCCAAGGAGGTAGATGATTTTGAATGAGGTAGTTGATATCAACTTCGTCATTAAACACAGGGGCCAGAGGGAAAGACTTCGATAGATGACTGACACTGGAAGGCAGGCGTTCAGGATGCTGTGTCCTGTCGCCTGGACTAAAATTAGGTGGCGATGTTACGGCAGACTCTCCCTGCGGCACATGATTAGTTAAGTATTGTTGACAGGACCCTCGTAATAACGTACGATGAGCAGGCTCTGAAGGTATTTTGTAATCAGCCGTTGTAAAGAAAGTTGAAATGCAATGCTCACCTCCGACCCAGCGGATGGGCCATAAAAGGTTGCGGCTCCGTCGTCCCGTATGGCGAGCGTCCCAAAAGATTCAACGGTTGAGGAGGCGCGAAACGGCCAATGGCGCAGGTATGACAGCTGAAATCACAACATCAGGAGCTGCAGATGAGCTGGCTGCTGGGGATGAAGGTATGAAGACGGCTGGAGTGCGAGCGGGAGAAATATCACGTTTCTCTGACGCCTGGGGCTTCGTGCTCTCAATGCTCGAACGCGCGAATATCGACGGTGGTAGAAGGTACTGATGATGACTTGCGGTTCCAAAATGAGAGCAATCCTGTACCATGTTTCTTTGGATGAGCTGCGTCAGTGATAACAGCACGTTCGCTAGGATTCGCCACCCCACTGGAGCATCGTCCACAGGAATATCTTTCCTAGCTTTGACAGATTTATTTTCCCCAGTCGGTTGACCCTTTGGAACTAAGGAGGAGTGTGTGTGTCATCTGTTGAACTTTGTTGGTCGTATCAACGTCAGGGGATCCTCGAGAAACCAATCTGTCTGCACCGGGGACGAGTGGGTTGTCGAGAGTACGATATAAGCTTTGGATACACAGCTATGAAAGGTAAGTGCAGTACGAGTCGGTTTTGAAGTGATTAGTGAGGAGGCTGGCACGCGTGAATTGATGACTCACTGGAAGCATCCGAGATAACTAGCAATCGATAATCAACGCGGACTCAGATCAGATCATTAAGTGATTAAAACAGCTGCCAGTGCTCCGAGTCAACTGTTCAATTTTGAGGTTCAGCCTCGCCTCGATTGTCATTGAACTAGCGAGTCTGAATCAACCCATTGGCATGACCGTTCTATCGGCACCCTTCCAAAGGACCCTTACTAGACGGCGGATAGGCTGAGGCGTACCGTGACTACTTATGACTGCTCGGTGTCCGAATGTGTCAAGTCCTGCCTATGATTGCTTCCAAAAACTTTTCTGCGCAAGGAGTTAGGGATCAGGATGAGTCACTAACGATCAACGACTCGGACTTGCCTGGTCCACCACTCGGGAAGTTCATTCACCCTGGTTCGTGCGGCTGGACCCGGAGCGTCCTCAAAGAAATTGACAATGCTGGTCCAGAAGATTTTACAATCAAAGTCTCCATCCATAGCACGCCAGGAGTTGATACTAGAAAGGGCGAACCGGATCTGCAGAATTCAATGTTGGCTTCGGAGTCACAGCTAAAAGGAAGCTGCTTACCTGGCAGGCTGCATACGCGATCGCGTTGTCCTGCTTCAGGATTTCGATTTCATCCATCAGAGCAGCGATCTTTCGATTTGCCCTGGCATGCGGAGAAGTTTGGACACTCAGCGAGACATCCGGAACGGGGACCTGTGGCGAGTTGGGCTCAGATGCCGACATACCGGCCTGAAGATGAGGTAGAAGCGCACAAAAGTAGAGGATTGCACGACAGATGGTGAAAGCTTGTGACGTTATCTTGTATATGAACGTCTGACCTACCAGTGAGTGCAAACGCGAAACGAGCAGCTTCCGAGCACCCGGCGGGCCAGAGCTTTGAGTTGTCAAATAGCGTCACGTCCGACATGAAGGAAGCATGCTACTCATCTAATAGATGAAATGGTATCCCTTAGCCGTCAAAGGACTCGCTCGGATATGAGGAACTTACTTGAACGTTTAAGAACGAGGTACATCACTCTGTGCCCGTTCGAAGACCGAAACCCTTCTGCGATGCCTTCGAGTCTAGTGGGGTTGACGCCATCTATGCATCCGTTAGCACCACATCAGTTTGAAGATGGGCAGTCACGGTAGCCCAGATGGTGATTCAGATCATCCTATCTTTATTTGCTCAAGTTTGTCTGTTGACGCAGCCAAACAATTCAACAGCGACAAACAATACGTCTTTGATGTGGCTGTACGGTATGGGGTGGTTGCCAGTGTGGCACTGCTGACTCGGATACATAGGCCTTCTAAATTTTGAATCATTTCGAGTGACTTGAAAATCATGGTGCGCCATTCAAGTCAATTTCAAGTCCGAAGTCATGATGGTAGTACTACGCGTGAATTACATCAAAAGGAGAACTCATTCTCGACTTCCTCCCCAGTCACATCATCACACTCATCAAGATCAAATGCTTCGTCGTCTTCCTCTTCAAGTTCCTCTTCCTCTTCGTCTTCCTCGTCATATTCGCCTTCTGACTCCTCACTAAGATCACCATCTTTTTGGCCCGCGCCAGTGATTTCACCTTCATCAACGTCCATGATCATAGTGTCCGCTAGGGTTGAATCTGAGCCAAAACATTGTTTGACGATTTTCCGCAGAGTTACTGGGTGTCCTACCCCTAAGTGGGTATAGCGTAGGAACATATCACGATCGACAAAACTAACTCCAACAGATTACTTGAGTCGTTATCGAAGCCACGAGACACAATAGACTCACATGCCGACATAATATGCTTCCCAATCATCTAGCTCCTCCCTGGTACGTGCTAGCGATTTTCCGTGGCGAAGTGAGCTGACACCACGCCCTGAAGCAAAGGCAGGAATTAAATGGGCTCCTCGAATGATTTGGCCCGGATCAAGAAATCCGAACGCGTCACGGTCGGATTCTTCCACAAATGCTACCTTGGGAAGGCGAGCGTGCTGCATGCCTGACTGATAGTCAGACGACATCAATGGTGCAAGCCACCTGACATGGAGGACTTCGAGGTGCCGTGTCTCGGTTCGACCAGCAACGCCTTGGAGCCACGTGTCCATGTGGTAAATGCCCAACACACGAGCGTACCAGTATGGGTGGCTAGGTGAGGTTTCTCCTGAAAGTACCATTACATCTGCATGTGTCCTGGGGTTAATAGTGTCGTATTCGCGCCTCATGTCGTATGTTGTATAGTGTATCTGCATGGTTTGTACCTGGTAAACTACATTGTTAGGAATGATAACCGAGTTGCGTTCCTCGTCTGTGAATGCGTGGTCGCAATGAGTGACATCCAGCTCCCTCAGCCTATACAAAATATGATCTTTTAGCTTTGGTATGAATTCCTGTCAGCAGTCATAAGCGAACCGGCGGTTAAATGGACTAGAAAAAGTATTTTCACCTCAGTAGCTGGATCGCCGTCGTGTTTGCCGAGGAAAGGGAACAAAGAAACCGGATCGTTTCGGCTGGTTGCAATAAAATGATGGTCTTTGGACAATGGCAATGGCAGAGAAGGAGAGTCGGCCGGTGATTGGTTGCTCGAGAAAAAGACACCTGCCACTTCTGCGACTCGTCGTAGCACACGGCGCCTGCGTTCGTGTTTCGCTAGCTCTGCCGGGGTGTCCAACTTGCTGGTCAGCGGATATAACGCTTTCAAGGCTCTATGCGCCAACTCCCCCTAGCGCATAACATGATTTCATAAATGCCCTTGAGAGAGGAGAGAGGATGCTTACAATCTGAGTGGTATAGGAATCTGTCGTACCGAATAGTCTGATGGTCCGCATGTAATCGCCCATTGCATGGAATTTGTAGGTGTTCAAATTGAACTTTTTCACCTTTGGTCCGGCAGGTTCTGAAGGAGTATTATGAGATCCAACATGCTGGGCAAACCGTCGTTGGCGAGCCGCTTTCTCCTTCGGTAATTCCACGGTGGCGAAGGCAGCGCAGGTAAAGTCACGAAACGCTCGTAACTGCTTAGAAAGAATTTTGAATGTATTCTCAAAGAGACTCAGCGTTGATTGTGAATGGAGTCTGAGCTTGGCAAGTGCGTGCCACTGAGCAAATCGATACAAAAGGGACTGCACAGTCACATCATGACAAGGCGGAAACAACCCCTCGAACACAGGTATCGCGCACTAAAAATGCCTTCGTCAGCTAGGCAGAGAATGATAATTGAAGTGAGAAAAAACCTGTAATATATCTTCAAAGTCTCGTGCCGCAAGTCTCTTCATCTCAGATGTATTGTTCGCGAATGTACGGATTACCCCATTACCGAAAGTCGGAACTTGACGAAATCTATGGCGGGATAGAATTTACAAATTGATATACAGAGATGGTGTGCAATTCTACTCACCTTGAGTCTAGAGTTGAAACCAGCTGATTCCCCCCGGGAAGCGCATAAAGAATCCTAACAAGGTGGGTAAACAGCGCCTTCCAAGTACCGAGCTCGCATTCGTGCATGAAGTCTACAACGAGCATCTGAAATGCGTCAAGGCCCAGTACACCTAGCCTCCCGACAAATTTGTTCTACGAGTTACTTTCTAAGCCACTGCAACAGAGCGGAAGGTGGTTCGTACTTACTAACACAGGTACCCAGGAGCCTTCTCCAAGCGTCTCTTCAACCTTTCCGCCGTCAACCGTATTTCCCGACAAATAAATGAATCCTCGGGCTTTGGCAATATTGGCTTCGACGTAGACTCGAAGACGATTTATACGGTTCTTCATGTCCTTGACATGGCCAAGTGAAGAAAACATACTTTTCGGAACGAGACAACGGGGACATGGGCACAAGCCCATGTCCTTAATGGTAGCAATTAAAGCCCTGGAATTCTTGAGTAGTCTCCTCGATTTTTAACAACTAAACGTACTTTTCCGGATAATCAGCTGAGTATGTGAATATACGAGGGAATATCCTGCGTAGTACACCATCAGCACATCTTATTACAATGCCATGGCGGTATGCGTGGAGAAATTCTTTATCCAGCAAAATATCCCAGCATGCGTGAAATAGTTCACGTCGACAGTGCGTGTGAAGGGCGGCCATACCGCTTTTTGATATTCGAGGCAAGTCGCTCAAGATGTCTTTGACTTTATCAGGTAGCTGAAACATAATATAAAATAACACTGAAATACACAAATATACCAACCCACCGACGGTAAAAACCCGACAAGGTGACATGCGCCAGATTTCGGTGCAGAACGTGCATACTTGGTTAGGTTCCCGAAGTACATATACAAGGGCCAGGCCTTTGCCGTCCCGAAGTTCGCAAGATGCGTAGCATCCGAAAAAAACATAAGAGAAGCAACTACCCGCTCCAGTGTGCATCCGGGTTCCCTTGGGAGCTTCTGCAACTCGTCTTGTGCATCCAGCCATGAGTCAGATGTGTATAACTCATCGAATATGCGCTCTTCATGGTCGTCCAACGGATCCTTCCACAGACGCGTGAATGGTGAAAGGTGAAATGCGTTCGCTTGGATGTCCACGAAAGCTGAACGAATCACTTCGACGAGGGGACGAAAATGGAATCCGGGAATAGAAAAGGATCTCGCATCCTCCTCCTTTGATTTCGTCGGAATCTCGATGGTGACACTGGTCTGGGTCCAATCGTCTGAAAACTCTATCTTCTTGCCGCCAGGGTCGCTGTCCAATTCGGATAAACTCCTCCTCACCGAGAAGTCCTCCAGGTGCTTTGCGTCAAAATCCTCTGCCAGGATCACTTCCTTGACGAGACGAGTAATTTCAGTCTCGGATTTCTGGCTGCTACCAGAATTCATCCAAGACATGAGTCTATAGACGGTCATGTTAGGAAATGGATATGGAGGCGGTAGGATATTTGAATGGGTATCTTGCATGGTTGCCGGACACGTGGTTGAAAGTAACGAGGACGGCACGAATTTATCTGGTTCAAAGGATGGGCGACGAGGGTACAGTCGGGAAAGGCCAAGAGTATTGAAAGTAGTTTGAAGTGTGTCTCGTAACGTTAACAGAACTTTGCGTATCCTAGTTTGAGGCGGGGGTGGATTTTGGGTGGGAAAAACACCAGATATATTAAAGTCGTTGGTGTCCTCGTCAGACGGAAGAAGATCCTCAAAATGTTTCGGGATTCGTCCCATCGAAATGTGAGAAGGTTCTGCAGATAAGTGAAGCGCAAAACAGTAAGCCGACTGCCAGGTGACTCGTTGTGGGCGACATACCCTCCGACAGTGCTGTGTTGCCATCATTGTTAGTTTCAAATTGCTGCATATGCTGAGGACCCGCTATGTCGGCAGACATGCCAGTGTGGCTCGTTTGGTCTCTGCTTGATGACTTGCAGGGAATGGTCATGATGGGCTTTGAGCGATCATGCCCTGCCAGTGTACGGAGCCGGTGAACCGGCAATACTTTCTAAATATCACGACTGATCAGACATCCTTGTGCTTCAAATTATGTCCAAATGACAAGACTCACCAAAGGGTTCATGGAGCCTGATTGAACGTTCGCAGATTGTGTCAGAGTTGCTAGTCTAGCGGCTACTGCCTCTGTAGCCCTGACTTTTCTTTTCTCGCTCGCTAGATCGCTGGATCGCTTGTAATATTTGCATGTTGCGCGATGCCTGCTGAGTCCTCGACTACTACCAGATTTATTTTCCCATGAACAGCCCGGGGCATTGCAGGATGACATTGAATAAACGAAGATCAAAAGAAAAACGAGCCATATAACTCGTGTTGTGCCAGTGCGCATGAAGTTCGAGTCGAAGTTGGCTAGTCCCGAAGTTTCGAGCTTGAACTTTCAGAACACGTGCGATTGGTCACTCTACTAGTAGCATACTGTATGACACCTTATCGGTGCCTAATAATAGAAACCAATTAAGTACTGACTTGAAGGCTGTTGGAACATGAACTTGAACCAGAAAAGTCCTGTATAAATAACCGTGATATTGATCGGGGTCGATCCAAAATGTTTTCAGTGCTCTCTGATTCACCATGCTGCTTGTACAGTCACAAGATACATGCATTTCCAACTTCGTTTGAATGGGCTAAAGCTATATTCTTCTTCCGGACCTTGTGCGTGGCAGTCATGGAAGTGGTGCGTGTTTACAGAACGACTTCTGTTTATTGCCTTATCACAATCAGTATCCAAAGATAAGAAAATATAATCGACTGACCTCAGGAATCCAATTCGGATTCGGACTCGGACCACGCAAAATTCCTTCCCGCGGCCCGGTCCGGGCCATCCTCTTCGGGTAAGTCACGGCGCGTGGCAAGGCCCTCGACCTGTTCGAGCTGTAAGTCACCAACAGCGAGTGATGTGAGGTCACGACTGTATGCGCCAATCTGGAAGTCCATAGCAGATTCAAGCTCTTGCTTGTTCTGTGGAACAAGTGTTTCCATAAAGGTAACTGCTGCTGCACGATCGGCAAACTTTCTAGCTTCCTCCTCGAAAATCAATTCAAGAAGCTTAGAGTGTTCCGATGATGCTTGGATTTCCCAAGCTGTTGTCATAGCGCGTAAGCGCATAGATTCACAAGCAGCCCGCTTGGCGACGACGATTTGATTGATAGTCTCCTTCGATAGGAGCGCAACACCACGCTCAAAGACCTCTTTGCCCTGACGCATGATTTCTTGTCAATATGAAAAAAGAACATTGAATAAAATTAGGGCAACTCACCGCATGGACATCTGCCAAACTCATATCAGACTCGCCAGGGTACTTCCCGCAAACCCTGTCAACATAACGGAGCTCTAGGGCAGTGGGCAAGTGACCATGCGGCTTCGCATACGGCCTGAACTTTCATTGCGCACGATCGACGTATTGGGACAAGTATTTTGTAATTGGGGGGGGTTTGGGTATTGCGGTGATGAAATCTGAACAGCCATTGAAGGTGGCATCTTTGGCCAGTCGTCGATGTTTGGATGACGACTTCGATATATTCGAGTCAGATGGTCTGACTCTCCTGGACCTGTGTTTCTGCCCGGAATGTGAGGTGTTGTAATCCTCGAGCTGACTTCGACAAGACCCATCACTGCTCTGACGGGCATGGCCAACAGAGCTTGGAGGAGTATGTGTTTGCATCATTCAGCAGTAGGGGAATGTGAACTAAGGGCTCGTCGGAGTTTCAAATTGATATCCATCCTTCAAGTTGGTCACTTTCAAGTTGATGGTCCGAGTCGAGCTCGAGCAATGCAATGGCACACAATTCTATTCTGACTCACTCAGTAGATAGAACAGATGTACTAGATCCCCGGAAACTGCAGCACTCCCGCAATGGATGACGTAATGATTCTCGAGCGACGAGGAGACTCATTCGAGAAGTTATGCCACCAAACGAATGCATGAGATTACACAGGCGTTATTCTAGACATCTTCCATTCACAAATGAGTTGTTTGAATGTATGAGTTCTTAGTAATATCGGTCAGACACCAGTGCTAGGTCAAGCGCTTCATCAGCGAACAAATGCAAAGCAACTTAAATCGGGGTCTAGTCGGAAATATACAACGGTAGTCACTATGCTACTCATCCCCTGAGTCCGCGTTGTCATGCGGTCGGGCTTGTGCTTTCTTTTTCCCCTTGGTCATCCTTCTTCCCTTTGCACGTTCCACTTTCATATAAGCTTTGGATACACAGCTATGAAAGGTAAGTGCAGTACCCTCTGGCATACCGATCCTGTTCTGGTAAAATCCAATATCAAACCTAGCCGCAGTTGGCAAATACAATATGCCACGATCCTTCAGTTTACTGGCATACTGTAAGAAGTTCATGGCAGGATAGCGAGAATGAACACTGGTAAGGAAGTTTTCAATGATTTGCGGTGGTTCGTCATCGCTAGATTCTTCGTCACTTTCCATGTAAATGGCATAAGTCCTTTTGAGTGGCTGGGGCATCATGTTGGAGTGTTCTCCCTGTTGTCTTCCCTCAGAAGTCGTGACCGTGTCGCTGATGGCGGGTGAAACGTGGATGTGATTATGGATTATGGGAGTAATGATCTCAGTGGGCGTTCTCTGGAGCAGTGAAGGAAGCGGTCCCTGGCTACATGTCTCGGTCGTCAGGTTCTGCTCGCCTGCCGCAGATGACCTGGAGCTGCGTTTGACTAGATTGTCTTTCAGTGAGGGCGTCTACAAGTACAGATTAGTCGTATGGATCACTCGCAAACAATGAAACACATACGGTGTTTATGATTTCAACCACGACTCTCTTCCCTCCCCTGCCTGAGTTCTGCTCTGCTCGAGCCACTTTGAACGCGTTGTCAACATCATGTGATGTCAGAAGGCGATGGGGTGGGTCTTTGCGACGGGAAAGAGATAATCGCCAGGCCAAGTGCTCATACGCGGTTGGAACATCCATCACAGCCTTGATGCGGTCGAAGATGTCTAGGTGACCATCCGATTCAGAGTATAGGTGGTCGACACATGTCACACTTAGGTTGCCGTCCATGGTGTGTAGTGGGATCCTAAACTTGACTAACACAACATAAATATCCTCGCCGACCCAGTAAGACAAAATTTAATCACCTTTCTCGAGCTCCTGGCACGGTTGTGCTTTGATTGCCTGGGAGTCTGCCATGCCATCATAGCATCTCTCAACCACGCGCATGCGGTTCAACACCTCCAAGTCCTGGTCATTGACGTCAGGGAGCTCTGGGCGTATTCCCAGTAGAAAAGCTGCATTTTGCACACGCCAAGCCTGCCGCTGAGAGCGCTTCGTGGCCGCACGAGTTCTTGAATATATGCTCGGAGAGAAAATCTCAGGAGACCGCGTCATGGTGGGGAAATTCAGGGTCACAATGCACCGTGACTCTGCCCACCCACTTATAAGTGATGAGTCGCGAACCTATCATTGCCTATGACAGTGTCGACAGTCACTCGACTAAACGCCAATTCGACAACTGTGACCAGAACTTACCATGACCGTCTCGGAAGCGAATATGCTGGGGCTTTCGCATCCCCGGACCATCGGGTCCAACTCGGATCCTTGGAGGGACTCGATGGGCCTATGAATTGAAGTTGGCACACAAACGTCACGGTGTCCGAGAGCCACTCACGATATTGAAGCCGTTCATGTACTATTGGTATTAGTTCAAGTTGGCCCTGGATCGATGATTATGCCGCCGCACGGACTCGATCGCCATCGGACCAGCCTGAAGCAGGAGCTTGTCCTCGGTTGTGATGTCGAAATAAGTCTTCGACGATTGTACCATTGCGAGCAGTATTGTAGTCGAAGGAATTACCACCCTCCGAGTCAGTGGGTGGATATGATTATGTAGTAGAGTCAAGGCCGGGGGAATTTGAATATCCGAGAGTCCCGGGCCGTGTCTGGCGGTCTACAGGTACATCCAGATCTGTCCAGGCCCGTCCGCCTACTGAGTCCATGCGCTGATCAATTAATGTCTGCATGTGGCTCCATGGATTTTTACGATCGATAAAGCCCCCAACGCCTAGTCACGGTACGCCTCAGCCTATCCGCCGTCTAGTAAGGGTCCTTTGGAAGGGTGCCGATAGAACGGTCATGCCAATGGGTTGATTCAGACTCGCTAGTTCAATGACAATCGAGGCGAGGCTGAACCTCAAAATTGAACAGTTGACTCGGAGCACTGGCAGCTGTTTTAATCACTTAATGATCTGATCTGAGTCCGCGTTGATTATCGATTGCTAGTTATCTCGGATGCTTCCAGTGAGTCATCAATTCACGCGTGCCAGCCTCCTCACTAATCACTTCAAAACCGACTCGTACTTGTAGTATTCCGCACACAAACACGTTCCCAACACATATCCTGATTCCGATGTCACACTTCCCGGACAACCATCAGACTCGTCCGTTCTCCTTGAGCGATTCTGAGTTTTCCCAAACCAGACCATTGCGTCGAAACGCCACGCACCCACTGGCAACGCTGGTGAATCACGATAATCACTGTCACTAGAGCAACTTAATGATTTACTTTTCGCAGATTGGTTCTGACTTACCGATCAACGGAATTTTCGCTTCACTCCGAAGACAACAGAATCGCAGCCTGAGCGAGTTGCAACCTGCTCCAGCGAACCACCGTGATCAGTCCCCCCTTCACGCCATCAATCCTTGGCCTAGTCTGCACAAAGACGCCTCTCGTCCCAATCCCAATCCTTATGTCGATTCCTTCTACCCTGAGGCACCACCACCAATACAGTTTGATCAGACCTATCCCCCTGCTACATCGTCTTACCGCGATCCCGTCCCAAACCCTCCACCAGAGGCACCCGGGGCCAACTGGGTGGATGCTTTCTTTAAGGAACTCGCGTCTGATCCACAAGCCAGCCACCAGGAGGCAGGCCCCTCTGGTAGCTCGCAGTACCCCGACTCGGATATCTTACCAAAATTCACGTTCAATGACGAAATTGCTCACGCGTCCTTGCTGACCACCCGTATTCCTTCACGTCCTGTTCAACGTACTAAGCCTTACGACAGAAATCGTTTATCAACTCGGAGGAGTGCTCGAACTCGCAACCAAAACCAGGAGGAAGGAGACTGTGACATTGTAGAGCTCATGCATCGTGCTATATTCAATGGGGCCTTCATGCCCGAGGCATATGAAGTTGTTAGAATGGCGCGGAAAAGTCTACATCCGACACTGGACTCACATGCCGATGACTGTAAGTCCGTGAATCCTAACAAATGATCAGGACCTGATAACGTATCCCCTCTAGCTGATTGGTCTATGACGGCGGAGGGGCAAGGAGGTGTAGTGAAACTGTTGGGAGTCCTTGAGGACCTAAGAGATGACATCAAATCTCTCGCAAGGCCTTGGGTGGTACTCGAGTACGAGATCCCCCTCCACACAGAAACTACGCCAGCGGTGAAGTTGTTCGTCGAGGGGCTTATCAATGACTATCGGTATCTTAAAGGCCCCATTAAAGCAAGTTTCAGCGTCCATTCACGTTTTTAATTGTTAATGGTACTATTGTATTAGGTACGTGGAATAACGATTAATCTAATGTTCGGACACCGAGCAGTCATAAGCTTCGTGAAATACTTGCTATTTCATGATCGTCAATACTGGCGGTATATCAGCCCGACTAAAAATGTCGAGCCCCTTCTTGCTTACTCGAGCACGCTACACACTTGGGCGTTGAACGAAATTTCCTCAGGGAGTTTCACTGCCCTTGACTTTAATATAGTTGCTAGACAGCCTACCTACAAAGTATTTGTTAAGCTTCTCCGATCGCTGACAGATGATGAACGTAATGGGCTGAGTGCACACATTATGGCGCGGCCTTAGGCCAATTAACTCATGTTTCAAAACTAGTAGTACTACTAGTATAATGTTATATCATGATGGATTGAAGGGATTTCGATCATCGTGTCACGAGGAACCTCTGTGGGTTTATGGGAGGACCTTGGCGGCCTTTGTGAAGCAGAGGTTGAAAAATAGGACGCGACTCGGAGATCCCTCCAAAACTAATCAAAGTATACTATGATGTCACACTAGTTTGATCGACGCGGCTGAATTTCGGTTGCCAATCGACAACTCGGATCACAACTCAAAGCTCTGGCCCGCCGGGTGCTCGGAAGCTGCTCGTTTCGCGTTTGCACTCACTGGTAGGTCAGACGTTCATATATAAGATAACATCATGATCACAAGCTCTCACTATCTGTCGTGCAATCCTCCACTTTGTGCGCTTCTACCTCATCTTCAGGCCGGTATGTCGGCATCTGAGCCCAACTCGCCACGAGTCCCCGTTCCGGATGTCTCGCTGAGTGTCCAAACTTCTCCGCATGCCAGGGCAAAGCGAAAAATTGCTGCTCTGATGGATGAAATTGAAATCTTGAAGCAGGATAAGGCAACAAAGCAGAGGTACGAGGCACGCACTCACCAGCTCTCAGACTAACCAAGTATGAACCTTACCTTGCTTCAGGAAGACAACCTACTACGTTTCACAGGGACGAGCGATTCGTCGTATCGTTGCTCTTTACAGTCCTATAGAAGATTTGATCGCCGAAAACGACAGGCGGTGTGAAGACTGCGGGCCTACCAGCAGCTCTACCACGGAGTAAGTATCCGTATTTTTACAATCGTGCTTATTTACAAAATGGAACAGGCAAGACCATCTTCAACGTGGTTATATTGAACTTGCAAAGGCGTTGCCGTGGCTTCACGATAAGCTAGCATGCCTTGATCGCGACGATGCGGATGATATGCTCAAAAAGGTTTTTCCTGACGTCGTCTTCACACTCTTTGCTCATTCTCAATATAGCTCAAGCGAGGCGCGGACTCTGCTCGTGGCGACGACACAGGAACCCTCAAAGAACTTGTTGCGTCGTGGGTAAATATTGAATGCCATCCGACTACGCTCATCAGGACCGACGACAAGCACCACCGCGGTTTTGTGAGCGATGAGTGCGGCAGACTGCTCTGCCCGGCAGAATGGTCTTGGGATGACCCAGTGTAAGTTATAATATTCGTTGCTCACACTTATTGATATTTTGTTCAGCGTCAGGGCTGGCATTCGTGACCGGACAGTCGCATTCATTGTTTCTGAAAATTCCTGGCCATCGTTCATGTATGAAAACTACAAAGCCGACTCTAATAATCTCGAGCATGGTCTGATGAAGTCAAGGTTGTTAATTATGGTGAATGGCCCCATCATTTTGATTGATTTGTGACTGAACGCCTGACAGGGATTCAAAGCTATCTTTACTTCTCCCTCTTCTGCTAACGAAGTGGACGGTGAAGGTAATGGTACTGATATAATTGAAAATAACCGACGTGCCCGTAAACGGTCAGATCAAGCCAAGGTCAAGACCTGCGTGGCCTCCATCATAGGAATGAGGAAAGTAACACCTCGCGCGATCGCGTATGCAGCCTGCCAGGTAAGCAGCCTTCGTTTTAATTATGACTCAGAAGCTAACATCAAACTCTGCAGATTCGGTTTGCGCTTTCCAGTATTAACTCATGGCGCACTGTAGACGGGGACTTCGACTACCAGATCTTCTGGACCAGCATTGTCAATTTCTTTGAAGATGCTCCGGGTCCAGCTTCACAAACTAGGGTGGATAATCTTCTAGAATGGTGGACCAGGCAAGTGGTTGTCCATTAGCGGCTCACCCTGATTCCTACTAACTCACTGTGCAGAAAAGTGTTTGGAACCAATCATCGGCAGGACTTGACAAATGATGTTATTTCCCGGATGTCAGTGAGCACTCTCGCTGCCCAGAGACGGCAGCTGGAGGACGCTGCATTTGACTCCAACTAGTTACTTAGCAATTTTTACCTGGTTTCCTGTTCACACTGTAGTTGCATGCTAATATGATATCGAGATGTTTATAATATTAAAATTTGCCTATTTTCATTTTCTGAAGAATCAAAGCCCGCAAGGTGCGACAAAGTAAAGCAACTGGACAGTGATAGAATATACAATACATCAGATGGTCTCGCCAAACTCTCCAACGAAGATCATACATCATAAAGTAACCCGCAAATTGAAACAAACGCAAAACAATCTAACAGTGACAAAACACGTAAGACGCTCATCGAGTGGCAAGTAAGGCATCAGGGTGAAAAATCACTCACCGATATGAAGTCTTTAGTGGAGGTCCAATGCCATGGGGAGTTCCCGAAAGTAGAGCAAGCGCAAATCAATTTGACGATGACAAAACACTTTATACGCTCGTTGAATGACAAGTAAGGCATTGGAGTGAAAAACCGCTCACTGATATGAAGTCTCTAGCGGAGGTCCAACGCCATGGAGAGTTCCCGAAAGTAGAGCAAGCGCAAATCAATCTGACAATGACAAAACACTTCAGACGCTCGTTGAGTGACAAGTAAGGCATCGAGGTAAAAAATCGCTCACCGATATGAAGTCTTGAGCGGAGGTCCAATGTCATGGAGAGTTTTTCGAAGTAGAGCACACGCAAATCAATTTGACAATGACAAAACACTTTAGACGCTCGTTGAGTGACAAGTAAGGCATCAAGGTAAAAAATCGCTCACCGATATGAAGTCTTGAGCGCAGGTCCAATGTCATGGAGAGTTTCCAAAAGTAGAGCAAGCACAAATCAATCTGACAATGACAAAACGCTTCAGACGCTCGTTGAGTGACAAGTAAGGCATCGGGGTGAAAAATCGCTCACCAATATGAAGTTTCTAGCGGAAGTCCAACGTCATGGAGAGTTCCCGAAAGTAGAGCAAGCGCAAATCAATCTGACAATGACAAAACACTTTAGACGCTCGTTGAGTGACAAGTAAGGCATCAAGGTAAAAAATCGCTCACCGATATGAAGTCGTGAGCGCAGGTCCAATGTCATGGAGAGTTCCCGAAAGTAGAGCAAACGCAAATCAATTTGACAATGACAAAACACTTTATACGCTCGTTGAGTGACAAGTAAGGCATCAGGATGAAAAATTGCTCACCAATATGAAGTTTCTAGCGGAAGTCCAACGTCATGGAGAGTTCCCCAAAGTCGAGCAAGCGCAAGTCAACCTGACAACGACAAAACACCTTAGATGCTCATCATGTGACAAGTAAGGCATCAAGGTAAAAAAAAGCTCACTGATATGAACTCGACGTGTTTGAGTCATTCACAAGAGCTTTCAGATGTTTCGGCTGGAAAGGCCAGAGGCATTTAAATTGTGAAGATGCCAATAATTGGGTGAGATTACAATGTAGCACTGCCACTGCACATGGTTACAGCGTCACACCAAGGTTTGAATAATCGGCAAACACGGTCACAACTGCAAATTCTGCGCACTCGATCAAGAATGTGCGCTTTTGATTTTGTCCCAAGGGATGATCTGATGCAGTATTGTGTTCCGGTAAGTTTCCATTGCACAATAATATTGCTTTCAGTGACAGACTGGAAAATCTATGCATTGAGAATTCATGTGTACTCTCACATACCTCGGAACTGTATTTGCGCTCTGTATAATGCATGGTTCTGTGCAACAGTTTACCAACAAAAATTTTGCGTGCGCAATTCTGGTGCTTCTATGTCATTGCAACTCGGCGTCCATCGAGCAGTGATACTTACTTTAACGCAACTCAGGACATTGTCTATACTCTATGCAACATACCACTCCAAGCGACACTTGTCGAACATTCAGTCAATACAGACAAACTATTCGCTGAGAATTAATGTCTACTGTTACTCACACTTTTTACCCGAGCAAGTTACTCGCCCATCTGGTAGTCATCCGCAGCGAGTAAAAAGATATTGTGCAAAGACCAAATGACACCGTTCTCTTCACCGATGAGCATCACGCGAGTGTCTCGTAGTTCTGCACGCTGCAATCTCCTTCCTTGTCCTTCTCAAACTAGGTTCATATTCCAATGCATGAACCTGTGCACGCACATTGTTTCTTAGACCCGCCCAAGTGAAAAAGTCCTCGAAGCAAATAGGGCTACCAGGCCTGTGTGCTTGCAAATTGGACTTCCCTCGACAATGCCAAACATTCCCATGTGAAAGCGGTTGGCAAATTTACGCTGATTGTTGCGATGCTTAACAATATATTACTTTATATACCTTTCTCATTTGTTCACAGGTTCTCTGATGTCCGGGTCTGTGGTTGGGCTGTTGCTTGGAGACCTGACTAGCGTGCAAGATCTAACCAAAACATAAGTAAAGGATAAGGGTGTTCCACAACTGACTGGCGTACAGCATCTTTTGGTCGGACTGGACGTCCCTGGTAAAGAAGTGAGATACAGCGCGAAAGGAAGCACAGATGACTTGCCTTGAGCTCAGCATTGTTTGGCCCATCTGCACTCTGAAGGACGACAATTAAAATCCCACTTAGAAAAGACATTGACAATGAACAAATACACTGACGTGATCGTCACTCGGGCGTTTGAGTGCTGCCTCCAGGCTCCACACATAGATTTTTGCATCTGGTCCAGAGATAGCGCTGGCAAAGTATCCGTTGGAGGACACGGCAACAACGTTGACTTGGTTATCGTGCCAGAGTGGGTCTCCGACTTGTTGGTTGGTTTCAAGGTCCCAGATGCGAACTGAGTAATCACGTGATGCACTGATAAGATGAGATTCATCGGGAGACAGACAAAGGGATGTGACGGAGTTGGGATGACCTCGAATAACGACGAGTTCTTTCCCGTCAATCGATTGCCATTTTCGGATGGTGCGATCGACTGACCCGGAGAAGATGTATGCGCCATCCTTGGACCAACACAACGACATCACTATGCTGTCATGTCCCTTGATCTCGATAAGCAGCTCGCCGTCCTTTGACCACACCCGGACCGTGTCGTCGTCACCACCGCTCGCGAATTTGTCGCCTTGTGGTGAATATTTGATTGTCCATATCCAGTCATCCCTTTTCTTTATCAGGGGTCCAATTTGTCGGCCAGTGCCCGTGTTCCATCGTCGTATGGTGCCGTCATCCGATCCGCCTGCTACCTCCGCCCCATTCGGTGACCAGTCAAGGCACACCACTCGATCATGATTCCCCTCCCACGGTTGACCCACCAAGCTCCCCTCCTTTATGTTCCACAGTCGTACTCTGCCATCTCCGCATTTACCTATGACCTTCAATCCGTCCGGAGACACTGCCATTTTGAATACAACTCCTTCCTCAAATTTTAAAGGCATTCCCACCGGCTTTCCTGCTCTTGTCCACCGGCAAATTGCATAATCCGAGATACTCAGTATATCGTCACTAGTGCCCAAGCAGGCAAGTTCTCCGTTGTTCCATCGACTGTTACGCTTGATGATGCACTCTGGCATCAAACTCCCTGCTGGACATTCTGGCCTCGGTTTCTTCCACGATGTGGTCCGATTGTTGTGGTTGACGAAGTAGGACCGACCGAGTGGCGAGATGTGCCATTCGCATCCAGGAATGAGCTGCCTGGGGTAATCTATGGTCTTTTGTGAGTGCCTCGCTTTCATCCCACTTTCATTGCTCACCTAGTCGCACTCCTGGTAAAGGCCTGTCTGATGCTGCCATGAGGAGTGTCTCGTCCCAATATGATGGTTGGTCGTCTCCTTTCGCCTCGCCCTCTCTCCACCCAGGAGGGAGCGCCTCATTCCCTCCTGCTTGATATTGAGTCGGTTAATTGGTTTGACAACGTGCCCGCTCACCTTCCCAAAGTGCATCCTGTCGGTGCTGTGCACCATAGCGTGGCGGATACTTTTCGCGCTTCTGGGGAGCAACTGGTCTTGTTGAGTTTGACGGTTGACCTTTATCTGCCTCTCTCTGTGTTGCTGATGTGCTCGACCCAGCCTTTGCATGCATCGTCGCAGTGATTTGGGATGTTGATGATAGTGGAGGTAACGAAGAAACCTGTAAGACATGCGGTTTGCATGCTGTACGTGCATGCGCATGGCTTAGGTGATAACCTGTGCAGTGGGATTCCGCGAGTGCAGGCGTCAGTTTTGAAATGAATCAAGCGCTGGCAAGCTCTCAACTAATCACATATTTCACCGATCGTATGTTCTCGACTCGGAAACATTCAGACCGTCGATGCAAAGTTAACTAATAGGCACAGAAATGGTCATAGATATCCACAGCACCAAAGGCTACATTCAGCGCAGCCCATTCGCTCCATCACCATTATCACTCACATTACAGCGTCACCAACCCACGATCCTCGTCCTCCAGCCCATCTAACGCACCCCTCAAATCAAACCCAACCCTTCACGCTCCGCCAGTGGGATACTCGCATGCGTCATCCACACGTGTAACTCCGCAAGACTCTCTACACCACCCAAACTCTCAGAGAGCACAAACAACTTCAGTTTCGGCAAAAGTGCCTCTGCACTCCTTGCACCACGTACACGGAATGAGACCATCCTGCCGTAGGGTATATCGTGGGCAAGGCTCGATGGCGGTAGGGCGCTGTGGAAGTGCTCTCGTAGATCATTAGAAGACTTCATCTAGTGACAGTACCTAGTGTCTTAATATCCATCATGTTGCAGATATAAGTCGTCTGTGAATCGTTAACATGTGCAGCGACATCACGATCCGACGTGATCCTTTTGAATTTGCCGTCGCGCTGCCGCCATAGCCAAAATGCACCAAAGGGTTGTCCAAAGCGATCTCTCCAGCACAATGCTCGCGAGTGAGAATCTGTGTCGAGTTTGGGTACGACTGAGCGGAATCAAGTGAAGGTGACGCGCGATCGATCGATTCCACTACTAATTCGCAATATTGGCATCGTATGTGTCCTGTAAAGAGTAAAGCACAGGTATGCATAGTCGATGAAGATATAGCACAGCACCATCAAACATCATAGCACTTTCATTCAATGCCTCTAAATCACAATCCAAGTCCTGGTCGCCTAGCATTTTTGAATCATCCATTTTATCGTCATCAGAAAGATACTGACCCTCAAATGCCATGTGCAACGCCGTACTCGGGCTGAACAGCGTAAACGTCGAGTTCCCCAGGTGGACCTCGACCACCGAAAACATATATCCTTTGGTGGCAAGTCGCTTCATTGGTGAATCTTTGGCACTGATATCTGGCCAGATAGGGTCCCCCAGGGAACTGTGCACGGGGAGCACGTCGCTTGAGCATGAGTACGAGCGTATTGCTGAAATCGGGGAACTACTGCTGTGCTTCATGAACGCGCGTTTTCACCTCTTCGACCATTCCTGAGATGCTACTGGCTATTACTTGAAAACTCATGTGGAAATCGTGTGATCCCCATGGCCCTGTTGGCGATTTTATCGAGAAGCATGGGACGAGGACTGAAGAGGCTTACCAACGGTGCACCTCAGAACTTGACACCAATTCTTGTGTCCATTGCGCCAAGCGGGCCTTTGGCACATCTCCAAACAATAGATCGATATCAGGCAGCCTGAACACCGACGCTTTTTGCTGAAAAACTTGGAGACGCACATCGGACACCAGCGTACATATCAGTGTCCACACGATGAAATCGCTGGAGATGATCAGCGTACTCCTGGTCTACTGCACCTGTATAAATGGGCATTGATAGGCTCTAGGCCTCGCCTATACTCTGTGAAGTTACGACAACGAGCAGCTCGGAGTAGCACTGATAACAGCACCCAGCAACAAGTCGTACTGGCCTGGCTTTGGTAACCCGAGCTAACCAACGCTTGCAACACGTTTGCGGCTGCCTGATGTTGAGTTGTGACTTCTGATGTGTTACCTTCGAAAGCCAAATCAAACCAATATCAGGGATGATGATGCCTTATACGGGAGAGGCAATGGTATCGCGCGAGGAGAAGAGCGATCTATAGTAACCCGACCGGATTGCGGTGGATATGAAACACAAAGATTGAGAACAGGCTGGCCGATGCCAATGAGATCACTAGAAAATAAAACAAAGAACTTGAAAAAAACGTACAGAGTCGTCCACGACACCAGGGAGCTTGTTCGACTCAATGAGCTCTCATACACTCTGTACAAATCCTTCAACAGCAAGCAAGCGTGATAGTTGGTCTAGTAAAGCTTGATGTAAAGCTGTGACGTATGTTAGCACTCGTTCACTTATTTACGGTCTGCTGCAAACCTCGCCAATCTTGTCGTACTTCAGCAACCTCTAAACCGGCTTGCGCGAGAATTGAGGTGTGAGCTGTGGTGGTGTCCTAAGGGCGTCGAGGTGTGTGGATGCGCGGTGATCACGGTTGAATGTGTATTCGCGCTCCAGGTTGATAACGTGTATTCGAGTCGTCTCCGTGAATGAGATAGTATGAACTATCTAGTATGAGAATGCTGGCTCGTTGCACCTAGTGCTACAGTGTTTGTCATGTGATCGCAAAATCATACATCGGGAAAGCTTACCATTGGTACCAAGAATGCGTACAGAATGTATGGCCAGCCAGCTTGTTTTCGAAAACGAGCGGACTGGCGGGTATGAAGATACAGACCTATCGAGACTTGGAAGGATCCAGACAGAATGCTTACTCTGGCCTATATTGCGGGGTCCACCATGCACTCCACGGCAAATACTTGCGATACCAATCGTCATGGCATCCAATGCGATCACCGATCACATATATGGCTAAGCCAGTCGGACTTGAAGTTGGGAATTGGGAAGGCGGTAGGTACGGGCAGAACCCGGGAGTTTTGCCAACCAGTCTTGAAAAACTGGTTATGCCCGGCCCACTGCAAAGCAAAGGTGCAAGGGGGTGACAGAACATGTCAGGATTCCAGGGCATCCGAGACTTGCCGAGATATTATTGAGATGTGATAATACAGATGGATATCTTGACAGCACCCGCCATGCTGAACGCTGTGTTAGAATGTCAGTCACACAAGGAGATGCGAGCAAACCACCCACTGTCGTACCAACTTATTCTGTCACTAGAACAGTTGGGACTTGCAGCATGATAGTGTAGCACAGAAGGAAAAATTTGGGAGTGTCAGAGGACTAGCCAAGTGCGATGGCACGGACTGAGGCTGTGAAAGAAGTTCGAAAGTTGCAAGGTAGATTTGAAAAGAAATACGTACGTTTCATGTCACAGCAAGGCACTTCAATCTTCACCACTGCTCGCCACAATACATGGATGCCTGCTCCCCCGGCGGATGGGTGTGGTGCAGATAACAGCAGCTGCGCCATACAGCAGAAATGATGATAAGTATTACACCATCATTCACCGATAAACTTTTCAAGTTAGTACTCCTCAGACTCGCGTAGTTTTTGAGGTCATGACCGTCACGGTGGTTTTCAGCATCCTGGGTCCGAACAGCAGTGAAATATGACCGGTCCGAGTCTGACCTCGCTGACTCTGCTTCATGTTTCATGAGTTTCGTAGTACTAGCACTGGTAGATGATTACTCTGGAGTCTGAGCCAGTCTGGGGATGTCAACACGTCAAAATCGCGAGTACACTTGAACTCGCATGCCGTGGCAAGGAAGCGAGCAGCTAGCGCCGGCCGGGCCCCCTTCGGTCCGAGACTCAGATAGAACCGACATTGTTCCCCACGACGTCGACTAGTATGATCACGATGCTCAGCTTCAAGTTAGGTTTGCCTGGCACCGTTTAACACCGCGACAATGGGTAGTAGCTCGCCGTTGGCGACGCGCCCTCCTTTTAGGCGCTGGGCTCATCTAGCCCTGTTTACAATCACACTCGTCTCCATAGTCTTTTTCCGTTCCTCAACCGTCATTTCTTCAGCATTCTCTCAATCCAGCCCACAAGAGATTGCCCGTCGCTCTCAGATCCTCTCCAAATGTGCATACCTACACGCCAAACCCGGGCCTCCACCCAATTTCCATGTCCGCACCCAGAGTGACCGCTACGCAGATTCAGAGAACACGACTCCCGTTCTTGTGCGCAACGCAACCATCTGGACAGCTGCTGATAACGGGCACGAGGTCCTCAATGGCGACCTCCTCATGCACCGTGGTCTCATCAAAGCCATCGGAAATATTCCTCTTTCCCTGATTCGGCAAATTGAGCTAAAGAACACGAAACTGGAGATTATCGATGCTCACGGAGCTTGGGTGACCCCTGGCATTGTAGATTTGCACTCCCATATTGGGGTCGGTAGTGCGCCTCAGTTAAATGGTATGTTTATTTGCTACTCTACATTAACCATGGGATCCCATTTACTTCAGGTGCAAGCGACACGAACTCTCGCAAGGCCCCCATCTTGCCCTGGTTGCGCAGTATCGACGGGTTGAACACGCATGACGCGTCATATGAACTTGCTATGGCTGGAGGCGTTACCACCGCGCAAATTCTCCCTGGAAGCGCAAATGATATCGGTCAGCTGTCTCAATACATACTTTGTCTATTTGCTGATAAAGATTAGGTGGTCAGGCGTTCATAATGAAGCTTCGTCCTACAACTGAACGTTCACCTTCTTCCATGCTCCTTGAGCCTCCATACACCCTCAATGGCTCTCACTTTGACCACTCTCTCACGCCCCGCTGGCGACACATGAAGTCTGTCATTTTACTCCCTCCATTTTCTCTCATTTATCTTTAAACTTTTAACAATACCTAACAGACATGCATGTGGTATGTTCCAGAAGACGCCTCATTGTACTCCTTGCTCACTCACTCATAAGGTGAAAACCCTTCCCGTGTCTATGGCATGACGCGCCTTGACTCCGGGTGGAACTTCCGCGCCGCCTACGACAGTGCCAGAAAGCTGCGTGACGCTCAAGATGCTTTCTGCGCCAAAGTAGAGTCCAGTTCCTGGGATAACCTCGCGGGGAAGACATTCCCTGAAGACCTGCAGTGGGAATCCCTGGTTGATGTGCTCCGCGGACGCGTGAAGCTTTCTGTGCATTGCTACGAGGCTGTTGATCTCGACGGAATCGTCCGCGTGCGTCTTTTTTGTTCTTGTGATGTTTGGTTGATTAATGGATGCCCTTGGACAGCTTACAAATGAGTTTGAGTTCCCCGTGGCGTCATTCCACCATGCTGGGGAAACGTACCTCGTTCCGGATTTGTTGAAGAAGACGTGGGTGAGTCTTTTCTCTTTCCTTGTTACCCATCTGCGACATCTTCTAATGACCTTTCTATCTACCAGGGGGGCACACCTGCCATCGCACTCTTCGCATCTAACTTCCGGTGCGTATACGTGGGCTGATCTTTGCAATCTGTGCTGATGTAGTTGGTCCTGCGTGAAGGAAGAAACGTGAGGCATACCGAGGATCGGAGTTCGCTCCGCGGGTGCTGGCAGAGCATGGAATCGACGTTGTTATGAAGGTAAGTGTCGCCTTAAGTACTTCACTCCACTTCCTTCTTTATTTATGGCGCTCTTTTATGTCGCGTGCACTCGTGTTTGGAGTCACGCAACTCGTATAGTTTTACTTAATGACCATGATCTACCATCCCTGACGCATACACTTTATAACTCGAACTCGCTTCCAACTAACTCGTGCTTGCAGTCTGACCACCCTGTTGTTAACTCCCGTTACCTCCTGCACGAAGCCGCACAGGCGCACTACTATGGCCTCGACCCCGCACTCGCACTCCTCTCGGTCACCTCTACTCCTGCCACAGCGATGGGGATGGGCCATCGGATCGGGATGCTGAAACCAGGTGCGTGAGACAGCTATTTAAATCTAAAACAGAAACTCAGTGTTGGTTGGATCGCAGGGTATGATGCAGGTATGTCTTGCAGTCAATAACTTTCTCAAAAGAGATCTGATCAGACCTAGACATTGTGATTTGGTCCTCCCACCCGCTTTCGCTCGCTGCAACGCCTACCCAGGTCTATATTGATGGTATCCCCCAGCTCTCCCTTCCAGGCCAATATGTCGCCAAGGGACCCACCACGCCCCCACGCACACCTAATTTTGACTCTGAGAAGGTGACAACGGTCGTGTACGAGGGTATTCCCCCACTTGAGCCTCGGAGCGTTAAAGGGGCGCTGTTCGTGAATGTCTCGGGGCTTTATATGAGGGGTGAGGGTTCGAGTGGGGTGATGCGAGTTTCCGAGCAGGCGGGATCAGTGGGCGTGGAAGATGGTAGGGTGGTATGTGTTGGTCGATGCCCGGATTTTGCAGAAGGGGTTGTCGATATTGTGGACCTTGAGGGCGGCACTATCATACCTGGACTGACGAGCTTTGGTGCGCCGCTGGGGCTCGTGGAAATCAGGCTTGAGCCGAGCACGAATGATGGAAGGGTTCATAACCCCCTCGATGGCGACCTCCCAGCCGTATTGGGTGATACGATCATGAGAGCACAGGACGGGCTGATGTTTGGTGGTCAGAATTTGCTGTATGTGCAGTGTTCATTTCTGTCTGCTTTTATTCTGAACTGACCTTTCGGATTGCAGACTAGCCTATCGCGGCGGCGTCACGACAGCCATCACTGCACCCTCTGGAACCTTCTTGCAGGGCATATCTACTGCATTCTCACCTGGAGCTGCGCATGCTCGAGTGGAAAATGCGAGCGTCGTTGACGAGGTCGCATTGCATGTGGCCGTGAGCATGTCTTCAAGGGTAGGCGTAAGCACGCAGGTGGCCGCACTGAGAAACATGTTATTCGGGGAGGGCGGGGATAAGGTACTCAGGCGCGTTAGAAAGGTTGGTTTATCGTGATTCTCTGCATTGAATCAACACTAACGTCCAGACTCAAGGGTAAAATCACGCTCGTTGTGGACGTTCAGAGCGCAGATATCATGGCGACCCTGCTTCGGCTCAAGGATGAGTACGAGGCTTATTCAGGGAGGGAGCTTCACATGACCTTCGCAGGAGCAACCGAGGCTCATCTCCTAGCGCACGAGATCGCAAAGGCAGGCGTGAGCGTGATCGTCACGGAGAGCAAGCCATTCCCATCGACTTGGGAGCAGCGGAGGATGTAAGTATCCTTGTACCCTTCCTTCTTAGTTCAATCTTCCTTTTTTTCTCGGTTGCGACTTAGAATGCTAACCTGGCCATCACACAGACTTGCTGGCCCGCCAATTACGCAGGAGAGTCTGGTCACTGCGCTTTTGAAAGCTGGCGTCAATGTAGCCGTCGGCGTTATTGACGAGTACAATGCGCGGAATACACGTTTTGAAGTCGGTTGGGTGCGTGCAGTTGAACCCTGCTTTTCATGTCATTTTTCCTGACTCTAATCCCAGTCCCTCCTCACGTCCAATGGTTATATTGATCGTGCAACGGCTCTTGCGCTCGCCACGACAAACCTCGAGAAGGCGCTCGGAGTACCGAGGGAGATGCCTCAAGACCTTGTGGCGTACCGTGGTGGGGATGTGTTTGAATTTGAAGCGAAGGTAGTGGGAGTAATATCTGAAACGTTGGGCCGGACAGATTTATTTGAGTGATCAGAGCGAGAACCTCATTTGTAGGGTCTGAGCCATCATCATAGGAACGGATGTATAACAACAGATAGTATACATTCAGTACCAGTGTACAATATGCAATGCTGCTATTAGATGGCCATGAGGCAGAAGACGGATTGTCTAAGCCAAACAAGCCAAGCCCACCAAGCCCATCGCTGCAACGTATGTCTGGTATGCGCAAGTTCATCTGAACGAATCTGGGCTGTGTAGCATACTGAAGGGTCGTTACAAATTAGCGAGGAAGGTTATCGGTTAAGGTCCTTTCGACCGGAAGTTCATGGTCACAACCATATCTTACTGTTTGATTGACAGAGTCCTATTCAAGCAATTGCGGGTAGCCGGAACGATCCACCTTAATCTTCTTGGGAACGCCGAAGCGCCACATGTGTTACAGCCAGCAGCGCATTGCCCATGAGATTAGGAGGAACTGGGACAGCAAAGTTTTGGCACAGCTGAAGGCCACCTGGGTTCGGGTTTTCTCGTGGGTCATAGGGCCCATCGTAGGGGATGTCACCGAGTGCCTCGCCTGGCCAGCAGCTTGGAGTACATTGGATTGCAACCACGACAGCTACTTGCTTGCCACGAAAACCGGAAACTCTGTAGACAATGTCAACATTAAAGCTACTTCCAGCACCAAGGGAACTACTAGGGAACTCAAAAATTCGTCCGTCCGTCTGTGCTGGCCTGTGCAGTGTGCCAGGGATCATCCTGGATCATCAGATGCCTGTCATGATGATGATGAGATCGATCGGAAAATTGCGAATTCCGGTTTCTACCCGACTGTCAGATGATCTTGCGCTACTATGCCTTCCACTGCAATCGGCACCCCAGGGAAGTCGGCAGGTCACACATTTTGGCAGGAAAACGTTACGCTTTTGTTACAATTAGTCACATTCCGTCACATCAAACACTGCGAAAAAGCGTGACTGCCGACTTCTGTGGGTGCCGATTGCAGTGGAAGGCATAGTACGGGTGAAAATAGAAACTAGGAAGATACCCAAATCCTCATCGCAGTTACACAATATACTGGCCTAGGATTCTTGATGCTGCGGGAAGTCACCCAGTACTGCATTACAATCATGACGAACTTTTGTCACAGCCTGAGGCTGTGAAATCAGCTAGTTCACCGTGAGACTGCCACCGACACATTCTGTGACTTCGACATCCAAGGCATGCGGATCATACTCAGCGCTCAGCATCGGCTCCTACTACACCAGTTATAAATCAAACGTTCTGAGTTCAGACGAAGAATAAAAAGCCTTCCTACATGGTTCAAAACGTGGTCTCAATTTTCAAAACGAGTGGGACGGCATCAAGCTTGATATTTGATGCTGTCGAAGAGTCCTCTTCCTTTTGAAATGCTAGCTCCACGTCTGCTGTGCCACCTACCTACAGCTATATGCTGTATTGCATTCCCACTCCATCTAATCTCTATCTTAATGGCCTGACCTTTTGACTTTACCCCGCAGTGCTAGTTCCACTGTCCAGATGGATCCCATCACCAGCGGTGTGACCATTCTTCAGCTCGTTCAAACGATAGCGCAAGCTTCAGCTCTTCTATATGGATATGTAGCTTCCGTCCGCGACGCCGACTCGTCCTGCCAAACTCTGCTCGATGAGCTCAGTACAATCCTCGGAGTCCTGACCACAGTCATGGAGATCGAGAAAGATCGCTCTCTTCCAGACAATCTTCGTCATGTGCTTTCAAAATTGATGGCAGGTCATGGACCGGTCATGAAGTTACAAGGAGAACTGAAGAATCTTCTACCGAACGAGCAGGAGAGTAAGCCAATGGGTAAAATATCTAAATTGATGTGGCCGTTCAAGGAAAAGAAAGCAGCAGCGATTACTGAGAGGTTGAAAGGCTTTTATCGCGATATTACAACAGTTCTTGCGATAGACTCGCGGTGAGTCGACTCGCTCACGATAATCGCTGACGCTAATGCAGCGCCAGGAACATGCTCAAGGAAGTCGATCGAGGTGTCAGAAGAGTCGGGCGAGGAGTCCAGGAATTGAAAGAGACACAGGAAGCGTACAAGATAGGTGAGCGGCTTACTGCTAGCTGCCATTTCATCTTGTTCAACGCGTATAGACAAGGAACGTCGAAAGTTGCTCAAATGGATGGACCCTGTGTCTTGTATCGAGAGGCACGATATCTCCCGCCGCCAGCGCCACCCCGAGACTGGTCGTTGGATTTTCTACACCGATCAGTATATAGCGTGGAACAAATCCGACCGCGCATTCCTATGGTTGAATGGCCAGCGTGAGTTTTATCACATTTGTCACCGATTGCAGGTCGCTGATGCTCGCAACAGCTGGAAGCGGAAAGACAATCCTTGCGTGAGCATTGACTCATCGGGAGAGTTTGAGACAGCGCAGACTGACTTTTGAACATCCAGTTCCGCTGTCATCGATGAAATTCAGGGTGGTGGTGAAGCAGAGCCACGGACGCTCGCGTATTTTTATTGCAATTTCCGAGACGACCGGACGACAAGCGCGGCTGCAGTATTGCGCTCCTTGATTGTTCAGCTCCTCCGACAATGCAAAAACGACGACTGGTTCACCAACATATACAAGCAGCAAGAATCAAATGCAGAAGGAAATCTTGATTCTTTACGAAAACTCTCGAAACAGCAATCAACATCTACCAGAGAGTCATGTCCTACAGATCTGGAATTTCTACGAAAACTCGTTGTTGAAGCGTCTACGCTAGTTCACCGACCAGTTGTCCTGATTGATGCCTTAGATGAATGCAAGGACTACTCCGACCTGATTGGACATCTTGTAAGCATTGCCGAAGACGCTCAACTGCGACTTTTCGTCACCGGCAGAAGCGAGCCAGATATCCAAGAAGCCTTCTATGATCTCCCCACTGTTTCGCTGAAGGACAGCGCGGGACAAATGAAAGAAGATATACACGTGCACATCACCGAGCAACTGAAGAATCAGAAGCGTTTGTCACGCCTACCAGGCGCGCTGAAGAAGACGATTTTGGAGAGATTGTTAGAAAAGGCCGAGGGCATGTAAGTAACGCAATTTCGGCTCGTTCTGCAATTCATCATCATATGATCACACACAGGTTTCGTTGGGTTCAGTGTCAACTAGACGAAATAGCGACTTGCAAAAGGCACGTCGATATCGAGACAGCCCTCGACAACCTTCCAGAAGGACTTTACGAAACGTACGACAGGATTATGCAGGCCATCAAACAAAGAGGAAGAAGCGACAAACAAATTGCCCAAAGTTGCTTGCTTTGGCTGGCTGGCGCACTCAGCCCTTTGACGCTTGACCAGCTCAACGAAGCGATAATGATCGAAGTTGGGCAATCGAATCTTAATCCGAAACGTGGGGTCATAGATCCTATGGATATCGTGACCGCGTGCGGAAGCCTTGTGACCTACGACAAAAAAACCGGCGTGGTCGCTCTATCTCATTATAGCGTTAAAGTATGATTTTTTTACTGTCTTCATCCCACTCATGCGCTGATGCGCCATGCAACCACAGGAATACTTGATCAACCGCCCCAACAACATCTTCAAATCAACTTCAGACATGCACGCACGGATCTGCGAGCTCTTGATTACATATGTGTTATGCGACTTTGTGGATGAAGTCTGCGCGAACGGTGCGATACTATCTGTCCTTCACATGTATGAACTAAAAAAAATGATGCTTGTATAGATGAGCATCCAGATATACGCAATTCATCACATCTTGCTGATGTTTCGGATGTCAGCAAGGACCATCCGTTGCTCAGCTATGCAATTCAAGGATGGAAGCACCTTGGATATGTTTCGGATCAGGATTTGGATGTTATGGATTCCCTGTCGAGGCTGAATTCAGAGTTTCTTCGAAACACCAAGAAACATCCTGTGCTTGCAACTCAACCTCAACAGGATGTTCTCGATATTCTCGATTGGCAACCTACTACTGATAGGTGGTTCAGTGCCAATGTGACTTCTCCCTCACTCCTATTCATCCCGCTTGAGCACGGAAAGCCGTGGATGGTCGAATTCGTCATCAAGCAGCACCCCCATCTCCTGGACGCAGATATCGCCCCTGGTTGGGGTTCTCCCTTGGTTTTTACCATCGCTAAGAATCCTGACTGCCTCGGTGTTCTCCTGAAGCTGGGCGTTGATCTCTGCAAGCTTTCTTTGATCGAACACGATATATACTTCCCATTTGCAGATCTCTATTGCACCTACTATGCTCCAATGGCGTGGGCTGCTGTGACTGGAAGCGAGGTCACCGTGGATTTCTTGCTGTCACAAACAGAGGCAAACCTACCCAATAATATTCTCCACATGGCTGTTAGGGCAGACTACCCGTCGCACGAATCTATCCGCAAGTTTCGTCAACGTGGCGCGGATGTTAATTTCACAGTCTACGGTTCTACCCCTATCCATTATTTTCTCTCGCCTAACTTTTACGTGCCATTCCATGAACAATCGAATTCGTCGCCACCCGTCGTAAAAGCGCTCGTTGAGCCGTCTTGTAATCTTTCTTTGCAGGATAGAACCGCCAGAACAGCACTCCACATTGCTCTTGATAGACATTTTGAAGATATTGTCACATACCTCCTCGAAAAAAACGCAGGGCTGTCGGCAACGGCGACTCTCCATCCAGATATGTGGAGTTGGGCTACAAATAAGCCGTGGTTTCCCAAGGTTCAAGCAGCGGTTCTCGCTGCTGATAAACCGTGTACTAGAGTCAAGGGGCAGGTTATTCACGATACTGCACAATCCAGACTCGTCGAGTTTCTGGTTCCAGTCACTGTCGACCCTAATCCGATTTGTGCGTTCGTCGTTTCGGCGTCACTCAATGGCGAGCTGTCAAGTGAGCGACTACTTTCACCCAGCCATATCATTTACTGATTGGTGAAGACTCCGATGTCATTGACATCACCCTTTCATATTGTAATCAGTCACTTGATAAGAACATCCGAAATTCCCCGAAAGATGATTCTCCGGTACTGAAGTTCCAATTTTCATTGTCTACCAAGGGGCAGCGTGTCTCCAGTCGCTTGTTTGATTATCATCAAGAGGATCAAGTTACCAGGATGCTACAACATTTAACGAAAGATAAAGATTCCACTGGTACCACCCTTTTTCTTCAGATGTCCAAGCACGAGTACGCCGAAATCTATGAGCTTGGGGTCGAGTGCATACTCGACATCTATAGAAGTCCTTTACCTGAGTCTTTTTGAGTCTTGAGGTTTGTAATAATTCTTCTCAAACATCTGGCATTCTCATCTTTATGGGCAGGATACTGCAAGTGGTCATGAACCATCTGAGGTCATGAGGAGATGCATGCTGATGTAGTCATTCATCTATCAAGTCGACGCATTTTTAACTTTGGGGCGGAATAATATGTATCACGCCGGCTTTGCAATCATTGTCCTTCAATACAAATACGTCTGAATTCATGTAACTGCGCAGTCCCCGTTTGTATTATGACTCTGGTCAGGGATGTCTCGCCTGGCTAGCAGCTTGGAGCCCATCGGACTGCAACCACGACAGCTACCGCCTGCCGCGAAAACCGGAAATCCTGTAGACAATGTCAACGTCAAAGCTACTTCCAGCACCGACCCACTTTAGACAGGCGCTGCGACGTACATGTTTTGTGCGAAAGCAGCCAGAGTGAACATGGAAACTAGGAAGATACTTGAAATCTTCATCGTAATTACACGATATATTCTCAGAGAGACGGAAATCAAAGATACTTGCCCGCTTATATAGTATGCGTTCTTGAGGGTGAGAAGGGCGCAACCGTTGCTCATGGATTGAGGGATCGGATTCTGATGTTGAATTCGAAGTCTTGACTCGGTTGCTTAAAGTTCATTTGGGGATTGAATGGACCGCTATAGAGAATTTCACCGAGCGCTTCGGGCACAGAGATTCCATGCCCATGAGCGGATGGCAATGTCAACGGTTACTTCAGCAGAAGCTGACAATGAGTCCTTGTACAACGTGAAATTGAGATTATACTGGGAGGGGACTCATCAACTCCCTGGTTTCCGAATAGTAACCGTTAAATTTTTTTCCTGAAGAGACAGATGTGCCCGCTAATGGTGACATTATGAAGACCTGTTATGGAGAAGCAACTTGAATGCTCGAAAAAGTAAGGCGACGAATGGGTTGACGACTCTCATTTTGAGAAATGGATGTAGTGAGTTATTGAATGGTACATCTTATATGTGCGAGACTCATTCTGCACGTATAGATTCGAGAAAGAGTCGGACCTCCACGAAGGGTGGTACGAGGCATTAATGTACTTGCCTGAATTCAACAAAATCCGACTCGCGGTCGCTTGAGTTGATCATTGCGCGTGGACATAGAACATTCTGAACCTGGCTTGTCACTTTTCTTCGTTAGCTATACATAAATCCTCAAATCCATGTCATCGGTGTTGTACGTACGATATTCTGAGAAGGACAACCTGCCTATGTACATCATAACAGTGAGAAAAAACGCAAGTTAAGATCGCATCTCTTGAGTCAGTAAAGCGGGTTGGGCATCTCCAGCGCCCTACCAGTGTCCAAAACAAAACTTGAGAAAGCACAGAAAAAGTACGAGCAAGACAACAACGCACACTAATCATCCCGCCCCAGTGATAAAATACCAATACCCCACCACCGGCCTTACGCTATCCCGCATCCCATTCTTAAACAGCTCCGATTTATCATTCGAACAGATCTGTGCGCCCACGGCGCCCGCAACAACCACCGCATCGACCAATTCCCCACCATCATCCAGCTTCACATCGAGATGAGCGTACCCGCATGGCACGCACTCATCATCGATCATCGGATACGGCATCCCGTCGAGCACCAGGAAAGGCCGCCATGCCCCGTGGATGGTGTACACCGCGGCAAACTGGGCTGCACTCAGCGTCCGTGGATCCGCAGGACGAAGCAGTTTCTTTGGCGCGTCTTCCCGCATGCGTTCAGCATTTAGCGGGGGCCCTTGCCACACGCCTTGCTCGGTGAACACGCAAAATGCGGTGATCCAGCCTGAGAGGTAGGTCGGCCCACTCCCACCTCCCTCATAGTGCGCGACTTTGGACCAGAAATCGAGGTTTTCGGGGCTGGATGGTGCGTCGAAGGCGGCTACGAATCGAGAGATGATGGGGTGTAGGAGGTGATACCATGCTATTGTTTCGATGCTGTATAGTTTTAGTCGTTCTAGTCGTGCAAGGATTGCCTCCCAGTCATGTCTCTCCCCGAGGAGGGTCACAAGTGGTATCCCACATTGCAGTATAAACTTGTAGCGGTAATACTCTTTCATCGTCGCCATCGTGGACATCGCATACACTGTCCGGTCCACATCCGTCGTCGTTGTAAACTCAGGCATAATCCAGTCCCTCAGCATCGGATCCACGATGCGTGTGTGCATGAGCTCCAACATCTGGCGCGCCATGAGTGCAGAGTCTCCTGTGTTGCGGTTCCCATCGCCAGTGATGATAAGTTGCTCGGTATTTGGGCTCATGAAGAAGTTGAATTGCATGAGGATGGCGGTCCAGATGTCGTCCGGGCGGAGGATGAGCGCGCGATGGTTATTGTACGCCTCAAGCACGGTATGCACAAATCCGTTGGGCTTTGGCATGATGTCACGCACCGCATGGAGTTCAGTGGGGAGGGACGTGCGAAGGAGGTGGAGACAACGCGTGAATTGTTCAGGGGAAGTCTTTTCGAGGACGGTGAGGTAGGGGTTTTGATGGAGTGGGATCTGGAGACGGTAGTCTTCTGTGAAAGACTCAGCGGGATGGGTGGCTGGGCAGAATGAAGTCACGCCAGGGGGAAGATGTTGAGCCTAAGAATAGGTCTGGCGCTTAGTATGATTCGGCATTGGGAATGAGATGCACATACCGTGGAGAGTGGGGACAGGAACTCAAATGAAGCCCCAGAACTAGCCGAGGGGGATATCGGGGAGAACTCATGTGGAGACATCGGGTGTGTAGGAGATGCAGGTGTGATGACCTTATGAGATCGTTTCTGAAGCCTGGAGGTAGTGGAATGCGACCTGATTGAGCCCGCAATACTCTCTGTAGGAGCGGTAGCAGTGAAGATGGCAGAAACGGCTTCCTCCTTGAACTTGCTGCCCCTGGAAAGAGGTAAACCAATGCTGATCGGAGAAAGTGGTGGTGATTTAGGAGGGGGTGTTGGAGGTCGGTCGGTGTCCCTCGATCTCGAGAAGACACGGCCAAAGGATAATTTTCGAACCATAAGGTTATGGTTATATGCAAACAAAGTCGAGTTGAGAAGGGGTGTGGGCGTCGAGGAAGGGTGTGGGCGTCGCGGAAGTGTATTGATCAATCGCAACAGGCACTGCACATCTCGCGTCTATTTCTGAGTACAAAAATGGACCACGGGATTCAAAGATGGAAGTTCAGCTGACTTTGGAGGATCAGGCAGCTGATGCCTATCCCTTCCAAGGAACAATCATCGCAACAGGCCTTCAAACTGATAAACGTGCTTTTCTATGACCGTGTTAGCAAGTGCTACCGTGCTAGCAAGGTTATAGAAGCAGGTATAGACGCGTTGCAAGTGTCGCTTGTGCGGTTGATATGAGTTGAAAGAAGTATACTGACTGCTATCGCAGCAAATGGACAGGAGTAGTTGGCTGACAGAAAGGCCATGGTGGTCGTGAATCGCGACAAAGACTCGCACTTGCAAGAATAAGTTTTTGTCAATTTTTGCACGTGCACGTGGCATGCTTTGCCAACGGTTACCAACGAGGTGCAAACGTTCACCTCTAACTCTTTGAGATCGGTCTCTTGTGGTTCAATATAAATATTTCTTTCCTTCCAAAGTATCACAACCTTCTGGTTCTGTGGAACACACCCAACAGTTTACAGATTTTCGTCGTTCTACTGGCGTGCGGGGTTTTGTACGGCTATGAGATACAAAGTCTCATCAGCCGCGTCTCAACCATCCAGTTCAACAAGGGTTCGATGGCCTTTCTCTTGAGAGAATGACATACAGCGACCGTATATTATTCCCTGAGATGGGACATACCTGGCGTACAGCCGCGGAGCTCGCAAGACATTCATGCGCACGGGCCACATATGCTTCGTGCCTTCGTCTTCCTCCTCTACCCAACATTATTATACAATAAATCGCCTACACACCTTTGACAGATCATCAAACAGATCATGACTGTTTCTAGTGATTGCTCGTCGCCATCAGAAAAACTTTCTGAGAACCACAGCATGCATCGTGCAAGAGTTCACCAGCACCTCAGTGTACACCTTCGATTTGACCTGGTGGCCACCCGCGGCCCCTCCTTGCAGCATCTCGTTGAACTTTAAGTATTTCAAACAACGCGACCAATAGCAAATGATGTCACTCTGGTACCTCCAAGAGCACATCTTAACGGACGAAGTCCGCGGGCGTTCCGCTCTCCCCTTCGTGTGCTGACGAACGGCACAGACGGCTGGTTGCAAGTCCAGGTGATCGAACTCCATCTTTCGAGTTCAAGTGGCTTTGCTATATATGTGTCCTTCAATATACGACATGTCAAATTATCACCGCATCAGTGCCATCTCTCGAGATCTAGAAGTCTATCCTGAGCCTGATGCATTCAAGCCTCAGCGCTAGATTTATGACGGAGGTCGTTTGAGAAACGATATCGCGTTCTTTGTATTTGGGTTTGGCCGTCGGTAAGTGCTGTCTCTCGTCACATACATACTTTCGTTGATTATCCTTCTTTCCAGCGTATGCCCAAGTCAACACGTCGCCGACAGGTTGCAGTTCTTTCCACGTGTATGATTTCCCGATCTTATCTGAAATGTAAGAGAGAGTGTATAGTAGCGATGTGAGGAGTGTATGTGTAGTGAATAACATTTTCGTGCAGTTCTTTCCACGTGTATGATTTCCCGATCTTATCTGAAATGTAAGAGAGAGTGTATAGTAGCGATGTGAGGAGTGTATGTGTAGTGAATAACATTTTCGTGCAGCTCTAAAGAGACAATTTTACGACAGCGAGTCCATTAAGGGTAACAGAACGAAAAAAAAATGGAGTACATGGTATGGAATCTGTAGAATGCGCATAGATCTTCAGTCAATGAACATAAGTACATGCCCGAAGCCCGACTGATACTACCGTGAATGCGATACAAGCTACTACTGTGTTCGACACTTGTGCCATGATGTGCCGTGTGCGACGCGACTCAAGTCCAGCTGCAGGGCATTGTTCGGTATCACCAGTGTGTTGCCTGGGGCATACATGTTGGACGAGTATAAAGCGAGCGGGATCCAGAGGAGAAGCCGTCCTTCGGGACCAACAACCCATCCCTCCTCATCCGGGCCAGAAGGGGCTGAGGTTTTAGAATCTTGGAGAAAGGAGGACGCGGAATGAAGGGCATGTGTTAGGTCGGATGAGAAACATAGTGCAGGTATTTCGAATGGTTGGTGCCGGTTAAGAAAGTCTACATCCCACACCCGGATGGTCTTGTCTTCTGAGCCAGACACGACGCGTTTGCCATCAGGCGAGATTGCAACGGACCGAACGGGTCCAGTGTGCCCTCGGAAAGGGGCACTCACTCCCTCGCCAGTCTGCATGTCCCATATCCGGACGGTCTTGTCATTCGAGCCAGATACGATGCGATTGCCACCTGGAGAGATTGCAACAGCGTTAACCCAATTAGTGTGGCCTTGGAGAGGGGCGCCCAATAGCTCTCCAGTCCCCATATCCCACACCCTGATGGTCTTGTCTTGTGAGCCAGACACAATGCGACATACGTCCAGTGAGATTGCAACAGAGAGGACATAGCCAGTGTGGCCTTTGAGCGGAGCACCTGATGCTTGGCCACTCCCCATATCCCACACCTGAATTGTCTCGTCATCCGAACCAGACACTATGCGATTTCCGTCCGATGAAATTGCAACGGACCGAATCCAGCCAGAGTGCCCAATGAGAAGACGTGCCTCGCCAGTCCCAATATGCCACACCCGGATTTCCCTGTCGTCCGAACCAGACACAATATGATTTCTGTCCAGCGAGATTGCGACCGACCGAACATAATCAGAGTGACCTTCGAGAATGCCCGATGCCTCCCCAGTTTCCGCAATCCACTTGCGGATGGTGCTGTCCCTTGAACCAGACACGATGGTCGTCCCGTCCGACGAGATTGCGACTGACAGAACAGATCGAGTGTGCCCTTCGAGAGGGGCAACTAATGCCTTGCCAGTCTCTATATCCCACACCCGAACTGTCTTGTCATCTGAACCGGACACGATGCTATGGCCATCTGGCGAGATTGCAACAGAGTTGACGGAGCCAGTGTGGCTTTGGAGGGTAGCAACCGATGCCTTGCCCGTAATGGTGTTGGCATCCCACACCCGAATCGTTTTGTCAGCTGAACCAGAGACTATGCGATTTCTATCAGGCGAGATTGCGACAGAAGAAACAGCGCTGGTGTGGCCTTGGAGAGGGGACCCTAATACTACGCCCGTCTTTGCATCCCACACTCGGACCGTCTGGTCAGACGAACCAGACACAATGCTGTTTCCATCCGACACGATTGCAACTGACAGAACGGAGCCAGTGTGACCTTGAAGAGGGGCACCTAATGCCTCGCCAGTTTCCATATCCCACACCCGGATGGTGTTGTCCGAACCAGACACGATGCGCTTCCCATCTGATGAGATTGCGACACATCGAACCGCGCCCATGTGCCCTTGGAGTGGGGCACCAAATGCCTCGCATGTCTCCATATTCCACACCCGAATCGTCTTGTCCTCCGATCCAGACATGATGCGTTTACCATCCGGTGAGATTGCGACACACAAAACCGCGGCCGTGTGCCCTTGGAGTGGGGCACCGAATGCCTCGCATGTCTCCATATCCCACACCCGAATTGTCTTGTCGCCCGATCCAGACACGATGCGTGTCCCATCCAGTGAGATTGCGACTGACCAAACATAGCTAGTGTGGCCTTCGAGAGGGGATCCTAATGCCTCGCCAGTCTTCGCATCCCACACCCGGACTGTTTTGTCAGCTGAACCTGAGACGATGCGACGTCCATCCGGCGAGAATGCGACGGACGCAACAAGGCTAGTGTGGCCTTGAAGAGGGGCATACAATGCCTCGCCAGTCTCTATATCCCACACCTGGATCGTTCCGTCACGTAAACCGCACGCGATGCGTTTTCCGTCTGGCGACATTGCAACCAACCATACCATGTCATTCGCATGGATGATCTTTTCCATCTGAGGCCAATTTTCGACATGGCCGGCAACAATGCGGGGGGTGCAAGGAAACTTTGCAGCGAACTTGCGGAACATTCTCGACTTCGTGGTAAAATGCGTCGTGAGGAGTAAATATGGACAGGCGAGACGGCAAGCGAGGTTGCGTC
>JRHT02000084.1:62394-119592 GCA_011800875.2 Suillus brevipes Sb2
AGCCATTGTTTTGTGATATCTGGAGTGCGCTTGAGTCCGTTGTGATCACGAACTGCATGTGCCAAGGCTCGCCGCATGACAGGGCTGCAGTCCGCCAAGTCGCTTGCGATGGTCGTGAATATCTTGTCCTGACGGCGATCCGCTTGCCGAGTACGATCGAAGCAAAAGCATGAGCCAAGACCGCCTTGGTCGATGTACCAGTTAGCTATAGTATGCGCAACGGCCGATTTACCCTTGCCCGCTGTGCCAGACAACCAGAAGATGCGTGGAGCACCTTCCTCGGTGCTGCTGATCCAGTTCTGGATGTCCTTCAGAAGGTCTTGCCGAGTATTCGGCAAACAACATTTAGATGTATTTAGTCCGGCACCCGTTGCGTACTCCATGCCCACGAGGTCCAAACTCTCATCTATGCCAGAGATCGTTAAATGTCAAAAAAGGCTCAAAAAGACCTAGAACCCGACTCTTACCTATATGGTGGGCGATCACAACGGTATCACGAGCAGCCAGGTCTCGGAATTGTTGCATGAGACTGTCGAGGGTATCATTGTAGCTCTGGATCGTGGTGTCCGTTTCATCAAAAATGTGCTTGCCAAGTCTTATCCCTATATAAACAGGTAACATTAAGTCTTGGGGGACGAAGCAGTGGGACCAACTCACAGACGCTCTTGGTCTCAGAGTAATGGCTGATAAAATCAGCGCACACCAGTGTCTGCTGCGCTATATTCCTATACGTCGCGAGCATGGATTGAATCCTGACCAATTCCTTCTCTTCCGTGATGAAAGTATAAACTTCCGATATCTTTGAGAGCAGACGGGAAATAGCGACATCACGGTCTGCCTGATCAAGAATCATCTGTTGCCAAAACGTCATCAACCCTGCGACGGCGATGACTGAGAAAGAAGTCTACCTTGGATGCGCAAGTAAAGATACTCAATGCCACCTTTGCGTAGGGATGAACCTATGTACGAAGATCAGCCAGCTACAAAATTGAGATTGACGCCCGTACATTTGCAAGCGTTGTAGCGACAGAGTTGAACTTCTCCAGTGGTTTGAGAAGTTTGGAGAACGAGTCGATCGTATCCGGAACGGATTGTAGGTTGCCGGGTGCTGAAGCAACATTTTCCACTATTCCTGAAACATGCCCCATCCCGTCAACACCTGCTTTGGCCTTCGCAAGTGTTTCCTGTACAAGCTTTGTGTCAGGTTGTTCGGACTAGCGAGGACACTTAGCACATGATTAAAAGAGAGATGAGAAAATTACGAACTGTGATAGTCGAGCTTGAGTTTGCGGCGCTCGGTTTGGGGGGCTGGTCAGGATTTGGCTCGGGAGCGGTAGTGGTGAGTAGTGGAAGATCCTGCGGCCGTTAGTACTTAGATCGCACACGGAAAGCACTGATAGTTGCACATACCTGGCTTGTCTGAGGGTGTAGGAGATCCCGTGTGCTAGAACTTGTAGCTGTGGGTCCAGGGTTGGGAGACTGTTCAGCGCTTCGAGCGAAGCGCTTGCTAAACCACTTGGGAATCAACCTCGATAATCTACTGCGAGATCCATTCCTCGAAGGCGGCAGAGAGGACGACTATAATCATAATCAGAAACAACGCATAGTTGTAATGGCGAAATACATACATCGAGGACTGCCTTCCGGCCTCTCTCCTCTGCCAAATGAGGGTTTGAGCGAGTTCGCTTCAGTAATCCAAAACGATTCTTCCGAGGAGGGTGGTCTTCGTTCATTGAGTGAATTAGAAGGACGAGTGAGTATGAGTCTTTGAAGCTTTTTTGGCAGCGAGAGAGGTACTAGTTGATGGTAGTCGCAGGTGAACAGGCAGCTGAACATGTGTTTTGAAGCGCCCATTATCGATTGGCTGGAGTAATAATATCGAGGCACGCTAAAACTGCATGAACCCTGGCTTGCCCTTGTTCGGTTCAAAGTGCAGTCAGCGCCCTTTTGTTAGACGCAAGCTTGACCGACAGAGTCAACGTTCACCTCGATGATCGATTTCGAGCCGCCCTTTTCCCACATGAAGGTATATTCGACAGCGGGCCAGGTGAAATTGACGCGGTCCTGCCCGGACCTGCCGCGCCTGTGACGCGGCGTTATTGACGCGGCACTGTCACAAATCCCAAGGTGCAGACGACCATCTTTGACGCTCGCAATGCATTCCAAACATGTAAACCCACCCTCGTTTATGATCAACATATGAATATTCAAAAGAGCTACGCCCGATCGATACCACAGGCCCATTTTGGATGAATTCCGAGTCCGGGTTTTACCGTGACTAAGTAACTACTACTAGTACTCATTTTATCACGATACATCGACACGCTCGGTTCTATGACACGGCAGCCGGGACAATCACGGTCAGAGGTTCAACCTGTCGCACTCCTACTCACACAGACACAACGTGATGAGCTTGATGAAGCTTTACGGGACACACTTGTTCGACATAACCCTAATTTTCTGAGCACAATACGAAACCCTGAGACCGCGCACGAAGACTTGGATCTCACACTGGGCACGTTCCTCAGTGTCGCTGTTCTTGATATCAACCGTCTACTCAAACGCAACAACTTGAAAAATGTGTTTGATGTCAATAAGTTCTCGACTATGACAGTAACTCAACATCCTCAACTACGCAAGATAATCAGCGACGCCTGCCAATCAGGCTTTTTTTCTCAAGTTCTTGACCTAAGTAAGTGTTTGAGCTAGTCATATAGATGCCTCTGATGGTTACTGGCGATGCAGAGATCCTGCGGCTACCCGACACTGGCTCCGCTACACGGCCCAAGTTGGCTCAAGGTTAGGCTTTTATCATATGTTATCCACAGTTTTATCTCACGTCAAATGATATTCTAGCCAAGGACGAGTCTGAATTCCTTTACGATTCATTCGTCCGACCCTACATTGGGGAGGCAGTGGACGGCTTTTACGATTACCTGAAAAAAAACCACCTCAAGTTCATGGGAAATGGACGCTCGAGGCCCTACTACGCCAAATTCTGTTCCATCGTCCAGAGTTCAGGCACAGGGAAATCGAGACTAATGACCGAGGTTGGGATTATAAACTGCATGCACATATCAGGTGCCTAAAAGTATCGAATTAGCTGCGGACAAAAGGTGTTCTCGTTTTGTACATGAACCTTCGTGAACCAAGCGATGCAGGCTTCCCTAAGCGAGACCTAGTGCCAGCGCGCATATTGGCGGAACATACAATGGACTGCACTCAAGCCGAGTATACCGCTCATTGTTGCGCCTTCTTCACGGCCATATTCCAGACGCTCCAACAGGATCTGAGCAGCGAGATACCTGCACTGCGCTCTGGTAGTCCTGATGCTGCAATCAAAACACGGAATGACAAAATGTGCGACTTGCGCTCTGAAGCTCGTACCGAGTTCTTTGAGATAGTGAAATCTCGATATCAGGCGGTGAGCACGGTCAATCATGATTGCTAGACAGATAGAACGATGCTGAAGCTTAATTCAGACCCTTGACCAGATCAAAATACCGAAAGAGAGCACCGATGTCACCGCTAAACCCACTGCGAAAAATGGGACTTGGGTGCGATGAGAATTTCTTGACAGACAGAATGAGTTTGAATTCTATCACAGCCCTCTCGAAAGCTGAAAGCACCCAAAGAGAGAACTGGTGTTGCGTCAACATTGGAGAAGGCTGTCGCACGACTGGGGAGCATGTCTTTGACAGGTAGCAAGTCGAAAGTGCCCGCAGATATAACTAGTCTTCTGTCAACATCAGAGAAGACCGGTGCACAACTGAGGAGTAAGTCTTTGACAGGTAGCTAGCGATTACTCGGCTCACACCAAACAGATGAGAAAGTCGAGGTCCCACAATTGGAAGGCAAATCATTCCTTAGGAGTGCTTTTCAAGATATGTTGATTGCCATGCCACATATATTCGCCGCAGGAAGGAAGGGAGAGGAGGAGGGTCTCGGTAATGAGCCAAAACTCGTGATTGCATTTGATGAGGCACATCCTCTCAGCAAGTTAAGCAGCCAGGGTTTTCGTCCATTACATATCTTGGGCAGGGTGATTAACTCCTACTCCCGCAAAAATGATGCACCAGTCTGGGTTGTTTTTACATCTACGACCTCACAGGTGGCCAATTTTTCAGCTCCTCAAGTGATCCGTAAGTGCCTGCTTTACGTCCCCAATTTCTAGCCTTCACACATAATATCGCAGACGATTCCCAGCGGGTAGCGGTAGCTGGAGAGCTTTTATTTCCGCCTTATACCAACCTTAGTTGGGATCAGTTCGCGATCCCTCTGCGTGATATTTCGGCTAATGATGTTGCAAAGTTTCATCATATTGTTGCATTCGGTCGTCCATTGTATTTCTTTTGTTTTTATCCTCGTTCAGGTTTGTTGACCACCATGAATAGGTGGAAATCACACGTGCAAGAGCAGGTTGTCGATGGGGTTATGGAGTTGGCTGCCCAGAAACTATGCAAGTCTAAAACATTTGATCCTAAAGCTACCAACCAGGCTCTCGCAGTCCTGTCTCAGAGATTTGGTCTCGACATCTGCTTTGGTCACCCCGATGCCGTTTCTTATATCGAAACAGGAGTGGCTAGTCACTTGCGTGTATGCTTCTCGACCACCGACGATAGGATCTGGAGTTTTACCGGATATCCATCAGAGCCCCTTCTGCCTTGCGTCGCTGCAATCTTGCTCCATGAAACTCCCGGCCATTTGAAGCAAGCTTTACTGGTCTTGAGGGAGAAGATTGATGGTGGGATGGTCGAAATCGGACAGAGCGGAGAGTTGACCAGCAGACTTTTGCTGCTTCTTGCTAAGGATCTCTTTGTCCGCCAGAAGCCCTCCAAAGGCGCGATCCAGGATCTACACTGTAATAGAGGTGGGGATACTGAACTGCTAGACTGCCAGAAGGTCTCTGTCATCAAGTTCCTGGAGTACCTTTTTGGCACAACATTCTGGTCGAAGGCGGGAGAGGAGGCCAAGACAGTTTTTCAGCATGCCTACATCAATTTTTCACATTGGGTGTCTATGACAGAGTTTATCTCGCCATCAGATAACCTTACGGCCGAGGGATCAAGGTAAGCTTCCAAACGTTGGCAAGCGATATTATTTCTAAGATATCGCCGTAAAGTGCTCGATGCAATGCTCAAGAGTGGACTTTGCGACATTGGCATCGCACAAGCGCGGTGCAGTGCTGCCATCTGCAGCCGCTCGTCGACAAGATGATTCCTATATATTTCGACGATCCCGTCCTTGACTCCGATGATATGAAACGCGTATCACAAATTTTCATTTCCGACCAAGCGGGGAAGAATCGCAATGTACGAGAATTGAACCGCATCACGCGCACGCATGATACGATTCAGTGCCCATCAGATCTTCCCTATATCGCTCTCCTTCTCGACCTCAATGTAGTCCTTGACCCGCAGCTTAACGTCACATTTCCGAAGAGGCACCCAGCCCACCTCGAAACAGACCGATGTCTGCGGATCTATGCTTCTGGAATGAGCAACACCACATTTCCATTTTTAAATCAGCATGCCGACGTTGCGAGCCTGCTACGAGGACTTCTCTCTCGGGAGACAGAAGCACCGTCACAAACGACTCTCCAGGCCCTCGTCAAATTCGGAAGTACTGCCAGGTTGCACAACTTGCGGTGGGAGGCGCAAAAGACATCACAACTCGAATCATGACTGTGAAAGGGGGTGGAATTCTACTCGGGCCATTGAGCGTATGTTGCAGATAGTCAGATGTACATGCGTACCTTGGCAAGAGCTGTGGGGCTCTGAAGATTATCCTAATGTCATATGAAGTTTTTTGAAATACGTGCGCGCCAGCAGGCAACGCCTTCAGTAGACTTGGAACCTTGAGTAAATTCCAAAAATGAATAACTGCAGGAGATAATCAATGATCAGTGCGCTATAACTTGAGTTTCTCCTCCATTCTCGTATAGAATTCTTTGAAACCCGAATTCGTAAGCCAAGTCTGACAGCAACTTACTTAGCTTCAGATCAGAGCGACAACCCGGCTCGTGAGCGCGGACATCTACCATTCACAGTGTGGCCGGTTCTTCCTTAGTTATATGTGTATTGTATTTCACGTGTAGGGAGGAAACACAAACTACATCTATGCAATCTTGACAGTCTGAACAACATTCGTAAGCATAGACCAGCGGCTAGAAACAACAAACGGACGTACTTTGGCATACAACGAGTCTACGACCTTACTAACTTGTTCCAGAGTCCCAATCGCTGCACCATACGTGTTCTGAAAAAAAGATAAGAGCATGATGGGATCAGTGGAAAGAGGAGACGCACGTCAGCTTCTAGCTCGTCGAATACAATCAGGCATCCTCGTCCCTGATCCAGCACGCCATGGAACACCTTGTCCAAGATCATCTGGGATAGCCTGAAACACGACATCAGCTACTCTTCTCATAAAAAAATTAATGCGCACTTAGCCTCGACATCCTGCCGTCCTTGCCCAACCTGTTTGGCAACGTAGTCGATCTCTACCACCGAGTATGGCTCAACGATACGCAGCAGGTTTTGCTGAAGAAGGGTGTCGTAAAGCGCTGCAAGATGTGAGCGAATGGTAGGGTCAGACGAGAGTTCTGTGTGGCAATGACAGGTCAACAACAAGTTGTGCGAATGGAGCATAACATGCCATGTTTGTAATCCCGAAGGGCCTTCTCAAAATCCGCCAAATTCCGATTCTGATGCGCAAGCGCTATGGCACGCATGCTCTCAATCTCGCGGAGCTGAGCATATTTCACCGCGAGCTTGATGGAGAGAAGTGATGTTACATCTTCGGGCTGGGATGCATATTAGAATGACTAGCGAGTCAAAATAAGTGACAACGCGCCATATTCAACATGACCTTGCACAAAAGCATGTACTTGAGAGCGTTCAGCGCTGCTGGGTCGTCCTGCGATGACATGTTCTCAAAAGTCTCGTAGAAATATGAGTATGCCGTAGTGTAATCCTTATCCTCGGCATGGAGAACACCGGATTGGAGGTCTAGCGCTGCTTGAAGATGAGGAGGACAATATATTGAGTTTGCAGCCGTCCTGGCGGAAGTGAGGGCAGCCTTTGCATTTCACGAACGTCAGGGCACATGATGAGAACACCCAGATGGCACCTGAAGGACTAACCTTGGACTTCGAGAGGTTTCCAATGCCACGGTAGACGCGACTCTCGAGCAAGTGTACTTCAGTAAGAATCATCTTGTCATCTAACCTCTTCAACTCTGTCAAGAGTGCGTCGATTCGCGCTAATGCTAACTTGTACTGCAGTGCTTCAAGTTGCCTGTACCAATGGTCAGCGGCATTGTAAGAAGTAGAGGCATTTCTTACAGGGAAACAAGTCGAATTTCCAAGCTATGTTTGAGGAATATGCGCTTTTCACGCTTTGACCACTCGATGTTATCGGTCAGGACGTCAATCTGGGTTTGCCGGCTATTGGGAATAGAGTTAAAGTAATTAAGAAGCGTGCGGACTACAAGGTAGGCATTAATCAAGTATAGCAGGTCAAGAACAGAATGCGCTCACTCAGTTTAGCAGTCTTTGCCTTGGCAGTTGAAGACATGAATGATCTTGAGAGTGTGATGACTTGCGCTAAGCCACTGGCATCTCTGTCTGGAGTCAAGGCTTGCGTAAAACAACGGACTTTGCAAGGCTCACTTTTGATCTCGATATAGTTCTGCAAGTTTGATCAAGGCCGACTCTTGGTCACGCAAGGACTGTTCCTTGTCAGCATTGACTGCCGATCCATTAGAGGTTGATGCTGGGAGCATGATTAGCACTAGCAGCCAAGACATGCATTGTTCAGCGTACCCGTCGAATCCAATATTTGTTTGTAAAGCTCCTCTGCACGCTTTGGGTTAGAGGACGCAAGATCTGCAGCCTGCTTGAGGAGGTCTTCAGTAGATGTCATGATTCAGTGTTGGCTATACGAGTAGAAAGCGTTTATGGGCGTGACGCGTCTTCACACCGTGGGAACATGAGCTTGTGAGACTGACGCGTCCAAGGGAAGCTCCCTAACACTGACAGTCATGGCAGAAGAAATCATTCCGATACCAAATCTCAGCCTCCCGCAGCACCTGTTCACTCTTATCTCACCAACCCTCGCGCAACTTCACGATAATGCAAGAAAACAGTTGCTTGAAGGAATCAAAGCAGATAGTAAGTAACGAGATCATCTTAATGTTATTGACTTGATGTGTGGTTCATGCAGAAATGGCGCCCTATTATAAGTTGGTAACCTCTGCGGGTGCTCTAACGTCTGATCCCGCGTTGCTCGAATCGATGGAGAAAGATAATGAGGAAGAGCTCAAGAAGCTAGACGAGAGACTGGCAGAGGCGGAGAAGCAAGAAGGAGAGTCAGAGATATCAGACGCTTTGAAGGCCAGAGCTAATCATCTCACTCGAATTTGTGACAAGGTGCACCTCTTCTATGCTTTCCTTTAAGTCATACAGACACTGAATGCTATTATACATAAAGGAAGGCGCAGTCGCAGCGCAGAAACTTGCCCTCGAGAAAACACCTGGCCTTGGTTCGAGGATAGATATTGTGCTCACTCTCATCCGACTGGGTTTTTTCTTCGGCGATAATGGTCTCATCACTGAGAACCTTCCCAAAGCAGAAAGGTGCGCTATCACAAAGCTTTACCGCAAGTTTGAATTGACATCGTTCAGATTCATCGAGGAGGGTGGTGACTGGGATAGGCGTAATCGTCTAAAGGTCTACCGTGGGCTCCACATGATATCCATCCGCCAGCTTAAGGCTGGCGGCGCACTTCTTCTGGATGCACTGTCGACATTCACTGCCACGGAACTCACAACGTACAACGAATTCGTCGCTCTCACCATTATCATTAACGCTCTCACCCTCAAACGAGTAGATCTCAAGAAACGGGTATGTTCATTCTCCTAGTGTTTTCCACTGCTGATTAAATTGCCTGTAGCTCATTACCGCACCCGAGGTTATCTCCGTTTTGCCCGAAATCCCAATCCTTGGAGACCTTTTAAACAACCTTTACGACTGCCACTACGCAAAATTTTTTGTCGCACTCGGTACGTTTCTTCGCACCCACAATCCACTTCCGAGGCCCCTGTCTAGCCTCACATTATAGTTAAATGCGATTGATCATGACTAACATGCCGTGTCCATGCCTACAGCGACCCTTGAACAGACGTATCTCCTACCCTCGCGACTCCTCTCGCCTCATACCCGCTACTATGTACGAGAGATGCGCATTTTGGCATACAGCCAACTTCTGGAGTCCTACCGCAGCCTCACGCTTGAAAGTCTTAGCGGTGCATTTGGTGTCAGCGTCGAGTTTGTTGACAGGCATGTATTATCTGCACGTGTACCTTATTCATGTCTGAGTGTTTCTTCTAGTGAGCTCTCGCGGTTTATCGCCAATGGGCGTTTGCATTGCACCATCGACAAGGTGCACGGTATCGTGGAGACGACACGGCCATCGCTCAAGAACGCACAGTACGACAAAGTCATAAAGCAAGGCGATGTCTTGTTAAACTCAATACAAAGATTGAGTAAAGTGTTGTATTAGTACTCTACGTCTTGTCCCAGTCTTTCGTGTACTTAGACAGTGTTGTGCTCGTTTTACGTTGATACATGATACAGCGTGGGCACTGCGCACTGCGCACATCCAAGTAGTTCCTGGCATCAACATGGACCGCCTCCAGACCCTGAGCATATCCTAGATCTTCGTGTGTAGTTTCGTCAGTAAATTGATATTATGTCATGTCAGTGAGGTCGAAGATTTGCTTCCGTCAGCCTACGACGCTGTTGTGGCGGTGTGGCATATCTGATCAATCATCATCATGTGCCACTAACCCTTCGTCTCATGAAAAACCTGGCAAACGTCACCTCTAGCCGTCGAGTACTGCTTACACTCATCCCTGTCTCATTGGCTGCAGGCTGGACATATTGGTTATCTTGGCGTACAACAAACGGTAGCAAGGCAAGGTTATTACCCACAAGTGACATGCCAATCACCGAGCCGCACAACGTCAGACAGCATCCTACATACTGGTTCAAGGATGGCTCCATCGTCATTCGATCACGCAGCGTGAGCAATGGGGAAATTTGTTTCAAGTTGCATGAGAGCTTGTTGCGTCGACAATCCCGCTTTGTTCAAAAAATGCTTGATAACAGGACGAGCGCCGACTCTGAAGAGATAGTATTGATTCCGCCAGAACTTGGTATTCAAATCCAAGATTTGACAGCGCTGCTAGAGCATCTTTATCACGATACGTGAGAGCATTCTGTCGTGGTGGAACTGACATGAAACAGTTTTGACGCTCTTGCAGCCCTCTTTCCGCTGATGCGCCTTTCTCGCATGTTGCGGCGATCCTGCGTGTCTCTTCCCCAGATCAGCTTGATCTGCCTGGTGTGCACATGTCAGCGCAGGCTTACTTTGTATCGATGTTTCCACAGGGACCCCAGCCATTCGCGCATCCTAGTACCCATCTAGAAGAGGCACTGGCACTTGTGCAGTTGTATCAGATTCCCTCGGTGGGTCCATATTCATTCTATCATGCTTGTGATTTTGTGTTGGGCTCCTTCCTGTTGTTCTGCCAGAGTAGAAATTGTTATGAACAGCAAGCTTCTCTGAATTCGCTGGCCACTTGCTTGATTTCTTGCTGTGGTACGATAGTTAGTTTTGGCTGCCAGTCAGATATTGAGCATGTTCTTCTGTCCTTCGACAAGGTTGCGTTTGCATACCTGGGGCATGGCGGGCAATCATGCAGTGGCCCAAGGGAAGTTCCCTTCCGGCGTAATAACTGCTATGCTTAATGCCGCGGGTTCTCCTCGCGTCTGGGAGGGTTGCTATCAATACTGGGGGCGGCTCGTTCCTAGCACATGCAATTTTTTTTTGTTCCGGATAATATTTGTATGCTGCTGATAGGACTTCATTTCAGCGTCTAATTCATGCGATCCTTTCTTCTTTTTTTCTGGGGGGCAACCACTAGGTCTCAGTGATTGTTTCGTTTTATTTCCGATTAGGGACAAAGCATTGACTATTGTCGGATGTCTTTTTTTCGGCCGCTCGGCGTTTTCAAGGTTTTCGGTACAGATTGTCGAGAAGCTGATTCTAATATCCAGATCAGAAAGGGCATATATTACAGCCTTGTCACAACTTCTGAATTCGAACCCGAGGTCGACGACCTGGATCTAGAAAATTCCATCAAACCGAACGGCTCGCCAGGGTCAACATCAACGCCACGCCTCGTTCTACCACCTACAGATATCGAGCGGTGTAGAAGCCTGATGGCTGGCATCGTGGAGCATTTCACCCCTGTTTTATTCACACCGGTGCGTGTTCCTGTCACCTGACTCCGAGGAAGTGACCTTAGCACGAATATTTTGACTTTGGCAAGTCGCCGGGAAATGAGATCCTAATGAAACGGCCACTCCATGTTCCACTGGCTTTAGATGTATAGCCTTCGCCGAACACCGAATATTGGCAGATTTCCTTTCTTCATGATTTGATCCGTACTCGTGTGAGCCATCAAGCCTGTGCGCTAATACGTCATTTATTTTTAGCCTGCAACTCCTCATATGGCGTGTACAGACGTGTTCGCGGACAAATGGATGTCGCTCGTAATAACGCCCGCCATATCTAACTCTGGCGTCTGCAAACCACTCGAAATGCTTGAGCAAATCAAGCAAATCGACTGGGCCGCTGAGGGATTGTGTGGTGCGTGTATCAGAGACAAGACACGGGAGTGGACACAGGAGCAGGAAGACGTATGGGAGAAAATGGACTCGTGGTTGAATCCGGAGGGTACAAAGCAATCCCCTGTTTGAAATACACAAAGGAGATATAAAATTTGCGGGCCGTCTATAATATGTAAATTGGGCACGAACAGCCTCCCCCTTGACGACGTCTGTTACAATGAAGCCCCGTAGCGTGGGCTAGTTTTTTTTTGTTTCAAGCACGCAGACAACTCACTACTGTGCACTATTCTATGAAACAACACTACTTGGTGGTTTTAATTTAGCGCGGAGGTGCACAGCCAACAGCTTCCGATTTGAAGACGCTGATAATACGTAATAATATTTCCGAGTTCATCACAGTGATATCTTGTTGCAAAGACAACTTGCATTCTTCTTTGTTTGTGCACCCAAGATACTATGACCAGCTGCAATTCAATGGTGTGTAGCGCTGGCTCAGGATGTCTTCAGTTGCCCATTTTTTCCACAATACTCATCACCAAATTTTCGCATGCCTGGCTGGGCCACCATCATGATGATCATGCTGTATTATTCATTTTAAGGTCATGTCGGACATCAATACTTCTGTCGGCCGTCATCGTCAGCTACCTCAACAACTTCATGAGGCTAGTATCCATGTTTATTCTCAAGCCATATGTGGGAAGTGATTTGCTAGTTTCAGGTTTTTCGGCCGCGCTGGTGGACTCGGATAATAGCATTGTCCTTGCCGAAAACATCGTGACAAACGCAAGTTGCTTGTGGGCGCGATGAGGCATTCTTGGCGAGTTTCAACCACCGAAATGAACTGTTATTGACACTTGCCCCACGAGTACTTACATACTTGTTCAAACAGCGGTTCGTGGTCATTTTTCCTCCTTGGGCTGATATGGCCATCGATGATCCTTTCTCGTGCAATGCGATTTGTAGAAGATCCATGTCACATTTGCATGGAGCTGCTATTCTGGATATTACTGGCCCACAATAATCCAAGGCACATCTATTATGACCGCCAAAAAATTTTCGTTATTGTGTGTACCCACATACATGCTTGTATAATGGCCTACGCAGAAGCACTAGTCACGGACACTTTGTCCTATTGGTGTCGGACTTTTGTCTACTGGGACACACAGCACCCTCCGGAATCCTCACAGCCCTTCTCTTTATGGGGCGTCTAGCATCTGTACTTGTGTCGCAACAGGTGGTGGATCTGTGGGCTCATTCGTTGCACCGCTCTCCCAATGTCAAGTCAACCGCTTCCAAGAATCACAGATTCTCATTTGTTGGCCGCCTCATTCACGAAGCACAAGAGTTGCGAGTTAAGTGGCTGCGTGACCTTCAGGTAACACATAAATACCTTCCAGCCTACGTGCCTTCAATCAAGCATTTTTAGAGACCTCCATCCGCCCGCGCGCATAATCATGACCGACGAGAAGAAACCAACGACTTCTTGTATTCGGGATGTAGTCCCTTCCCTTCACCCTCCACCGCGGATCTTGCGTCACGGCATATATACAGTTGCCTACGAAAGCCCGTCACCTCTCAACTGGACCTCGGACATTCGATCCTGGATTGAACAATATCTTGTCTCTTTCACCAACTTTACCTACTCTCGAAGGCTTATCGGAGAAATATATGTTCTGGCTCCTGGGCTATTGATTGGCCATATCTGCGCCACGCTATGGCTCAGCATCTCCGATGCGCTACTTCTCTTCTGTTTAGGTTCCATATTCAATTTTGTAAGTGATGGGCCTGAACTCGATGTCTGAAGCTTATCCTGTGCAGGCCGAAGGTCATTCCTCGGGAAATGACTCGCTTGACATTGTCATTTACGGGTCGTTCTTTTGTGCCATCATTCAACCTGCTTGCAGTCGTTGCATGTACGCTCATGTCTTTTCCTTGTTCGAGTGGCTGGCTCATCATTACCTGTAGAGCAAATGTGAACGACATCATCAATAGTCGCTTGAAAGCACACTTCCTTCCCAAGCTTATTGAAGGTAATGCAATCTTTCGAGAGCTGTATCCATATTGAAACCGTGAATTTTATATCCAGCCAGCATGCGCATGGATGTGTCTTCGATGCAAGGTATAGATGTTCGTTGACTTCTCGATACCTTTTGTGATATAATCCCCTAGATTGTTACACAATATTTCCCGTGAAGGGCCACTTTCCGTCAGATGTACCGGGCTCGTCATTCTTACAAGGTTTATTTCACATCGTTCGCACCACCATCGCCCTGTTGTCGCAAATAGCTGTCTTAATGCACGCGATCCTGCGTAAACCCAGTCCGGAGAGAGAGGTATTGTTTTTGTTCTGTATTGCTCATCCGATCGTCCGTTGCTTGGCACCATCCAATGTTACCGGTACCCAAGGTTTGTGATTATCGAGTGTCACTATTTTCTGAAACAAACTCCTTGTAGGATACATCTTTTATACACTAAGCGCGCCTTTCAAGCAATTGAGATCTCTCTATGATCTAGCATTTTCGGCTCAATATCGGGAGGAGCTGGTACTCAACGGCGCCGCCAACAGCATCTACTCTGGTAAGATAACAACGTTTATTCAAGCGTGCCTATGTTAACGCGTTGTGCAGAATACCACAAGTCGACTGAGCAGCTCGGCGATGACATCGTAACCGAACCGTTTCCCTGGGCAGGTAGTTTGATTAGAAGGTGGTACTGGGACTTCCTCGTCAATTTAACCCTCGACCTTCCACTCGTAAGTTTATCTTATCTTACTTGTCTGATGTACTAACATAATATACTTCAAGGTGGTCTATGCGCTGATTTTCCCTTGTCGCCTTTCGCCTTCTTCTGTGATGTCAATTGCTCTGCTGCAACAAGCAACCAATAGGCTTTCCCTAAGCATCGGCGAATATGGCATGCATTCTACATCAATGAAGAGCTTGTGTCTCCAGGCCAAGTGGCTCTACGACGCTATCAGTTACCAGAGCAAGATGTCCAATGGACCGATGTCTTATCCCTCGCGAAGTAGTTCGTCGGAAGGGATGAAAATATCTTTTCGGTGGGCTTCATGCTATAAATGTGGTGATGTGCTGACTTTGATGCATATGATTCAAACAGACAAGTATCGCTTCGGTACGAGAAATGCAGTCACGATGCTCTTGACAATGTCACCCTGGATATTGCTCCCGGTCAACTTGTCCTTGTTGTCGGTGTCAATGGCAGCGGGAAATCGTCATTCTTGAAGCTCATTGCGCGTCTCTCCAATCCTACGGAAGGAGAAATTTTGATTGACGACAAATCATTGTCGACATATGATTCCGATGATGTGCGCGCATCGATCGCATTTCTGCCCCAGCTCCCGCTGTTGTTTCCCATGTCAGTGAAAGAGAACATCTGCCTTGGGTTGCCATCCCGTGTTCATGTGACCGATGAGAAAATCCAAGAAGCAGCCAAAATGGGTAGTTGCACGAACTGGATATCAAAGTTGCCGAATGGTTACGATACACAGTTGAAGCCTACTCATGACATTGGGAACGGGTGGGCCGACGGAACTTACGGCACCATCTCCGAGAAATTGCGGGAAGAATTGGCGCGTCATAAACAGCAGACGGTCACAATCTCCGGTTGGTACTCGGCTTGTGTACACGTTTTCACTGACTAACAAGTGGTAACAGGTGGTGAAAAACAGCGGCTTGCGGCGTACGTATTTTGCCGTTACTTCCGTGTCATAGTTGCTCATTTTCACTGCCTCATCATTAGGGCTAGAACCTTCATGAGGATCAATCACACTGACACCAGACTAGTTGTAGTCGATGAGGCCACATCGTCTTTGGACGCTATCACGGAACGCGACATTCTTTCCGAGTTTCACCGTGTCCGTCAAGGAAAGACGATGATCCTTGTCATTCACCGCTTCCACCATCTTGTCAAGGAGGCTGATCAGATCATGTGAGTAGAACCACCGTGCTAGCCATATAGATGAAATTGACACCTCGTGGCAGATGCATGAAGGATGGATCCGTGGTCGAGCAAGGGACCCATAATCAGCTGATTGAAGACGATGGCGAGTACGCGAAGCTGTATAATGCGCAAGTTCTCTCTGCGTAATATTAGATGCCATCGCGTCGGTGATATTGTAACTTTTCTTGTGCTTGTGTTTCTCGTACGTTTCCTGTTTTGTGTCTAGATCATGTTTTTGTGCGCTTGATTGTGATATTTATTGTTAACCATTGCAATACAAGTCCTGATGACTCGAGCTTGTCTGAGAGGGTACACGAGACATTTTTGCGCGACAATCCTTCCGATGCAATACTTACGGTGAAACAATCATAGCCTATCATCATGATAAGTAACGATCTCAGATCTCAAGCTAAGACTTGCCATCCACGTTTCTGCCTAACCGGAATCACGCATCAGCGTCTGCCTTATCCATGCATACTTGTGGCGTTTCCCCCCCTCGGGCACAATTCACCGATCAGATCTTCGATGAAGGGATGCCACTGGGAGGGGGTTTTATTACTTACAATATTATTGACGGCATGTCGGATCTTACATTTATGCGCAGGGCAAAAACCGCTATCCTGGAATGAGCCTAGCAAGATGTAAAATCTAGGGTGCGTACGTGACTGAGGCAGTTGTTTGGGCTCGAAAATTCCTGATGCGGTAGGGGTAATGGCAATGTATTTAGGCCAATGCCGCCATGGGGAAAGCGTACCATGAAATCTTAATAGGCAGAACCTCCAGCTAGGGGAGGGAACCACCATGAAATCACCCTTGGCAAGGCGCTTCTCCAGGTTATTAACCCATCAAAGAGTCATCCAATTCTGAAGACTCCACAAGCTAAATTCGTATACGATATGACACAGCAACAGAGAACGACAGTAATACAGAGAACAAAAAAAAGAAGAGAAGAGAAGAGAAGAGAAGAGAAGAGAAGAGAGAGCAATCTCGATACAGGAAGTGGCGAAATTGACAACGAAAGCGTAAGATATGATATCATGAAGACGGGCATAAGCAAAGCAAAGCATGTTACATGAGGTATGAGGGAAATCATGACGTGTCGGGAATAAAAAGTACGGGAGAATGCGCCATACCAAAACGCTCAAGTCCATATGTCAGCGCCAAAGAAAAAGTGTCTCCCGGCTGGTATCCATCCGATGCAACTCACTCGATGATCTCAAACCGTCCCCGTTTCCCCTTTCTCGCATCGCCCTCATCGTCGAGTCCCCGCTTCTCCCCTCCCATCCCGGGACCCAAAGCACCGGCGAGACCAAACGAAAAACCCTCGGGCACTCCTACACCCGAAAAGCTCTCCTGGGTAACGATATCTCTTAAAATAGCCGCGTATCGCTCATCAGATAGACCCATCCCTGCCAGCGGGTTAATCCGTCCATCATCGTCGTACCCCGACATTGCTCCCAACATCGGATGCAGACTGGATGAATTCGACGAGGAACCAGGGTTGGATGAAGAAGCGTGTCGTTGTAATTGCGACGCCCCAACTGCAAGTGCCTCGCTAAAAGACGGGTCTGAGAGAGGAGGAACGCCGAGTGAACGTGGTACTTTCGACATTTGTTGGATAACTTTAAGGTGCATAAGGTGTTTCTGTCCATCCGCGTCAATGTCAATCCATATATACGTCGGTACAAAACAAAAAACCTACCTCCAACATGTCCAACAACCCCTCTTTCGTGAACGGCTTGGGTAAAATATCATTCATGCCAGATGAATAATATGTCATAATCTCGCTCGGTTTTGAATTAGACGTCATGCTGATAATGGGGGTCATAGGGTCGAATTGGCGTATCAGATTCGTAGCGCTGACTCCGTCCATCTTGGGCATCACGATGTCCTGTCGCGTTCACAACGCATTAGCTCTAGCACGCGCAGAGAAGAAAACAAAAGATGATTCACCATTAAAACCAAATCATATTTTTCAAGGTTCATCTTATTGACAGCTCCAACGCCATCCACAGCAACATCAATCATGCATCCAAACACCTGCAAGAACTTGCTGCTCAATCTCCTACTCACCGCGTCGTCGTCCACGAGTAGCACCCTGGGAGGAACAGCCCAGCCCGGCACAAACGTAGACCTCCGAACGCGGATAGTTGTAGGCGCAGTCGAAGATCGCCCATTAGACAGCGTCGGCCGTACGACTTCTTCAGAGTATGGATCGGGCTCCGACGGGAGGGTATCACTGTCGCTGTCGTTGTCGTTCCCGCTATCGCCGTCACCTTCTACAGGTGGAGTCACAGCGCCCGTCGAAGGATTAGCATTGAACATCCAATTCCCATTCTGATCCTCCACGCTACTCCGGGGTAACAGATGGCCAACCGTAAAAACCTGCAGGCCCTCGTGCATTGTCGTCGGCGCGTCCCAGTTCATATCAGGTGGAAGGAGAAACGTAGCGTTGTCGTCTTGTGTCGATGCTTGTGTCGATGACTGCTGCTGCTGCTGTTGTTGTTGTTGTTGCTGCTGTTGTTGTTGCTGCTGCTGTTGGCCACCTCGATGCAAATGTGAATGCATCCCATTCGCTCTCTGCATGTGCATCTCTTCACCCGCCGCAGACCCCGAACCCGGGATCCTAAACCCCGCATCACTCGCGGCCCGCCTCGACATCTCATTCATTTGCACTAGACTGAGACGCGCGACCATATCTGGATCCTGGAGGCCAAGTTCCTGTGCAGGCACAAACTGCTCATGGGATGCGAATTGCTGTGGGTGGGGAGGGGGGAGGGAATATGGATTGCGGAGGGAGGCTGATTGGGGCTGTTGGGACATAGCCATGGGTTTGCGTGCGTGGGAGAGTGAACTTGAATTTGAAGGAGGTGCGAGGAAGGGCGATGGTTGTGGTTGGCCCATGGACCGCTGTGAGTGGGATGCTAAAAGGGAAGGCGGCGGATGTGTGCTGGGTGTCATGCTTGGCGCGAGGGGTGTTGTTGAGGTTTGAGACATGCTGTGGATGGGGGTTTGAACTGGGGGTTGGGATACGGTGGGTTGAGACACCGATGGTGGTGCGAGGGGTACTGAAGCGGCGGTAGAAGACCCGGCGGCAATGTGGGAGGTAGCGTCTGACGGGTCTTTGGGTTTACCTGAAAGGCAGTATGTATTAAACGCTAAGAACACAGGTCTCGAGAAGAGGAAGAGGGACAGGGCCCAGGCATAGGAAATCAGGTCCAGTGCGAAATGTACCCGCACCCTCGGTGCCTAGTAGACCCATCAACTGAGCATCGAGGCCCATCATCAATGGCTAGATCATGCGACCGCGACCAGTGCATTCCAAACAGACGCATCTTTATCTGCACATGGGGTAATAAAAGTCGCCCCCACGGGGAAGCACATTTCGCAAAGGTACACGGAAAGGACGGGAAATAAAGCAACCAAAAATCAATCAAAGACACTCACCTCCCTCCCCTAAAAAATACTGTATCAACCCTTGCATTAAGCTATCCTGCTGCGCCATCCCCTTTTGAAAATTGACCATCTCAACAAGTACGTCTCCGTACTGGCGCTCCAACACCCTAATCCGCTCTTCAGCCCTTCCGACTTGATTCCTCAAACTCTCATTCGTAGCGAATAGATTATCATTTTGAGCGCGTAAAGACGAATGCGATGCAAGTAGAGAATCTGTCTGTCCGCGCAGCGTCTCGTGGGATGATAAGAGCGTATCATGTGACGAGAAGAGGGATTGATACGAATTTTGCAGGACGCCGATGTGCGATTGCACAGTCGCTAGTTCGGCGCTGCTAGTTTCGCCTGGGACAGGGCTCCCGGAGCTTGTACCTCTGCCACCTCCATTAGAAGAAGAAGGGACAGATTTACGTGCTGCAGGGACTTTGCGCTTAATGTTTTCGAGAGCGTCACGTCTGTCGGCATGGAAATCGGGGTGTCGGAATGTCCAGCTGTGTTCGCCAAATTGGGCATCGTCGGACGTTTTTACCTGATGTGGAAGGATTAGTATACTGATTGGGAGAACAGAATGAAGTGGAGATGAATGGAGGAGATAAGATAGGTAAAGAGTAGCAAGTACGTCTTGTTACTGCCTGGGGCATAACGTTTGGACGCTGAGTACACGGAGATGAAGACGGAGGCAAGGTAATTGCGACAGTCACGGTGGGCCCCATGAGCCCCCTGTGGCGCGACGACCTATTACGAAAAGGAGTGACAGGTATATCTCGGCGGTGCCGATGCACGAAACAACCGGAAGACCTCATCAGCAAGATAGACGCGGTCGGAGAAGACCCGGGTCGAACCGAGGATCGACGGGAAAGACCGAGTTGGTGGTGGGGGATTCCTATGGTGGAATAGAGTGCGGATCTCTGAGATAAAGATGATTGAATTGCCTTTGATAGGCGATACGGGGTGTCGACAAGAAGTCACGTGGTGGATGCATGAGAGGACAATGGAGAAGTCGAGGGAAGGAGGTAAAGGAGCATATAAATAGAAGGAATGGTGGAAGGGGGAAATATCAAAAGGATTGAAAGAAAGAAGTTCGAGATCCAGAGGAGAGAAGGCTCACTTTGTGAAAATCATATTTGTTGAGTTGCCTTACGAAGGAGGCGAAATTTGAATGCTTGAACATGCGTGGGAGGATGGATTTTGTAAATTCGTTCATGTCCTAAGGGATATAGTGTGAACGGAAGATCAGTGCAAGTGCTGGTGAGAATACGGACCTTTACGACAAAGCAGTCGCCCTGTGGGCCCCATGAGACGACATGGGAGAATGTGTGGTCTTCTAACATTCTGGGAGGTGTTAATGAAACTCGGAATGGTGAAGAAGGCAGAGAAGAGGTACTTGTATAGCTTTTTGACGAAATCGCTTGTAGCTGGCATGGTATCTTCCTGTTCCTTGAGCGACGGGACTGAGTGGATCTGGTGAGTGGGTTCTCTTTTCATCTGCCTCATCTCTCGTTGTGATATGTCATCTCTTGAATTTGAAGTGCGATGGATTGTCGATGAGCCCCATGAGACTGGAGAAGGGTGGCGATAGGGCGAAGAGTCCATGGCAGCCATGGGAGGGAGAGTTGTGGCTGACGCGCGCTGAGGGAGATTGATAGCAGGTAGCTGAACTTGTGGTGGTGGTAACTGATGCGAAGCAAATAAACGAACTGAGGAGTAAGGAGGACCTGTAGCGGTGTGGTGGTGGTCCATGTGCATGGCTGTATACGAAGTGATTTATTATCGCAAAGGTGTCACTTGTAATGGACGAAACCCAAACATGGGTAAACTCACGGTTCAACCCAATACTGACTTCCACAAAAAAGCTCTCGACTCGAGCTCGTCGCGGTAGATGGTCAAGAGATATAGAAGAACTGGTTATAAAGAGTCTAGACTTTGACTAAGTACTATTCAATAGACGCCCAAAGGTTCCAGGCTCATCACGCGGTTCCGAGTGTCCGACAACCGCTACTCGCACCCCCACCCCCTCTATTGATTCAAGAACGCCCCCAAGAAGAACTTAACCTTCATTCTTGCTGGCACTCCATTAATTGACTCCCTTCAAGATAAGAATCTCACCCCTGTAACCCACTCATATCCTCGCTTCCAGTCACTTCGGGTCCCCCCGATTGCCCACTCCATTATTTCGGTTTCGCAACCCACTTCGTTCGACGCAGTATGTCCTATCTCCTCCGAAACATCCCTTTCCTTTCTCTACCCAACCGCCGGCCGGACAACCCATTCTGGATCTTTTAGTGGGTTCTTAGCATCTCGGGATGCCCCATGGGCGCTCCGCCCCCCAAACAACAGGGCTGCGTCCTAAGGAAATATTGTTAACCCCAGAATCAACCAAGGCCTTTTAATCCTCCAACTTTGTGGAGACAGGGTGCGCAGCTTCGCACTGTCAACACGCGACTTCCTTAAGGAACGACTGAACCACTGGCACACATTTAAGGCACGACGGCCTATCTCCTTGCAACCATCCGCTGACCATTCATGCACAGCCTCGCACTACTATAACTTCTAAACATGATGCCCCTCATGCCCCTGGTTTTTTTTGTGCGAGGTCCTACTACCCAATGTATCGATTTGTATTCGCAGCTTCGGACTACTGAGGCTTCTGAATTCATGCCCTCATGCCAAGTCCGTAGTAAAGGCACGAGGTCCTCGACCGTCTCCTTATTTGCGACTCGTACAAAAATACTGTACCCTTACGCACACATAGCCCAAACGCAGACTTTGTGAGTCCCTTCAACGACCCCACCTGTCACCATTTAATGTCCACGTGAAATAGTGCACCGCACCTACTGCTGAGAACGCCACACACCCTCGGAGATTCAATCACACTAGGATCTGCAATGTCCAGCCACCCGCCCGCGGACACCACATCACATATCACCAACTTTGTCCTAGCGAACAAATCCCGCTCTGTCGAATCCCTTACACACGCTACAAAAAAATCGTGAGCAGTCCACAATGTCGCACAAGCACCGATCCCCACTGATATCTCGACCTCGCTGACGTTGACGCTTCCGAAATTTGATATGAAGCGCGTCATGAGTGGGTATACCGAACTATCGTGATGTGGGAATACCCTTTAGGTGCGCTATGGGTCATATACCTGTGTTAGAACTGCGGAAGTCTCAACCAGAATATTAATGGCGATACCGGCATTGCAATTGGAGGATTGATGCAGACAAATCCTTGCTGGGGCATCCCCGGGAACTTCCATGCTTCGTGGTTATGACATCACAAAAATCTCATGTCGGGTGAATTGGATCAGGATAATGTTCAGGAATCTTTGTCTTGCACGACAGCGAACTCTGCGTGAGAATTCGGTTAGCTTTGCAAGGCAAAGTGCATGGGTAGACCACGATGGTTTCGAGCATTCGCTGCGGGTGCGTGGCGATTGATAGCAGTTACCTCACACATAAATTATATATGCACGCAGTCCGATCAGAACCAGAAGCAAAATCCTGTGGTTCTTAAAGTTTCCAGCTGTACCATAGTAAGCAGCTGTCCATTGGTATTGGATGTCGCAATCTGGATCAACCCGGCACAGAACTCGACATCGGATCATTTAACGCTGACCGACTTTTGCCACCCTTGCACTGGGGATCGGCAAGATGCGCTCATCAATTTAAATGACCCCTATGAAACCGAACACGATGTTTCGAATTCGCAAAAACGGCGTTCCCACTAGAGAAGTATGATACAGTTTCATATAGAAACAACCAAATGCGCATCACATCTCCATCTCACCTATATTTATCTCAAACAACTTTGCGCTCACTGGAGTCTGGATATGCCCATACTTTATTCTTCTAAGCAACTTGTACAGTGAATACAAATCGAAGTTGTTGGCGTCGGGAAATGCCGTGGTCTACAATGAACCGGCAATTTAACAAACAAGCTGCAACGACTTCCAAATCTCTTGACCAATGCTAGCAGCGTTATCTCAAATCAAACCTCTACCCTGTACCTCGCTCAAGCACACAAGAGTAAAATTCTTCACTCCAGCGAACTTTATGGTTCAGACCAGAAGGTCCACTGCCGCCCCTGCACCGCCTACCTTGACGTCATCTGACTCCTTCCCTGAGTCCTCCAAACGTCGACAAGCAGCATCAGTAGATGAATCAGAACACGGTACTTGTGCGACCCTAATCAATTTCGTTTCCATGCTGGGCACTAAACATTGAATCATTAACTTTTTAGCCGCCAAAACACCCGCGCAAAAGAAGCGGAAAAAGATAGAGGATGAACCTTTGACGGAAGACTTTCCTGTGCGTATCTCCAGCCCGTGGAAAGTTGGAGCGCATGTATCAGCTGCAGGAGGAGTCGAGAATGCTGTTCGAAATGCAGCGCTGGTTGGGTGAGAGACGCGTTTATCTTTTTATTGAACATTGAATATTAAATTCGCACAGCGCCAATGCATTCGCTTTATTCGTAAAGTCCCAGCGAAAATGGGATTCCCCACCATTTTCAGCTGAAAACGTCGATGCGTTCAAAAGACGAATGCGAGAGTTTGGCTATTTGCCAAAACACGTTCTTCCCCATGGTAGCTATCTAGTTAACCTGGGAAACCCAGACGAGTGAGTACGAGTGCGCTCCCTTCTTTTATTTGTGTGATTATGTTGGTGGTAATGTTTTAGGGAAAAGAGACGGAAATCGTTTGACTGCTTTCTTGATGATCTGCAGCGGTGCGAACAGCTTGGCCTCGAGTTGTACAATTTTCAGTGGGTCCAGTATTATAATCCGTTCCCATCGAGATCGAGCTCACGTCATGGAAGTCCGGGTTCGACCGTTGGGCAGGCCACGAAGGAAGAGTCGATAGCCCTTATCGCTGAATGCATCAACGACGCGCACAAATCAACAAAATATATAACAACTGTCATCGAGAACATGGTGCGCATTTATATGGCTTGGAATATCGACCTGTCTTTACTTCATCCTTCATGATAGGCAGGTTCAGGAAATATCATAGGCTCTCAGTTCTCAGAACTGAAGGGGATCATTGACAACGTCGAGGACAAGACACGAGTTGGCGTGTGCCTTGATACCTGTGCGTCTCAGCCTTTGATACCTTGTCTTCCTGACTCATGAAATTTAGGCCACGCGTTTGCTGCAGTAAGTGCGTCATTCACTACTTTGCAAACCTTTCACCGCGTTTCCAGGGATACGATATTTCGACAAAGGATGGATGGGAGTATGTCTGCCGACTACTTCGTTTAATGCAATGGCTAATATAACTTCCCAGCGCAACGAGTGAGTTCCACAGATGCGAACCCGGAAATATCACCGTGACTTGAATCACGCAGTCTCCGCGTTTGACACCGAAGTTGGACTATCATATCTCAGGGGATTGCACTTGAACGACTCCAAAGCCGCTCTCGGATCAAAAAAAGATCGACATGAAAATATCGGACTGTGCGTGTCCTTGTTTTTTCATCAAGTGATATGATATATTTCACCACTGTTGTAGCGGTCATCTCGGTATTGCTACGTTCAGGCACATCGTATCCGACCCGCGGATGCAAGATATTCCTCTTATTCTCGAAACCCCGACTTTTGAAGCAACAGACATATGGACCAAGGAGATAGCAGCCTTGAATTGTCTCTCGAGTTTGGTCGAGGACAGCGATGTTCCAGAGACGGAACTGTCGTTGGTTAATGAAATCACGTCGTTGGTGCGAAGCCACGCAGCGAACAAGACGGAGAAAGCAAGCAAGGCCCGTGCACGCAAATAGGATGCAACGAAGTCTCACTTTGCTTAGGAAGGTGAGTCGGCACTTGTTTGCCATTAGTTACGATGCGACCCTGAAGCATTTTCCAGAGTTCTGTTGATTGGGGTGTCGGAGGGTAATCTTATCTAGCTGCTCCGCTGAGCAATTGGTATTTCTATTATTGCCTCGCCCTGTCCTTGTTGACCATTAATCATTGGGAGCGTAGCGCTCATCTACGCTGAGTCAGCTGTGCAACGAGCCATCATTATACCCCTTTTGTTCATTGTGGCGTGTTTCCCTTCGAGGAATGCGTCGACAGCGAGACGCCAAGCAATCATCGTCACACTTTTGAGGTTCGATTCTGATATCAATTGAAAAAGCTTCAGCATCACACACAGCGTCTTTGACGCGCAGGAAAAATACCTCATCGTTCACCGTATCTCTGGCGCAGCCCCCGGCCTTTGCGGATCTCCGTCATCATAATTCGCACAAGGCACATTATGGGTGTTCCATCAGGCGCAGAGATGAATTGCGGGCCGCAGAACTCGTCGGATTTGGGATGCCAACGAGTGTTCACTATCATTGCAGATAATGGCGACTGATATATGATATCACAGAGGATTATATGGATGTAGGTGATGGCAATGCATGTCGGTGATCTGCACAAAATTCATACCACAACTTATAAGGGGACTCGGTTTCTGTATGTCAAGATATGGGCTGCTTGCTCCATTCACTGATTCGTTGAAAGTGCCATGCGATTCTCCAGGACTGAGACAGGATTGTGCCTCTCCCCTGACGAAGATCATTGCAAAATTAAACCTGAGCAGAACACGAGTGCGCCGTGACAGCGAAGCGTCTCCACACTGATGTCCCAGGATGATGTATGCCTTGGTGTCTAGGGATTTGGCAGTGCACTTCACTTGGCCTGTGGTTGCTGGTCGTCAGTTCGGCGACTACCTTGATATCCGCCTACCTGGGGTCTGGGTCTGGGTCATTCGACGTGATGATGCCGGATTTACGAGGGATATCTTCCCTTTTATAGCGACAGTAGAATGGGCTTCAGAGCCCACTCCATATGTGATTGTGAAGACAATTAATTTATGATGCCGTGCGAGCGCAGTGGTGGGGCATTGAATTTAAAATGCACCAAATATCTTTTTCGTTGTCCTCTCAGTTCCCGACGCCTTTAATTTGTTTCCCCCGGGCAGGTTTATCCCTGTGTAGTTAGCTTGTTCATTGCTTGCAACGGCTACTCGTTAATAGGAAACTGTCATGAAGCCTACTACGACTTATTTGGGGCCGGGAAATGCCGTGATCTACTTACATCAACTGTTAATATTTATTTTGCATTATGATTCTAGCAGTAGCAACTTCCAAAGCTCGAAAGCGGTACTAGCAGTGTTTACTCGTATCAGGCATCCACCCTGCACCTCGCTCAAGCAAACAAAAACCCTCGTTCCAGCTGTGATTTCAGAGAGGAGAGGCAGAAATCGTTTCACTGCTTCCTCGATGATCTTCAACACTGCGAACAGCTTGGCCTTAAGCCAGTGCGTCCATCATTTCTATCATTTCCCGTCAAGATTGATTGAGCCCACGCCATTGAATTCCGAACTCGAATATTGGGCAGGCCGTGAAAGAAGAATCAATAGCCTGATGGCGAGCGCCGAGACGCCAAACAATCAAGGAGGCACATCGTCACACTCCTGAGGGTCAACGTTTAACCCTGATAGGAAGTAAAGCAGATTCAGCATCAGCACCACAAATCGTCTTTGGCACGAAAGGAAAACAAAACAACCCAGTGTTCGAAATCGCGCGATAACCCGCGCATACCGAAAACCACCATATTTCTTGCGCAACCCTCGGCCTTCGCAGATCTTCGCCATCATAATTCGCAAGGTACATTCTGGTGCTCCATCAGACGCAGATAGGGCCGGGCCGCAAACCTCGCTGGCGATTTGAGCAGTTGTGCCGACGAGTCTTCACTTACATTGCAGACAATACTAATGGCCTTTTGTAACACTCCTAAAAAATCCTCATTATACATGCATATATGACAGGATTGAGAGCTATGACGGCGATCTCGGTGAGGGTTATGGGAATGAAGCCAACCTTTACAAAGCTTTCCATGAGAAGCTTTCTAAGCATATTGAATCTAAGGTAACCATCATTAATCATTCAAGTCTTTCTTTGCGTTGACATACCCAGGCCACGAAAAACTTCACTGCGAATCCTAGAGGACAAATGATATTTTGCGTAAGCCGTTTATTGATTTTCCTGTAAGAACCCATCCTTGACTTTTATATGAAAATAGGTCGAGAGCAAGTTTGAGCAGCGTGGGCTGTAATCTTGACATTAACTTTTCCGCGTCTCAGATTTTTAACGTCGGCGCCTACCTTTTCTGGGGAGACCCCTTTTACTGCTGATAAGTTCGTCGGTGATAAGATCTGAAGGTAATCGGGGCCCATTTACTCCCTGTGGAGTTTCCGATGTGATTGGTGGGAAGAAGGCTACTTGAGATTCGGAGGCGTGCTTTTGACAAGTAACGTTTTGACAATCTTGGGAACCTTTTTACCTCGTCTTATCTCACGTCTTGCGGAACTTGAGACGGACTTTGTTGACCCACGGGGTGGCTATACCGTTCATCTGCGAGCGACTTCAATTGCTAAAGTCTTACACTTGGTGAGTGTGTTGGTCAACCATTTCCTCGACATCCTCGTGCTATAATGCAAGGAATCATAGACTGGACCTGTAAGTCTTTCAACGCTGCGACACGCAGGTGATGAGTCCTAACTCAAGTGATAAGGTTGAAATAAGTGTTTCATTCAACTGAGAAGTTCTTAATTTGAGACTGGAATTACAGGGTCGCATTCCGAATTTCTAAAGACTTTTCGACCTCGGTGAGATGCCGGGGAATTGGCTCGAAAAAAAACATGTGCATCATGGCGCATTAGATACGTAGAGCCCAGAGCCTGTAAGACCATTTGATATGAGTGGCAAGGAGGTACCGATAGAATGGCGCTGAGACATCATGCAAAGGCGGTGCACATGTGTATGGAATGAGGTGGGAGAGAAATGAAAGGGAGAAACGGAAAATTAATGTTGCGGTGTGCAGGCAACCATGACCCATATGTCCTGGTACTAGAAGAAGCTGGAATAAGTCAAATCCCAAGACTGAACGAAATTGTACGCACACTCACACCCGGAATAATGGAGTGTACAGTGACCAGCTCTCAAACGATCTTTGCACCTCTACATCCTCACTTTCTGTACCAGTGCTCCATTTGGAGGAAGATCAATATTAATGCGTGCGAGTGCGCGACAATCATAGCCGCTAACTTAACAAAATTGTTTAGAAGATTAGACACAAATTCCTGCGAAACTCTTAAAGGCTTGGACAGACAACTTGGAGCCTGAGGCTAAATATCATCTCCAGTCGGCTTCCAAGGTTTTTTAGAACTGCGACGCTTTACGGCAGGCGGGAAACATAGGAGGAATAAGACGCACCCTCAGGCCTCAGGAGTTCACCATGCGCGTGATTCACAAGGCTCGTGTCTCAAGATCTTGTGTTATCATATACATAGGATTCATTGTCTCCCCCGCACGGTCACGGCTCTCTAATGTGCTGTACTTGACCTTCGCACAGACTCGGATGCATTTGCAGAATCGGCACGACATTCGGATGTTGTTGTTGATGAGGGAAAGATACAGCAAATGTAGTTTACTCTTAGTCACATGTGCAAAGAAAAAATGATACATGCTTCTCCTTCCGACGTACTAGGGAGTTGTATGTATATATCAACAAGATAGAGGATAGGTATACAACTGAGAACAAATACCATCATAATGATAATCACCAAAAATCACGGTAGATTCGAGACGAGTACCTCATTTGACGCCTTTTCAGCTCGTCGTATTTTGAAACGAACTTTTGGTCACACCCCTATCGCCCACGCACTCATATAAGCGAACCTCCACACCCTCGTTTGCAAGTATCCCTCGAAACCTGCGAGTTTGAGACTTGAAATCCCAGCAGTAGATGCCATAATGAGATGAAGTGTATCTGACGCGTCAAAGGTGAGCCTCTGATTACCGTGCTTCCAAGCCTGTACAATGCTGTACAAAGCACAGGTGAAAGTGAGGATAGTCAAAATTGTAAGTGGAAAGATAGCCACAAAATATGTCGGCGATCGCATAGTCCAACCGATCGTCGATATATACACTGTACCCTTGACTTGAGAAGAAAGGTTGTTCGGAATACCATCGGGGAAACTGGTCACGGCCATAAAACCAGAGCGCAGGAACTGTGAAGTAATGTCAAATCAGTGTGGACTGTCTTTGAAGAACTTGCCCCACCGTTGCGGAGAACTCAACAACAGCACCACGCCAGTATTCCTCCTAAGAAATTAATAAGAGGTGGGAAAAAACAGTGTAATACAAAACTTACGAGCTCAAGATAAACGTCCATTTGATCGATAGTACCATTGATGGACCCATTGGTCATCGAAGAATAGGTGGAGTACAATGTGTCCCCAATTGTGCTGTTCACAAGCCCCTGTGAGTTGATCGCCTGATATTTTGCAACTCCAGCGATGAATGACAGTAGTGGGACATTCTCCGACTGGAAAGGGATAGGTAATGTGGAAACAGAAGAGATTAGATTGTTGGAATAATTGACATTGACTGTTGTCAATTTTGGAATCACTTCACACACGCTTGCGTTTAGAAAGTTATACTTGTCAAACCCTAGAGTAAATTTCACTAAGAAAACAGATTCGGCCAATGACTGCGAAGACATATTTCAATAACTTACAGATGCTCGTATACGTTTGGTTGGGTCCTGGGCATATGATGGATGGAAGAAAGCCGCTCCCTGAGGAACTCCCATTTCCACTTGCATCTACCATCGTCACATATTCCTATGTCACCAGCGTACCTAGAAGCCGGCAATCAATTTGAGACAAACACCTTCAACACAAACTTACTTATACCACAGTTTGCACTGATATTCCATAGGCGAAGAAAGTAATGGAACTACCCGAAGTGACCGACGTAGCCGAAGTGGTATAAATTATGCTAGAGTTACTTTATGTCCCAAACGTACTGGGGTTGACTCGAGTTGATGAGCCTGCAAACGACATCGGCTGTCAGCCCCTGCTGCCACATAGAATAGTTCGCGCCAAAGCCTTGAGGAGCAGACACGTGAGTGTGTCTTGACGGTATCACGATCGTGTTGACCATAACATTTCCACCGCAAAAACCAAAACGAGTACCATTGGCAACCGGAACTCCATTCGAGCCGGAATAGTCTTCGATCGTGGGCACAATCCCCTCTAAAACACAGCTAGTAGAACAGCTTTGAGTGACCTGAAAGACGGGACCTACGAGTGGATGTGTTGTATTTCGTTCCATTGAAATTGAATGTCCTGGGAACACCGAAGGTATACCCTGCAGCAGCAACTCCACTTAACATGCTGCCGATGTCGATGACTTCGAGAGAATTGTCCTGTACTTGGGTGTCCCATTTTACGAGCAATTTATCAAAGAAAGTAGGGACACACATTCAGTGAGACCATTTTTTGCAAATTCTTCGTGGAGCAAGGTGGAAAATGCGCTTCCAGACATATCGGGTTCGGATCCATTTAACTGTATTGGCCATAGGAAGTAGGTCGGTGTCAAAAGAATTGTCCATCTATGACACCGTTCAAATCAGAAAATCTAGATGGGGTTCTCACAGACGATACTTTACCCCGCTGTTAAGAGTTTCAACGCCCCACAGACGAACAATGTCAAAAAGGTCAATCTAAGGTGTCCAGGTCGCATAATATGAGAGCCCTGGGACAAAGAGATACCAGTATTCAGTTGGAATAGAGAGATAGGATCCCTCATTCGATGTCTTAGTGCTTCCTTGACAGAAATCGTGAAGAAACTTAAAAAACGACATAGCTGAGAAGCAGTTGGGCAGAGTGGAGGGGCATACACACAGAGTGGTGGCAACTGAAAGCACAGTCGCAATCAATGTGACGACCACCGTCAGCACTTCAGGATGAAGCCTCCATAAATTGCCGACTTGATTGGGCAGAGCAAGGTACTCGAAGTGGAGGACTGCATCATCCGTATCCAAATGCCAGAATGAAAATCTGGCCACTGATGACAGCTGTGAAGCGTAGAGAATTGGTAGGGAAACCTGCCATCGCAGGAGCAGGGGGTGGATTCAAAATCAATGCTGGTACTCGCATTTAAATACGATTTATTTGACGAAGCACGAACCTTGCTGCATGCATGCACCTGACGCAGCCTGAATTCTAGCGCTATGGAAGCGTTCGAGCGGCTACTATTTATGTACGAGGTGTGCAGTGAGGGTGAGCACTTGAACGATCAGCAGACGCACTGTTGCATCGTGTAAATTGTTGGATCTCTCTAGACAAGTCCTTGCGACCCAGAAATTTGAAGCCGAAGGCAACCTGAGGGAAAATATACTGAGTATGTACCTGCGCATTAATGTACTCACACAAGCGCTTGCGGGTACGAAGCTACTGCCCACTGGCAGGTTGCCTTCACTAGGAAAATGATTATTTAGCACCATTCGTAAAATGCTCACTGCACGCAACTTCCGCTCAGCGCTTACGGGAGTGATACCGTGACGCAGTACTTACTTTAACGCTTGAAATCGCACCCTCAGTGCGCGGCGAGAATTCCATATTTTTGTACGTACCAGTATATTTCTGGTAAGAATCTAGTCTAATTTAAACGTCTTTGGCGACTGGCTACGGGGCAAAGCCGAAGCCAGAACGCCCACCTGAGCGTCGCGAAAGGCATCTGTCTCCTGGGATAAGGGTCGGTTGACTAAGGCCCCGTCTAGAGGGACGCTAGAAGCCGGGCGGATGGCAGCAGTTTTGCAGCTGCGAAAGTTCTCATCAGGGGGCTACCCCTGCCCCTACCGCGTCGTTCTTTTTAGAAGGAGGATACTAGTGAGCCTTTATACAACCTAGTGGGAGTAAATGGTCCCTGCACTACTGCAACCAAGTCTATACCTGAAAAGTTGCATTCAGTATACACGACAGGTAGGGCGATTGGGTTGGGGCACTAGTGGGGGACAGGAAGCTTCATGGGACCTATGCACAGCCGTTTCAAACCGCACTGGCCCGGTGAATCTTGCGTGTCCATCACGCTGGACGGAATAGAAACCAAACCCTGTTGGTCTGTGGCGACCGCGATGTTTATTTGGAGACGAAGAATATTGGCCCGCGATGAAGAAGTAATCCTCAGGATTAGTGGCAGCTGCATTCAAGTTCAAGTTCCGAATTGATGATGGCGTCAAAATATACTGCTTAGTCAGCTATCATAGGAGATGTCCGAGCCCCTTCGGGCTTTGTCGTAGACTCCATTCGAGGTTAGAAGCTTCATCACTTCGAGTTGTGTTGCACACGACACGCAGGATGTCATTTTGTCCAAGTTTTGCATACTGACACAAAGAGGCTGTCGTGGATCAGTGAACGTCGGTGAAAAACCAACGCTGCGATACTTTCAAAAATTCCGGCGTCGGCTTGGCGTGCTTGGTGGGGAGTTGTATCTTAGTAGGATACGATATAAGAAGTCAGTGGGGCAGATGTGAGTTCTGCAATGGTTGCCTATCGCACCGTATTGACATTCCTATATCAGCGTGTTTCCCTTTTATTATCATCTTGGCGCCATTTGATGCTATCAAAAAAGCCATTTCTTCTCTTGCCATGAATTCCAGTGTTCCGAATCGTCATGGCGCGTTGCACACTGATGTAGAACTGACAAAGCAAGGCTGTACGGTACTCTGGACCCAGTTGGCACGCTTCTGCACCCCACAGACTGTTACCACTCGATCGTCCGTCTCCGTTAATTGACTTTGGCGCAGCTATTCAAGCGGCTGAACGCTACGCGTTCGATCGGTCTAAGACCAGTCCCTGTTCATGCAATTGGATGTCATCTCACTTAATTGCATGCCCCCTGACTTTTCTCTGGCCGCCCCCGTTACCTAGCCTCCGGAGAGCGGATGAAGCAGGTTCAATCATCGTCAATAATTTCCAGTTTGGCTGTGATGCCTTGATCATCCTCAGTAGCCAAGACCTCATCCACGTTCCGCTTCATATCCCGTGGATCGGAGTGTCCAAATCGTACTCCGAGTTCCCGTCCCTCGCAGAGCAATTTGGTTCTTCTGATCATCAACACAAATTTGTCAGTATCCCCGCATGATTGGGATTTACATTGCCCGTAGTCCAAGCTCTTTTGGAATTCAAATTCACCGAGGCTCGCTCACGTACCTGGTGATGTCCCACACTTTCCTACATGCAAGGAAGCTCCAATTTGTCACACTTTTCATTTTCTCACATACCCCGACCTTCGCGGCAAGACAACGCATTTCTCTCAAGTGTTTTCAAGCAATGTTTGTTGTGTTGGAATCCACCCCTGACGGAGGCAAGGATCTCCCGATATTTTTGCTCCTGAGTTAGCCGTCAATAACTCAGCGTTCCGTACCCACCGCGTTATCCTTCGCATCTCTCCGCGACAGCCTCACAATCGCGCAGAATGTATTTGAGGCTTTGCGCCATCATCAATAGATCCATCCCGCCCGCCATAGAATATCAAATACAAAACAATTGTTCAAGTCCGTTCGCAATATGCGACTGGCCGCCGACGATATTGGCCAAACCCGGAGTTTGCATACTTATCAGATTACCACACCACCGTGGGTGATGAGAGACGTCCCAGTGAGTCGGTATGCCTGCGGCTATGCGATTTTCCGAATTTCATGGTGTCATTTTATGCAGTCTGTTGACGACACATTGGTTGTAGGCGAAATTCTGTCTGTGTTTTGCATCAACTTGGTTGATAGTTTAGGCACATTGTATTGCACAAGTCGTCGCGCAAGAATGTTCCACTGGAACAGAATATTGCATTTGTTCACATAGGTCTCTAGTTTGGTAAGACTCCATTCGCCGTTATATCGCATTTTCTGTGATCGTGGTTAGTTTCGTTCCCTCGCTGTCTCAGAGATTTGCTTGCCTATTGCGTACTCGTTTGGATGGCTAGTGGTCACATGATGTATTGGTGCATTCATGAATACAGAACGGAAGTGGAGCTCTGGAGTCCGTTCTAGGCCTTGATCCGGATTACTTCCGTGGGATCAAAACGCTCCCGTCATTATAACGTGCAGAAAATAGATGTTATGCTCTATGACTCGTGAAAAGGCAGGACCGATGACTATTACTCAGCTTCGAATCTAAAGGAGAGAGCTATCAGATGGGCATAGTTGGCAACGTTGACAAATCGTACCAGGCTGCAACTGACCTGCGAATTCCCGGCACCGAGGTCAGGAGAGTTGCGGGGTGTTAATTAGATGTCGGTTCTCACTGACAGGTTAGGGCTTGGAGCTGCGGAAGTATATGGGTCCCTTGGCATCGATTCAAATTCCGAGTAAAAAACGTCTTAACAAATCACGAAAGGCATGTTTTTTTCTCCCGTAACAACGAAGATAGGAGTGACCCCGAAGATTCTCATCGTGTTGAAAAGTCGTAAATTGATGATGATCAGCGGCGGATTAACTTGACGTCGGGTCAGTAGACAGGCGTTTATCAGAAGGTTGCCTTCTTGATCCTCGACGCCTGTCAGTTCGCGCTTTAGCATTTTTAAAGGTCGCTGTCGTGTGAATGGTTGGCTGAGTTACAGTACCAGTAAGTGTCAAACTAATTGACAATGAACGCAGGCGACAGAGCGAGGTTAAGGGTATGGCACCTTTATATGTCCTCTGGCTTGTGATAATAAGACATTGCCGGGTTTCTCTCAGCATGCTTCTGCGCTCGCGGCGGCCTCGTCGACCTCGTGCGTTTGATGGATCTGCTCCTGTCTATCAAACAAGGTAATACGGCGCCGTAGAACTTCTCGGAAGCCTCGTTGCACATCTTCTCATGATGTTCTTGAGAGACGCTCCTACATAATTGTGAGAACTGTTGCGCCAATGCTGTGGAGCGTGGTGCATGAAAAAAATAACCACAAACAAAAAAGAAATCGGAGGAGACAAAATATAGGCTTGACAGGGTGTGGGGGTGCTTCCCAAGGGAACTGTGTTTGGGGGGGAGTAATGTTAGTTGACCCTGCCATGCCTCGGCAGTGCCTAAAGAAGAACAAGACGCAACAGGTTATATGCTATGCTATGATTAACGTCACCAGGTCAGTGCGTTTCAAATGTCGGAACTTGACCTACGGAAAACATGTCAGCAGGGCTTGATGAAACGACAATTGCGTCTACATACATGGCGAAGGAATATGCTGGGGTGATTTGAGAGACCGCAATACCGCGAACAGTCTCGACCAGGGGAAGACAGAAGGAGTCGCAGGCCCTCGGTGGTGATAGCAACGCCGTTTGCGGTTAGTTAGCTAGAGGATCCGAAGGCGCTGCAGCGTCAGAATCCGCGATCAATGGATGTAACTCTGCTGAACGTGGGTTGAACGTAAAGCTTAGGAGCGTCTTACAAAACTGTAAAGAGTGCCCGGGGATCGGGTATGATTCTGTGCGAGCCCGTACTGCCAGAGTGCTAATGTCCCAATGATGAATAGGGAAGAAAGTCAATAAGCGCAAATAAGCTCAAATAGTCTTCGGCATCAACCGTCGGTGACATCGGCTAGATAGGGTATACGTGAGAGGGGATTTGTGATATACTGGGAAAATAATAAAATAATGCGGAGTTAGCCGATGATATGAATTGAAAGTGTCGTCTTCTGAATTGCGTCCTTACAACCCCATCACTTGTCCGTCCGCCCTCTCTGCATGGTCCTTTGAGGTCTACAAACCCTTTTCTCCTCCATCCCCGATCAGCCTCGCCGCTAACAAGGATCCCGCTTGTAGTCAGTCATGATTCCTCTCTCCAGACTTGATCTCTTTATTGACTTGTTACAGATCTCGCGACCCTTGCCGGCTTCTTACAATCCGACCTTTAACCAACCCACATACCTCAAAGGACCAATCAGTAGTACGCTTGAGCTCGCTCGCGACTCTGATTATAGCAGCTTTTCGACTATCTACCACTTCACCTGCACAGCCCGCTTTCGAGTGCTCCCGCAAATCCCCACAGTCAAGGTCTCCGCTGAGGAAACTCGCGTGCCCTACTGCTGTTCTTATCGCCTTGTAAAATTGATATCATCTGGCTAATCATTTACTGTCGCCGGAACTCATCATTCACTCTCGTGTTATCGACTCAATTATACTCTACCTTTCATTTGTAGAACTCCTGTTTATCACTCATGGCTATGACTCTTCCAATCGCTTCTTCTTCGTCTCCTTCTGCCAGTCATTCTCCTGCTTCAGTAGAGGGTTCTGTTCCCCCTCAAACTCCGATTACTCCAGGCGCCGGTCAAACTCTCTCACTTCCCTTGGCATCCCCCGTGGAGCAGAATAATAACGTCCAATCACAAAGTTCCAGCACAGCCCCCACCAATGGCGCTGTTACACAGGTCAAGCGGAAACCCAGTCGCCGAGCCAACACCGCTGAAAGGCGCGCAACTCACAACGCAGTCGAAAGACAACGTCGAGAGACTCTCAATGGCAGATTCTTGGCAAGCCTCTATTTTCCCAAATTGAAAGAACTGCTGATCCGAACGTTGACTTTTTAGGATCTTGCCGCGTTGCTTCCTAATCTTTCTCAGATCCGCAGACCTTCCAAGTCTGCGATCGTCAATTCTTCGATCGCTCATGTTCATGCCTCGAGGCGTCACCGCTTCTTAGCTTCGCGGGAGCTGCGTGCTCTGAAGCTAGAATCTGATGTCCTTCGTCGGGAACTCAACGAATGGCGTGATCGTGCTGGTCTTCCCTGTGTGGAAGAGCCTGTTCGCGGAGAAGGCTTTTCCATGGTCCTCAATGGCGAAGTCGAAATTCTTGCAGCTGTTATTGGAGAAGAAGATGAAGAAGGACAGGCGTATGACGGATATGATGAGGGCGACGATGAATTCGCTGGATCGATGCCAACCGCCATGGACGATACTGAGGATGTCATGCCCTCGGCGCCGATGGTCAAGACCGCCATGTACACCCATGGGAATGTTCCCCCCACTGATGTCAATATTGCGCACATGATGCCACGTGGACCGCCCAACTCGCACGGCGGTCCTATGATCGCCCAGATGCATTCTTCCGTTTCCTTCGAGAACCCAGAGATGCCTTCGATGTACGAACCTCGGGTAAACTTTGCCGCAGCCCCTTACATCGGACAACACCATCCCGCTATGGAACAGCATAATATGAAAGCGTGGTCGAATATGTACAACGCCTATCACCCGCAGCACACCCACCAAGTCCCGGTGCAGCGTAACTTGATCACACCGCCTAATAACTCGCACAATATGGGATCGTCTGCAACGACGGGCAACCACTTTGACCAAGCCGCACTTGCCAACCTGAAACGGCAGCAGATGCTTGCGCTGCATCAACAGCACGGAGCGATGGGGTACATCGCTGACGCTGACGACGCGTCATCCGTCGGATCTGGAAACAGCAGCCCCGGTTCCGGCTCTGGATACGGATCGCCACCGCACGGGGCGTCGTCTATGAACTACGAGATTGCGAACGCGCTTCCCGATTATGGGCTACCCAAAAGGCTGAGCCTGGGCAACCTCCACATCAACACTGGTATTGCGGGGCCGTGGAGCGGCAGGGTCGAGGATGGGATGGGGGGCATGATGACGAAGCAAGGACTGGGAGTCCCGATCAGCGTTGGGAACGGCGGGGGATATGGGATGATGATATGATGGCCCATGAATGTGTTTCAGGCGTTGGCACACGATGACCCGTGCGGTGCACGGACGCCTTGGGACTTGGTATCTGTTTTTTTGTGTTTCGCTCGCTCGCTTATGCTCTGACCGTTGTTGTTGTTGTTGTTGTTGTCCTACGTTTTGATAACCCACTCTCCCTCATTTTTGACTCGGCGATTGTTTTTTTTTTCTAATTATGCATAGCTTCGCGCTCTCGCTTGCGTTGTATGTTTTTTTTGTTCCTTTTCTTTCTATCTATGTAACACTAACCACCCATCAAGTAACGAAAAACCCTCCTTTTTGCACACCCAAAAAAAAGAAGTCGCATATAAACGCTCTTTTACCGATTTCCTTTGCGTTGGCCATGGCGTTTTTGTATGATTTATTTGTCGAATCAAAAAGCGTATTGTGTTATCGATAAAGGCGGGGCGCCGTGTTTCTTTTCTACCTACTTTACCGATACGTATAATTCCAGAATTATATCGAGTAGTTGCGTGGCCCATGCATGGCCCATGGACGTCCTTCGGGGAGCTCGGGCACCTCTTTTTCCCATCTTTGAGAACTTTTTCCAAAGTGAAGCCATTGAATATTGAGCTCTTTCCGCCGCTTCAAAGGTTTAAGCTAAGCTCTTGTATATCAAAAGTTATTAATATTCTTGACAAGTCTAAATGAGGGGTGTTGGGGTTGTCATTGTGTTGTACGTAATTAACCCGTTATCAAGGGCAACGCATAACCCTAACGATCGCGACCCGGTGCTGATAACGTGCTTGAAGGAAACAAGTGTGCATATCTATATCTACTGATAAACGCTCGTACGTTGCTGAGAAGCTAATATTGTTTTTCAGCAGGATGGAAGAAGACCCCAGCCCTGCAGAAGCATCTGTATCTGCATCTGCATCAGTATCGCCACGACGACTAGCCGTGCTCATCTCAGGCGAAGGTACGTCCCCCACCCCACCCCACCCCATCAGTAATCACACCAAAAACCAAACCACGAACAGGAACAAACCTCCAAGCCCTAATAAACGCCCAAAACACCCCCTCCCTCCCACACACCCACATAATCCTAGTCCTCTCAAACCGCAAACACGCACGCGGGCTAACCCGCGCCTCCACCGCCAACCCCCCAATCCCAACCGCCCACCTCGCCCTCCAGCCCTTCCTCAAATCCCACCCCACAAAAACGCGGGAAGACTACGATGAGGAAGTCGCGAGGCTCCTCGTGCGCGCGAAGCCTGACGCGGTGGTGTGTGCGGGGTGGATGCATATCGTCAGTTCCCGCTTCCTCGACGTGCTTAAAGGCGTCAGAGTCCTAGAAGGGGAGGAACCACTGGAGCGGGAGATACCCATCATCAACATCCACCCAGCCCTATTCGGGCAATTCGACGGTGCGCATGCTGTCGAGCGCGGGTTTGAGGCGTTTCAGCGGGGGGAGGTGGAGGAGCTGGGGGTGATGGTGCATCGGGTTGTGAGGGAGGTTGATAGGGGGGAACCGTTGATCGAGAGGAGGGTGGAGGTGCGCAAGGGGGAGGAGATGGGGGAGTATGAGGAGAGGTTGCATAAGGTTGAGTGGGAGATTATCGTGGAGGCTACACGGATGGTGTTGGATGAGGTTAAGCCGGTGGGATCGTGAATCGTGATCAGGCCAGACTTGCTCGGTCGAGTAAGGGAAAATAAAGTGAGATAGGGTAAAGATGAATACATCAGGAATACAGTATGCAAATTAGTCTACGGGGCTGATTAACGCGAGGGTAAGATACCATTTTTATCTATATCATAAAACTCTATCATGATGCTCAGAACGGGAATCGCATAGGGCGCGTGTCGTGCTGGTTTTTATAATGCGATGGATAATTATCACTGCGGACTTGGTCAGCCTCTTCAAGCAGCCCAAAACGAACAACAGACCTAGATAGTATGCGGTCCTGATGCATGATGACATTTGGGGCAGGTCGGTGATACGGAGGAGGAGACAACACGTTCACGATCACTGCCGACGAAAACCTGCTATTCCCAGAAACCTCATCTTGATCATCGCGCACAGGATCTTCTTCAGGCCAGAACCGATCAGTTATTTTTTTACCGAGTGGAGGCTGGGTCAAAAGGGTCAGAAGTCGATCAATCGAGGTGAGCGGAGAGACAGTTACTGGAGATGGGAGCGCTGAAGCACAGGGACTCGCCGGTGTCACGATTATATCGGGGATGGTCGAGTCGGCGCTTGAATCAGAGTCTACAGGTTTTGGACTGTCCGTGTCCCGTGAAGACCAGGAAGATAGGGAGGATGAAGAGAGCTTTAGCAGAGGGAGCAAAGACCTGCGCTTTGTGGCTTTGGAGGTGAATGATTTTTGGGTGCGGGTGGATGAGAGGGAACTCCTGCGGTTCACGGTAAGATGATTCGGGACGAAGTAGTCGAGAACGGAGGGAGCGTGCATTCGGCTTTTGATGCTGCGTTGAAGACGTGCAAAGGCTGAAGGGACGGGGAGAGACGTGGGTTGTGAAAAGGGCATATCACGGGGATGGTCGATCTGGATGATGACAGAGGGGAGACTGGTAGGCAAGGAGAAGAAGTTTATAGACCAGTGGTGGCAACGACAAGGCGACCCATGGTCCACGACCACTCGGACAAGGGAGGGTAAAGAGAGAGGGCTTTTGTAGTGATGGACAAGTAGTGGCCAAAGCGGTGGCGCCCACGATGGAGTGGACCTGTGTGGTGGCATTGTCCTGCGTGCGTCACGAAACGCGGATTGAGATATCTATTATAAGCATAGCAAGCATGGGTGTTTGATGACTGTGTATGAATGAAAGAAGGGCCCTGCGCGTGCAGCTGCGGCCTAGCAAGCCTGCAGGCATAATCACCGACTTCGATCGAGATCTGCGGCCGGCTATCCGGCCACGCCTTGTTTCAACCCGGCCATCCGCTCAAACCACTGGGCCAGTGCAGCAACCTTTTTGACGGCGGCATCACTGTTCCCGAGCCGGAGGTCCGGACGGAGGCGCGTGTCGTCACGTGTGTAAGGCATGGTCCTAAAACAGATCTCCGCGGTAGGCTTATTATACGGAGAAGCTGTGAGGACGATCGAGCTGCCTGGCTCGCACGTTGCTGCTAGGTCTGCCCATGACGTCAGCCCACGCAATGCACGTCGATACGATACGTACGCTCCAGATAAATTATATCGCCGCGTTTAACACCCAGTGCACCCCAGGCATCTGCCACTTCACGCCATGCGGTGAGCTTGCACACTGAGCCATCTTCGTCACCAAGAATCATTTTCAGAACTGAAACTTCTTTCCCTGCATCTGGCCCTTTCTTCACATGGACTGTATCGGGCCCTTCTACCTCTAGCGTGGCGAGTAATACATTCACTTTTCTCCCTCGCGCGATGCGTTCGCTGTATAGGGATGCAAGAGACGAGACTTTGTGGAGGCTGATCTGGAAATGGGGGAAGCGGGCTATGGAAGACGCGTCCGAGTAAGACACAGAGGTCGTTTCCTGCGTTGGTTCCAGGAGCTCAGACTCCTCCTGCGACTGCGATGTGCGCAGGAAAGAAGGTACACCAGTGGTATCAGCAGGGGTCGCAGGCCAGGTTATCACCGTCGTCTGTTCTATTTACACCTATATATGAGGTGGAGCTCGCGATCGTGGAGCTAGACATACCATTCATTAAAAGCTGGCTTCCTTCACTCCGCTCCTCATCAGACCCTTCTTCATTACTTTCGTCGAATATAATGTTCTGGTAGAGCAATGATATTCGTCTGCTTGCGGCTTCGAGTGTTGCGGGTGGGTATACTAGTGCTTGGGTGGCCGCTGCTGACGGAGGCTCCACTGTTTTCCAGGTGTATGTTACAGCTGGGTCTTTTTTGAGATCACTGATAGAGGGGGCGCCGAGGAAGACTCTGTAATGAGTCATCTTAGGAGGGAGCAAACTCTGAATTGCAACTTGGTTGATACCCGTGAGTAATACTATTTTTAGACTCAGCTCACTAAGCTGCTGCTCCTTCAAGTTCTGCAACGTATGTTTGGTATACGCAAGTTCATGTGAACGAATCCGGGCTGTGTAGTATACCGAGTGATCGTTACAAATTAACGAAGGTTTAGATCGGTTTCAACCACAAGTTCCCCGCTCTCCATGATTAACACACTCCCATTCAAGTAATCGCGGGTACCCGGAACGATCCAACTCAATCTTCTTGCGAACGCCGAAGGCGGAGCACCATGCATAGGAACAATAACTGCGGCGGCTGTGATCATACAACCCGTCTTATTCCGAGTCTGCGGTGCCAACTAACTCCTAGATCCCATCATGTACTATACAGACGCGAAGTGCACAGTTCCATTTTTATGATAGGATCATGCTCTGCGGCTGATGTGCGCAGATATCAAATTCGTGCTGTCTGTTCTAATCGGAATCGTTAATGAGATGGGATGATTGGCTGTGGGTGAACGTGGAACGTCATGCATTCATGTTCTTTGGTTCTGTACACGCGACGGGCCTGGGCTTGCACCGATGCATTCAGCGTCAATTTTGTGTGCAAAAGACGACTAAGCGCTACATGCGTTACAGCCAGCAGCACATTGCCCCATCGAATTAGTATGAACCGGAACAGCAAAGTTCCAGCACGGCTGAAGGCCATCTGGGTTTTAGTTGGCTTGTGGGTCATATAAGCCCATCGTAGAGGAAGTCACCGCGCGCCTCGCCTCGCCAGCTGCTTGGAGTACATCGGATCGCAACCACGACAGCTACTTCAAGTTGCTTGCCACGAAAACCGGAAACCCTGTAGTCAACGTTAAAGCTACTTCCTAGTACACGTTTTGTGCGAAAGCACTGGCAGCTGCGGTGAAAATGGAAACTAGGGAAATGGCTTGAAATGTGCAAAAGCGACAGCTGCGGTGTCCTCATCGAAGTTCAATAGACGAAGAGGCTTGCGAGATACTACCCACCTATACAGTATGCGTCCTAATGATTCGTCGTGGGCGTGTTGGAGAACGCGGAACGTCATGCACTTCTGCCTCTATTCATACGACGGGGACCTGGGTTTGCACAGATGCATTCAGCGTCAATTTCAATTTTGTGTGCAAAAGACGACTAAGCACCATATGCGTTACAGCCAGCAGCGCATTGCCCAACAAATTGGACGGAAGGGAACAGCAAAGTTCTGGCATGGCTCAAGGCCACCTGGGTTTGAGTTGGCTTGTAGGTCGTAGAACCCATCGTAGAGGATGCCTCGCGCCTCGCCTCGCCACCCCAAGCAGCTTGGAGTACATCAGATCGCAACCACGACAGCTTGCCACGAAAACCGGAAATCCTGTAGTCAACGTCAACGTTAAAGCTCCTTCCTAGTACACGTTTTGTGCAAAAGCACTGGCAGCTGTGGTGAACATGGAAACTGGGGAGTTAACTTGCAATCCTCATTGAAGTTTAGGAGACGAAGACGCCTGCGTGATACTGCCCACCTATATATTATGCGTTCTTGGCGGGCATGATCTTGGAGTACATAGGATTGCAACCACGACAACAACTTGTTGCCCTTGAAACCGGAAATCCTGTGGACAATGTCAACGTTCAAGTTATTTCCAGCACCGCTGTCACATTCGGGATAGGCGCTGCGATGCACTGGCAGCTGCGGTGAAGACGGAAACCAGGGAGATGACTTGAAATCCTCATTGAAGTCTGGGAGACCGAGAGTTGAAGCTACTCCAGTACCAACTGTCAAATCTTATTTAGGACAGGCGCTGCGATATACACGTTTTGTGCGAAAGTACTGGTGAAAACGGAATCTGGGGATATGACTTGAAATCCTCATCGAAGTTGGGGAGACGAAGAGGGTTAAGGGTTACTGCCCATCTATATAGTATACATTCTTGACGGGCATATCACGGCGTTCACTTTCTCCGCAAGTGCGAGGGTGTAGAGTTCGCTGGATGAAATGACTTTGAACGGCGATAGGTGTGTCTATATGGTGGGGCAGGCAGGGATTTGCGAGATGATGATCATCCGTGGAAGGATCATGTTTACAAATTACAATGCACCAGTTTCTTCTTTCCGAAGTCGTCCGTCCTGGCACTTAAGAATGTGATGGGACACCAAGCAGCACTCCAGTTGCCGAAAGTGACAGTACTGCATTGCTCACAATGAACAGTAATGTCACATGCTGTAAAAAAAGCTAGTTCACGATGGGCCAGATGAAATTGACGCGGTGCTGTCCCAAATCCTAAGGTGCAGATGACGCTTGCAACATCGATACTCTCCTCAGACGAGGTATGCGAAGTTGAACTTCTCCGCTGCTGGGTGAAGAAGAAATTTTCAAGTTGCCGCTGCGCTGTTGACTCAAGAATGTGCACTCGTTAAACGTCGACGTGCCTTTCGGAGGGTCCAGAGAGGTAAGAAAAGAAATTAGACATTGGCTGGTGTAGCTAGTTGGTGTGAGATAACGAAGGAATAGCCATAAACTCACTTGAACTGGCACGTCACATCCGCGTCACACAACGTCACGACCGCGGCACTGGCAGAAACCGCGTCAAAATAGCTGCGCCCGACGCCCGTTCACCGTGACCGCCACAGATACATTCTTTGACTCCGACATCCAAAGCATGCGGACCATACTCAGCGCTCAGGATCGGTTCCTACTACACCAGTCATAAAACAAACGTTTGGGGTTCACGCGAAGAATGGAAAGCCTTCCTACCTGGTTTGAAATGTGGTTTCAAACGAGTGGGACAGCGTGAGCTTGATATTTTATATATGCTGTCGAAGAGTCCTCGAACTTCTAGCGCTGGCACGTCTGCTGTGCCACCTACCTATAGCTATATGCTGTATTACATTCCCACCCATTTGATCTCTCTAAACGGCCTTACCTTTTTGACCTTGCCTGCAGTATCAGTGCGTCTTCCACTGTCCATATGGATCCCATCACCAGCGGTGTGACCATTCTTCAGCTCGTTCAAACGATAGCGCAAGCTTCAGCTCTTCTATACGGATATGTTGCCTCCGTCCGCGATGCAGACTCGTCCTGCCAGACTCTGCTCGATGAGCTCAGTACAATCCTCGGAGTCCTGACCACAGTCATGGAGATCGAGAAAGATCGCTCTCTTCCAGACAATCTCCGTCAGGTGCTTTCAAAATTGATGGCCGATCATGGACCAGTAATGAAGTTACAAGGAGAACTGAAGAATCTTCTACCGAACGAGCAAGAGAGCAAGACAATGGGCAAGATGTCTAGATTGATGTGGCCGTTTAAGGAAAAGAAAGCAGCAGCGATTGCTGAGAGGTTGAAAGGGTTTTATCGCGATATCACAACAGTTCTTGCGATAGACTCGCGGTGAGTCGACTCGCTCACGATAATCGCTAACGCTAATGCATGTCCAGGAACACGCTCAAGGACGTCGATCGAGGTGTCAAAGAAGTTGGTCGAGATGTCAAAGAACTCGGGCGAGGTGTCCAGGAATTAAAAGAGATACAAGAAGCGCACAAGATAGGTGAGTGCCTTGCTGCTAGCTACCTTTCCATCTTCTTTAACGCGCATAGACGAGGAACGTCGAAAGTTGCTTGAGTGGATGAACCCTGTATCTTGTATTGAGAAGCATGACATCTCTCGCCGCCAACGCAACCCCGAAACTGGTCGTTGGATTTTCCACACCGATCAGTATATGGCCTGGGACAAATCCGAGCGCGCATTCCTATGGTTGAATGGCCAGCGTAAGTTTAAATTCGCCATTGATTACAGGTCGCTGACGCTTGCAACAGCTGGAAGTGGAAAGACAATCCTTGCGTGAGCATCGTCTCATCGGGAGAGTTTGAGAAAGCGCAGACTGACTTTTGAACATCCAGGTCCGCTGTCATCGATGAAATCCAGGGTGGTGGTGAAGCAGGGCCACAGACGCTCGCCTATTTTTATTGCAATTTCCGAGACGACCGGACGACAAGCGCGGCTGCAGTATTGCGTTCATTGATTGTCCAGCTGCTCCGACAATGCAAACACGACGATTGGATTACCAAGATACACAAGCAGCAAGAATCGAACGCAGAAGAGGATCTTGTTTCTTTGCGAAAGCTCTGGAAACAGCAATCATACAGAGAGTCATGTCCTACAGATCTGGGATATCTACGAAAACTTCTTGTTGAAGCGTCTACGCTAGTCCACCGACCAGTCCTCCTGATTGACGCCTTAGATGAATGCAAGGACTATCCCGACCTGGTTGGACATCTTGCAAGCCTCACCGAAGACGCTCGACTACGACTTTTCGTCACCGGCAGAAGCGAGGCAGATATTCAAGAAGCATTTTATGATCTCCCCACCGTGTCGCTGAAGGACAGCGCGGGACAAATGAAAGAAGATATACACGTGCACATTACCGAGCAACTGAAGAATCAGAAGCGTTTGTCACGCCTGCCCGGCGCGCTGAAGAAGACAATTCTGGAGAGATTGTTAGAAAAGGCCGAGGGCATGTAAGTAACGCAATTTCAGCTCGCTCTGCAATTCATAATCGGATGATCGTATGCAGGTTTCGTTGGGTGCAGTGTCAACTAGACGAAATAGTGACTTGCAAACGATATGTCGATATTGAGACAGGCCTCGACAACCTTCCAAAAGGACTATATGAAACGTATGACAGGATTATCCAGGCCATCGAGCAAAGAGGACAAAGCGACAACCAAATCGCCCAAAGTTGCTTGCTATGGCTGGCTGGCGCACTCAACCCTTTGACGCTCGACCAGCTCAACGAAGCGATAATGATCGAAGTTGGGCAATCGAATCTTAATCCGAAACGTGGCGTCATAGATCCTATGGATATCGTTACCGCGTGCGGGAGCCTTGTGACCTACGAAGAGAAAACCGGTGTGGTCGCTCTATCTCATTATAGCGTCAAAGTATGATATTTATTGACTTTCTTCATTCCACTTGTCCGCTGATGTGCTATGCAACCAGGAATACTTGATCAGTCGCCCTAATAACATCTTCAAATCCTTTTCAGATATGCATGCACGGATCTGCGAGCTCTTGATTACATATGTGTTATGCGACTTTGTGGACGAGGTCCCCGCGAACGGTGAGATACTATCTGTCCTTCACATGTATGAACTAAAAAATTGATGCTTGGATAGACGAGTATCCAGAGATACGCAATTCGTCACACCTTGCTGATGTTTCGGATGTCAGCAAAGACCATCCGTTGCTCAGTTATGCAATTCAAGGATGGAAGCACCTTGGACATGTTTGGGATCAGGATTCGGACATTATGGATTCCCTGTCACGACTGAATTCAGAGTTTCTTCGAAACACCAAGAAACATCATGTGCTTGCAACACAACCGACTACTCTCAGTCAATTCGGTATCCAACCTACTACTGATAGGTGGTTGAGTGCCGCCGTGACTTCTCCTTCACTCCTATTCATCCCGCTTGAGCACGGAAAGCCGTGGATGGTTGAATTCGTCATCAAGCAGCACCCCCATCTCCTGGATGCAGATATTGCCCCTGGTTGGGGTTCTCCCTTGATTTTCGCCATGGCTAAGAATCCTGACTGCCTCGGTGTTCTCCTGCAGCTAGGCGTTGATCTCCACAAACTTTCTTTCATCAAATGCAATATATACTTCCCAGGTACATTTCTCTATCACACTCACTATGCTCCAATGGCGTGGGCCGCTGCAACTGGAAACGAGGTCGTCGTGGATTTTTTGTTGTTACACACAGAGGTAAATCTACCTAATAATACTCTCCACATGGCTGTTAGGGCAGAGCGCCTGTCGCACGAATATATCCGCAAATTTCGTCAACGCGGCGCGGATGTCAATTTCACAGTCCATGGTTCTACCCCTATCCATGATTTCCTCTCGCTTCACTTTTACCAGCCATTCGATGAATATTGGAATCCGTCGCCACTCGTCATAAAAGCGCTCGTTGAGCCGTTTTGTAATCTTTCATTGCAAGATAGAAAAGCCAGAACAGCACTCCACATTGCTCTTGACAGACATTTTGAAGATATTGTCGCATACCTCCTCGAAAAAAATGCAGGGCTGTCGGCAACGGCGACTCTTCATCCAGACATGTGGAGTTGGGCTACAAATAAGACGTGGTTTCCCAAGGTTCAAGCAGCGGTTCTCGCTGCTGATAAACCGTGTACTAGAGTCAATGGGCAGGTTATTCACGACACTGCACAATCCAGACTCGTCGAGTTTCTGGTTCCAGTCATTGTCGACCCTAATCCGATTTGTGCGTTCGTCGTTTCGGCGTCACTCAATGGCGAGCTGTCAAGTGAGCGACTACTTTCACCCAACCATATCATTTACTAATTGGTGAAGACTCCAATTTCATTAACGTCGACCTTTCGTGTTGTAATCAGTCACTCGATAAGAACATCCAAGACCCTCCGAACGATGATTCTCCGAGACTCAAGTTCCAATTTTCATGGTCTACCAAGGGGCAGCGTGTCTCCAGTCGCTTGTTTGACTATCATCAAGAAGATCAGGTTACCAGGATCCTACGACATTTCACCAAAGACACAGACACTACTGGCACCTCCCTTTTTCTTCAGTTGGCCAAGGACGAGTGGAACACCAAAATCTATGAACTCAGGGTCGAGTACACGCTCGATATCTACAGAGGTCCTTTACCTGAGTCTTGAGTAAGTAATCATTCATCTCAAATATCTGGCGTTCTTATCTTTACGGGCAGGACACTGCAAGTGGTCATCATCAACCATCTGAGGTCATGAGAAGATGCATGCTAGTGTGGTCATTCATCTATCATGTTGGCGCATTCTTTGAGCTTCTTAGAGGTGGTAGACATATGTTGCAATTCCCCAGTGCCTTCCACTTACCCTCGATCTATGTTTACCTGTTCATTAATTTCTTCAATGTCTCATCATTGGCAGCTTGAAGGGTTGATCTATCTATATTAGACTCAAAGGTGGGCTGCCCAACATATGAGCAATTTATTCCCAAAGCATCTTCAAGTCCCTCGTAAGTTCTCCTACTCACGACACTACATCCATGATCGTCGGTCGGTATCCCACTCCAACAAGCCTTCCTCCACCACCTCCCACCTCTACTATTTCATGTCTCCATTTCCGTCTCATGCGTCCACTCGAATTGCAACTCTAACGACATTTTCAGTTCTGCAAGTCGCAGTGCTATCATATGCAGGAACTTGAATTACCTCGGTCTCTTCAACTGCAGAGCAGGGCATGCCGAAAAGGACAGACAGGAGATCAGCCTCACATTCCGCCCTATCACCTTGGCAGCACTAAGTGCAATGAGGACTTACTGAACGGCAGATTAATTTTTGAGACGTGAGACGTGAGTGCATGAAGAAGCGCAGAGCGACTGGAGAATCAAACTGGCTGACAGTGAGTGATATCAAATGGCCATACTTTGATGGTAGCCCCGTAGTCGAAAGCAGAAGCCTTGAAGTCACTTCAAACTCACTAGTTCTTTCAATCGACAGTACTCCCCCGCACAACGCACGAAGGACAAATACTAGAACATTGAATAAAATTCTAGAGTAGACGATAGCACAATAGAGAATGCAAAACATGAGCAGTATGTCAGTGACTCGGAAGGTAATCTTACAATTGATGGGTGGTACAATGGAATAAAAGAATCCAGGGCAAAATAAAGATGTACTGACAGATGAAAGCAATACGCCATGATAGAACTACACACCGATATGAACGAAAACCATCGTCTACTCGAGCGGCACTTTCGTCTTCATGGCGTGTGTAGCACAGTTGAGTGCCCAGGCTGCCTTCGTGCAGTCCATGACGCCTTCCTCCATCGGATGGAACATATATCTGTAGAAAGCTTCGACGATGTGTTTTGCGACAGAATCGTCGACCTCTCACAGCGTGCCAACGACGCTCTTGAACCCCGAAAACTGAAGACCAGCTGCGAGATGAATGACTTCGTCGGGTGTCTCTTTATCCCCGACGGCGGTATGACAAGCAGATAAGAATGCGAACTCGGCACGAGGAATATCTTTTTCCATGATATCGAGCAGCGTCAGATGTTCATCTCTCATGACGAAATGAGAGTGGTAAGGCTGCTCAGAGTCCTGCTTGCCATGACAAGCGAGGTGCACCCAGGTGTTCTCTTCCAAAGCTTCAGTGCACCTGCGCGTGTGGCTGCGTCGCCAGAAATAGTGGTATGGCTGGCCTTCGCAGGGACGAGCTTATGGACGAGCTCGAGCTCGCTGTCGACAGCCAGCAGCGCCTTGCCTTTCCCTACGCCCGGTTGACCTTGTCCGATCGCTACAAAGGACGGAGCGTCACGTTTCTTCATCAACTGTCTAGACCTGACCAGAGCCGAAAGTGTCGGAGTGTAGGAACAGACGTAGAGATCCTCTAGGCATGGCTCCTTGGAGCGATCTGCCTTTATTAGAAATGGTTTGGCTGCATGGAGAGGTATCGACATGAAAGCAGTTGTTGGACACAGCCAGATTCGAGAGTGGCGCTTTAGTTTGAGGACGTTCTCGAGTACGTTGACGACGGGTAGCATGATCTCATTCCACACTATCCGCAAGAGAACTATCAGATCATTCCTCGGCTCGGTTGGCTTCATCCGTGATGCATTTCGTATTGCCCCTGTGAAACGTTCCTTGAGATTGTTGAGATCAGCGAGAGCGATAGACGATAAAGGAACATGATGTGGGTCTCCTGACGTCGGGACAATGATGGTGCTGTATGAGTGTTTGCTGGCAATGAAGATGATGACTGGGCCATGACGCGCTGCAGCCTGCAAGTCTTCGTATGCAGGTGGGAGCAGGAACCGCGAGAACCCTTGGATATTACGGATTTCAGCCACTGCAGCTTCCCATTCCCTCGTAAGTTTCCTATACTCTATTGCTGCTTGATCAGCAGCAGCTCTATCGGTAGTAATTGCAGAACTCTGTGCGGCATTAGAAACGTGCTTGCTTAGCTCCAGATAAGTGTGAGCCAGTGTCGGATTTGCTGACTCGAGGTCTTCGACTGGAGTCTTCAGTCGAGAGGCCAGCGACCATTGCTGGCCACGACCCTGCTCCACGAGTTCTACTGCATGTCGTAGATTGCCGCAGCGGATGGCATATGAGGCTGCATATACAGGGAGTGTTCTGGCGTTATGGAAGGCAGCGGCAGCTTCGCGCCGTGAAGTTGCTGATGATCGCGTTGCCAAATGAGCATCCAAAAGCTCGAAAATGTTGTGTAGGCCTCCAGTGCGGATCCATGACCATGCTGCTCCGCTGCAATAGTCCATTTACATGCCTCAAGGATGCGTTCTGGGAAACCTTGAGTAGGATGTCTTGATGCCAGTCTAAAGTTCTCTATAGCGAGTGATAAATCAGAAAGGTTGTGTTGCACTCGGTAACGAGACAGATAGGCTTCCTGCAGCCACATGTAGCTGAAATACCTGTCCGGGTGCAGTGAAGGCAAAGTCTCCAGTATTTCTTGACAGAGATCAATGGCCTCCTCGACATCTTCTTTCTTCCGAGTGCGCTTGAAACGAGAGCAGAGCGCCGAGCTCAAATTGGAAAGAGTTAGATGGCACTCTGGATCGTCAAGCCGCATCAACCGACGGGATTCGCAATACAGATCAATAGCCTCGTTAAGATCCTCGCTGACATCGAATTTGTCATATCTCTTGCGGAGCGCGAGGGCAAGGTTGTTAAGCGTGACGTCACGACGGGGACGCCCAGGTGAGCGCAACGTCAGTGCCTCGCGATAGAGGCTGATAGCTCGGGCAATGTCATCTATGGCACCGCGTTTGTTGAAACGGGTGACGAGGACGCCTCCTAGATTATCCAATGAGAAATCACGAAATTTGTGCCCAACAGGGCGGCGGCGCAGCGCTTCTTCGTGCAAAGAGATGGCCTCATCGAGGTCATTGGTATTGCCTTGGTGATTGAAGCGAAAGATAACGAGTGAAAAAGCCAAGTTATTCAAGTAGACATCACGGTCAGTATGTCCCTCGGGGCACAGAGACATGGCTTCACGAAGAAATTGTGTGCTTTCGTCTAAATCATCAATGTTGCCGCTTTGTACAAACCGCGATTCGAGAGCATTTGAAAGCTCGTTAAGTGCGTTTGGACGGCGTTGATGACCCACAGGACAGAGCTCGAGGACGACTCGTCGAAGGCAGATGCCTTCATCGGATGCGTCTTTTGGAAGATCGTTGCATTCGTCGATCACATAATCGACGCCATTTTCCCTGCCGCGATGCTACGAAGGTAGGTGCCCTCTGGACAGAGAGGCAGTAGCTCATGATAGAGTTGGGCGGCTTCGCGGATGTCAGCAGCAGTACTTTTCTTCCTGTGGCGCCAAGTCAGCGCCTCGGTGAGATTATATAGAGATAAGGGACGATCGGGATGGTCCTGCGGACGCAATGCAAGGGCGTCGCGGAAGAGGGAAATGGTGGTATCGATGTCTTGAAGATGATTTTGGGTGTAGCCTTGAAGGCGTTCCCACGCGAGGTTGGTGAGAGCTGCTGCATGGTCAGGATGGCTGATTGGACACTGGTCCAGAACCGACTGCAAATGCCCTTCGGCAGCGTTCAGGCGAGGGCGAGAGATCGACTTGCTCCTCATGTATTTGGCAAATTGCGCGTGGGATGCATCTGTGCGTCGAGCAATCTCGCATTCTACGAGGGACTACAGTTAAAATTAGCAAAGCTAGCAGCTAAAACCAGCGTCGCTCACATCAGGCAGTGCGCCGTCCTGATCGTTGCAAGCCTGTACAACGGCAGCCTTAAGCATGAGGGATGGGTGGATGCCGCGCACGGGTGGGAAGGATATATCTACGAGAGGTTATTATATGTGCGTTAATGAGAAGCAAATCACTCACCAAAAGGTTCATCTCCACGTTTGAGTAGCTCATCCCACGACATGTGAAGTTTACGTTTTGCAATGACTTCTCCACTGCTTAGCATTCGATCGGCTTCATAGGATGCCCTGATCTCCACTGAGAACGCAGGTAAGGCATGTGAGGATCTATAGAAGATTACTCCCCGAATCGCGCCCAGAAGTGACCAAGGACATTGCATGGTTACAGCATCCTCCCACCCTGCAGATTGGTCGGATGATAAGACACTGGTGGCCGATTTCCAACATTTCTGGGAGTCGATATTGATCGATACGTAAATGCTTGCAGGTATGCGCTTGGAAGGGACTTGAAGATTACTTCCGCTGATAACTGTAAATAGAGTATGAGGATTTGGATGCGGATATGGAGTGATCACTGCACCATTAAGTCTGATGTATCGGCTTTCTGAGCTACCAGTCATAATTGTGTGATGAAGCAAAATGACGAGAATTGAAGACGGCCTAGTGGTGGGCAGAATGAATGGATGGGGAAGACGAGGGTAAAGATATGGGAACTGTGGATGGAGTTCAGTCAAGAGGGTGAGGGTAAGAATTCAGGTCATGCTGCACAAATGCAAATGCTGCACGTACATTTCTATGTTGTTTGCGCGATAGACGCTGGTGCGGCACCCATGACTCAGAATGCCGAGAAAGAGGGCCGGCTGCATAGTGTTCGCGGCGGGCGAGGCGGTTGTGTCAGACTTAGCAGTGCCCATGAACAGTCTTCAGCAAAAGTTATCTGCCAAGGTTGGAGGTGACTCGCGAGTGTCTGGTAACGAGTGCGGTGTATAACATGGAAACAATGCATACCGCTGAAAACAGGAAGCACAGAAAAGCCGAATGACTCTATACGACTGGTCTGATTGAGTTCGAGTGTTTTGGAAACGCGGCCAAGGATGGTTTGAACTTTGCGAGAAGTAGGAACATGAATGCATGACAAGTCGGCTTCATAACGAGATGGTCCAGGCATGAGGCGGCCGGCGGGAGTGGACGACACAACAAGAGTCGGGCATAATCACCGACTTCGATCGAGATCTACGGCCGGGAGTCCGGCATCAGTAACTGGCCATGCCTTGTCTCAACCATCCGCTCAAACCGCTGTTCCCGAGCCGGAGGACCGGACGGAGGCGCGTGTCGTCACGTGTGTAAGTCATGGTCCTAAAACAATCTCCGCGGGTGGGCTTGTTGTACGGAGAAGCTGTCAAGTTGATCGAGCTGCCTGCCTCGCACGTTGCTGCCAGGTCTAAACATGACGTCAGTCCACGCAATGCACGTCGATACGATACGTACGCTCCAGATAAATTATATCACCGCGTTTAACACAGTCCCATGCAAGCAATCGCGTATGATCCAACTCAATCTTCTTGCAAACGCCGAAGGCAAAGCACCACGCATAGGAACAACAACTGCGGCTGTGATCATACAACCCGTCATATTCCGAGTCTGCGGTGCCAACTAACTCCTAATTCCCATCATATATAGACGCGAAATGCACATTACCGTTTTCATGATACGATCATGCTCTGTCCGCAGATCTGGTACTCGTCTCAAATTCGTTCATGCTGTCTGTTCTAATCGGAATCGTTGATGAGATGGGTCGTGGTGAACGTGGGACGTTATGTTCTTGGCTTCTGTACACGCGATGGGCCTGGGCTTGCACCAATGCATTCAGCGTCAATTTTTGGGGGCAAAAGACGACTAAGCGCCACATGCATCGAATTGGAAGAGACGGAACAACAAACTCCTGGCACGGCTGAAGGCCACCTGGGTTTGAGTTGACTTGTGGATCATAAAAACCCCATCGTAGAGGAAGTCACCGCGCGCCTGGCCAGCAGCTTGGAGTACATCAGATCGCAACCAAAACAGCTTCTTCAAGTAGCTTGCCACGAAAACCGGAAATCCTGTAGTCAACGTCAACGTTAAAGCTACCTCCTAGTAGTACACGTTTTGTGCGAAAGCATTGGCAGCTGTGGTGAAAAATGAAACTGGGGAGATGACTTGAGATATGGTATAGGCGCCGCGATGTACACGTTGTGTGCTAAAGCACTGGCAGCTACAGTGAAAACGAAAACCGGGGAGATGGCTTGAAATCCTCATTGAAGTTTGGGAGACGAAGAGGCGATACTGCCCACATATATAGTATGCGGTCGTGACGGGCATATCACGGCATTCACTTTCTCCACAAGTGCGAGGGTGTAGGGTTCGCTGGATGAAATGTCCTTGAGCGACGAAGGCGTGTCTATATGGCGGGGCGGGCAGGGATTTCCGAGATGATAATGATCCATGGGCGCATCGTGTTTTCAATGCGCCAGTTTCTTCTTTCTGAAGTCGTCCGTCCTGGCACTAAAGATGGGACACCAAGCAGTACTCCAGTTGCCGAAAGTGACAGTACTGCATTACTTACAATGAATAGTAATGTCGTTCACCGTGGAACAGGTGAAATTGACGCGGCACTGTCCCAAATCCTAAGGTACAGATGATCATCTGTGACTCTTGCAACATCGATACTCTCCTCAGATGAGGTATGCGAAGTTGAAGATGACCATCTGTGACGCTCGCAACAGCGATACTCTCTTCAGACGAGGTATGCGAGGTTGGACTTCTCCGCTGCTGGGTGAAGAAGAAAAATTGCCACTGCGCTGCTGACTCAAGAATGTGCACTCGTCAAACGTCGACGTGCTTTGCGAAGGGTCTGGAGAGGTAAGAAAAAGAAAATAGTCTTTGGCTGGTGTAGTTAGTTGGTGTAAGATAACGAAGGAATAGCTGGCACGTCACATCCGCGTCACACAACGTCACGACCGCGGCACTGGCAGAACCGCGTCAAAATAGCTACGCCCGACGTCCATTTACCGTGACTGCCACAGATACATTCTTTGACTCCGACATCCAAGGCATGTGGACCATACTCAGCGCTCAGCATCGGCTCCTACTACACCAGTCATGAAACAAACGTTTTGGGTTCAGACGAAGAATGGAAAGCCTTCCTACCTGGTTTGAAATGTGGTTTCAAACGAGTGGGACAGCGTAAGCTTGATATTTTATATATGCTGTCGAAGAGTTCTCGAAGTTCTAGCGCCAAGTCTGCTGTGCCACCTACCTATATGCTGTATTACATTCCCACCCCATCTGATCTCTATCTAAACGGCCTTACCTTTTTGACCTTGCCTGCAGTGTCAGTGCGTCTTCCACTGTCCAGATGGATCCCATCACCAGCGGTGTGACCATTCTCCAGCTCGTTCAAACGATAGCGCAAGCTTCAGCTCTTCTATACGGATATGTTGCTTCCGTCCGCGATGCAGACTCATCCTGCCAGACTCTACTCGATGAGCTCAGTACAATCCTCGGAGTCCTGACTACAGTCATGGAGATCGAGAAAGATCGCTCTCTTCCAGACAATCTCCGTCATGTGCTTTCGAAATTGATGGCCGATCATGGACCAGTGAGTCGGAAAAGATTGTTAGAGAGGTCTTAACAGAAGAAGTCGCGCGGCCCGTCCGCACTGTTTGCGAAGACTAAGAAGTCAACGAGCCATTACACGTGCACATATAGAAGAAAGTAAACAGGGCGCGACAGGAAGTCGCTGTGCCACCCCTCTAGTATTTTACGAAGAACTTATAGACGGAGCGAAGACGGCCACTGCTTTTCAGCATCAGCTCGCAGAAGCCACTCCGAACGTTCTACAGGTTGGTCCAGCCCTATCAGGAACGTAAGTAGATTCCGCAGTTAGTCCTCCTGACCAGCCACCTGATCGCATCTGCGAAGTTGTTCTTCAAAAGCATCTATAGGGTCTAGACATCCTGTACTGAGAGACATACTAACGACAAAGGTCTCGAAAGCGTTTCTTTGTTCTAGGAGAAGACGCAAGCTAAGAACGACGAACACATAGAACCACTAGGTTAGCAGCACAAACGTAACAGCCTCCTCGACCTGTTAGTTACTCGCGTTATGACGTCGGCGCGAACAGCAGGCCAGCAGAGCCTTTAACGTTATTTTTATCCGCTCGCAGACACCGGGACGAAGTGGTGGTGGGACCTAAAGTAGCTACTGTCGCCTTGACCTACAAGTTTTCAGTCAGACGCGAAAGAGTTTGAGAGGGCTACTCTGTTACGAGTGCGTTCCTAACAGAAAGGTGAAGGTCGATAACGTTCGCAGTCGCTGGACGTTAGTTACCGCTTAAATTTGAATGCGACCGGTAAGTTGGTATCCTTACGCGCGAGCCTAAACAGGGTCCGGTATATGACTAGCCACACCTTTTAGGTTGCTGGTCAAAGCCCCAACGCAACCGCCGCTCTCTACAGTACGAAGAGTTATGTTCTATGTCCCAAGTAGGTGAGTTCGTTGAAAGCTGCAAGGAGCAGATACGCGCAATTTCTTCTACCTTTCCATCGATCGTCGTTCCGTGAGTGGATAGAACACGCGAAGAACATAGAGAAAATTAAGGACCTGTGGAGCGGGCTCAAGAAACTGTAGAGCTGGTTGAAGAAACTGTGGAGCTAGCTGCAGGAACTCGCACAAGGACCTGTACGTAATCGCAATCGGTAATAGCACTCGCTCAGCTGAGTGGCGCTCAGATAGCGTTCTTGACAACACTATAGCGCTATTTTGGGAAAGTTGGAGAGTCGTTAGCGACGACGAAAGAAAAGGAATTTGCCGGTGTAGTTAAATCTGTAGAACGGGTAACAGAACGAGAGGACGAGCAAGCCATCTTCTAAGAAGTCAAGAGGAACATTGAAGTAC